>JAMXDD010000002.1:8744037-9293241 GCA_024733475.1 Syzygium grande | reverse complement strand
GCACAAGACCCATTCAGAGGTTTGCTCTCCTTTCTGGCTCTTCGTCCATGACATGGGCTGCAACATCGGGATGGAACCCACGTAGACCAATGGCAAGCCCGTGTTGCTAGAGCACGTGGAAGTCATGCGATTTCAATATAGCTATTTTCTCGTCCAGCCTAACACATTTAGCCACATTTGGAACATATCCATCTTGAAACCTTGCAGATACCAAAAACTTCCAAAACTTTTTCCGGTATTCTTGATCTAAAGTGTAGGTTGCACCTTGGCTTTAATAGTCTTTCCCCATGTTCAACCAAATGTAACTCCGATCTTAGAAACAAGTCTTTCAAGTCTAAACATGCCATCATGTTATCTTCGTGATGCGGGAGCATCGGGCTCTATCTATCAACTCATGTTGATTCTACATGCTAGTTATTGATATGCAAGAATAGTTGCCGATTGACTATCAAGTTATCAATTAAGGAGTTGATGATTCTTCCCTTGTAGATCAGGTTTTAAGTTGCCGATCTCAAAGTTAAGCAACAATATATCAATGGGAGGCTATCCTTGTAACATCCCGAATTTTTAATCCAATTTTGGGGTTTATAAAATGCATAATTTGTCGATGTGCTTATAGTAAAATCTCGCCTTTAGAACCGATCACTCTCGGTTATTATTTTCAACCGGAGATTTCGCTAGAATCGCTTTTCGATCGAATTTTAAATCGTTATTTGGACCATGAACTTGGCGATCGATTTTGGTGTTTCGGGGGCCTATAATAAATTGGACCAGTGTCAATATTAAGGTTGCGGTATCGAGATTGTCGGGAATAGTGAAAAAATTTGGAGTTTCGACCGGTGCAATTTGGATTTGGTAGACCCCTCGGAAAAATTTTGGTCAAATTAATTTGACCTTTGTCCCTTTTTAGTTGCGAGGTTCACTCGGGATTAGTGGGCAATTTTCCGTTTTGAAATTTGACCCCGGTGTCGTGTAATATTTTTAATTAGTATAATTTTTCAAAATTTTCTCTCTCTCTCTCTCTCTCTCCTTCCTCCTTTTCCCCCTCCGAACGAACCCAGGTTTATTTGCATTTTTGGACAAGTTTAGGTAATTTAGGGGTTAAATTAGGGGTTAAATTGTGGAATTGATTAGGGTTTGGATTGGGGCCAATTTGGTGGATTAATATGCTAAGTTAATGGAGGATCGGTGGCCCGAGAGGCGCGATGGATGGACTGGACAATTCGATTAAATTGACCCGAGTTCGGGAATGTTCGGGTTTATTCATGTGGAGTGTAGTCTTGCTACCGTATTTGATTTTGTGGTGGTCAATTAGAGTAATGTTTGGGGAGTATGATGGAGTGATTTAATGACAATTATTAGCCTCGAATTTGTGGTTTAGTGACCGGTCACGATTGGACCGGATTGGGTTTAATTTGGGCAAGGCGCGATCAATTGAGGTTTAATTGGGCAATTATCGAGAATGATCGCTTGCGTGCAAGTGATTGGCTAATTGAGCCGCAGCTGTGGTTTATTTGATGATGCCATGGTTGAATTGAAATTGATTGTCCGAGTGGGCATGCTGATTTGTGGAATTGATTATGCGTGGTGCAAGTCGAGTTCGTTACATTGTGATTTGCGATGTGAATGCCCAAGTGTGAATGAATGACCACGAATGTGCATTTTACGCATTGGCACGACATTCGCATATACGGGCGTGCCCGAATGATGTGTGCGTAGTGATCACTTAAAATGCCCCGATGCGTGTTACGCGGGTCCGGATAATAATGAGTTGTGTGGTCACCTAAGGACCCACGGGTCGTGACCTTCGGGTCGATACCGCCCCTCATGCACTTTGGAGCGTGACGATGCCCCAAGACATCCGGAAGGCGACCATCCTCATGCACTTTGAAGCTGTGCTCGTTCGCAAGGAGATCGGGTGTTGCGCCTCATGCACTTTGAAGCAAAGCTAGAGACACTCGGGCCGACCGGTGGTCGCGCCTCATGCACTTTGAAGGTGCTAGACGACCGGCCGTGAAAATTGATGACCCGAAATGCGTGATAATAATAATTTGGGCAATGTGCCAAACAGGTTGCGCGGGCCAACGGGCCGGAATTGTACATGTCAAGTCCATGGCATTTGCATACATGAACATACGTTGACCGCATGCAAGAATGTGAGAATCAATTGCATAAGCGCGTGTGATTGGCATATGTGTGAATATGAGTGCCACTTAAGTACTTGGATTACTATATATGGATATGCCTAACCCGCAGGTCTAGTGGGATTAGATTTAGGCCGAGGGCCCCGAGTCGATTTTTATGTGTATGCGTGTGGTTTGTTTAGTACTTGTCGAGGTGCATGTTAGCCTAGTTTAGGTTTAGGGAATTACTCACGAGATTTATTCTCACGGTTGTTGAAAACCGACATTTCGGATCCCCGCCTTGAAGGTCACAGCGCATCAAGCATTTTTTTTTGGAGGAGCCCAACCGAGCCACTTACCCTTTTTGTTAGTAGTGGCCCGGACCCGCTTTTTGATTTTTGGTACTGGGCTGTATATGAATATTGTATATGGTTTTCGTTAATAGTACAAGGATTGTTTTCGTGGTTGCCCTTGGTTATGTATTCATTGATGTACGGGTGGTTTTAATTGTTTCCGCATGTGCTTTATATCTCAGATTGGGTGTTGGGTCGGGCGACGCGTCCCCGGACGTTGCACACGAATCGACTTCTGATGGGGATGTGGGCGCATCGAGAAGTGCGTGCAGGCGTGACAATCCTAAGCAATTTCCTTGGATATTTATTGATCTCCTGAGATGGTTATTTTTTTTTTATCAAGGTTAGTGGAAGAATTATGGAAAAGGAACCGTAAGGCTGAAGAGTCAAGATTTTAAATCTCCATGTCATTAATGCGTTTTCTAGTTCATAAGTCTTTAATTGTTTTCTAGTTTTTTTTGTTCAAAAATTGTTTTCTAGTTCCCATGTCTTAATTTTTGGGTAGTTCCCATGTCTTTAATGCTAAGTATATTTCCTATGTATTAGTTCCTCTGTAAATAGAGAAGAATTCTCAAATGTTAAAAGTCAACTTGGATATCGGGAATATATGAGATTTGTCTCTAGCAAATATCTATCCTCGCTAGGTTAGTTCTTCCTTAGGTAGTCAGCCAAGAAGCATTGAATCCTCGGCTGGTGGTTTTCCTATAGGCCCTGGTAGTGAGATTCTTGTTTCTCAAAATCATGTATCATTAGCAGGTGGTTTGTCCTGTAAGCCTTAATGGTGAATTTCGTCAGTCCATATCTTTATCCTTAGCTAGTGGTGTATCATGTATGCCTTGGTTCCGATCGCTTGCATTCTATCCTTCATCTATCACGCACGATCCATTATCACTCAAGAGGCATTTGTGCTTCTCATGCACGCATCACTTTGGTCTTGCCATCAATGTTCAGAACGGTATAGAAGATCTTGTTAGATGTGATGTTCTCAATGTTCTTGTCATCAAGGTTACCTCGAAGCAAAAGGTTATACCATTAAGGTAGTTGTCCTCCAAATTCATTTTACAATAAGTTGACTTTTCTTATTTTTTCCACTCTTGCCAAATATGATCTCTTCATCCCTCGGTAGACATTTCAAAAATTTCTCCTATGGGCAGCTCCCGAAGCTTCCATCAATCTTCATGCTTGTCATCAAATTTACGACTCCTCCATGCAAGATTACCATCTAAGGATCTCCGATTCCCCATGTAACAGATAATATAATGTTATCTCCATAGAGGTGATACATCATTGCACTCAAGGCATACTTTATAACCTCTCGTACATCATCTGGATAGGTCACCATAAGCAGGAAAGTCCAAAGCACGGCTACATGCATACGAAATGTGTGTTATTCAACATAATCAAATGCCTTGCATCCCCCTTCCCTTAGTGTTTTTTGTTAGAATATTTAAATAATAAATCACACTTTTATCTAATAATTTAAGTTTTTAGAACAGTTGGTAATGATCCTACACAAAATCTCACATTTTCAATTCAGCCATCAATGACTGCAGGTACACATCTCTATCTCTTATAGCTCTTTCGAGAGCGCATAGCCTGGTATTAATAATGTAAGCAAATTGAGCGATGACTTCATGCACTTCCAAGGAGGGAATTGTAAAGGATAGTTGTGACATTCTAAATTTCAACCCACTTAGTATTTATGAAATGTGTAATTTCAATAACGCACTTATAGTAAATCTCGCCCAGACTTGATCACTCTTGGGATACTAACTAGTAGGGAAAGGCTAATTAGGGATCTAGATTCGCGCAACCATAGAACCTGACTATAAACTAACTTTCGACCACAAGGAGGGGAATTGTCGAGGTGATATTTTGGGCTAATATAGACTGATCTAAGGATGGTCAGGGATCGATTTGCAAATGTCGTATAATTGGATCGCGGGTGATTCCGCCTCGCCAGAATACAAAATTTGCGAACGATCTCAAACTTATTCCAAACGATCGCATCCTTTATAACTAAAGATTGATCCTCGTAATTACATGACAATAGAGGTCGTCATAGCTCAAATGAACTTAAACATGGCTTGATTTAGTATCAATCACGGGTCGAATATACGAATTTTTCCGAAAGCCGCCCGTTAGTTTGAGATAAGCTTAAGTCGCGTTTATTTGAGCTTGACCATTAAATAGAGACTGAGTTTGGGTGTTGAAAATTTTGAAAGTCATGATAGAGTAATTGGACGACGTCATTATTAATGTGGTTAGCCTTGGATTTGTCCGAATTTGTTAGAAAACTGAAATTTTGACAGAAAGTGAAAAATGACCGTTTTGCCCTTGGGATTTTATGAAGACCAAGTGTAAAGTGAGAAGGGCATTTTGGTTATTTCATTCCAACTTTAGACATATAAATTTTTGGACGATTTTGCCCCTGCACTTTTTGTGAAATTCACATTTTACCCTTGAATATTTTTTGTAAGAATTGATCTTGGCCGTTGATTTTTGGATAAGCTTAGATCTTGGCCGTTGGATGGAAAGTAGAGAGGAGGGTAAGATGGTAATTTTGGTATGGGGTAAGTGCACCAATTATTGGTGCGACTTATTTATTTCCTTTTCCTCTCTTTTCTCTCTCTCCCTCTCATTCCACGCCCACACCCTCTCTCTTCCCCTTAGCCGTGTGTTGGCCGGAGCCTTGCCGGATCGCCACGCACTCGCCATCCGCCATGCATCCAACCACTGAATCGCCTTGGCTGCCGCGTCCTTGCTGCCTTGCCACCCCTTACTAGGTTTTTCTTGCTTGGAAATTTCAAGTAAGTGACACCCTAATTCCTATTTAGGATATCGGGTATTAACGGGCTCGTTTAGACACGGTTTAGTATAGTTTTGTGGGCTGTTTTGGATGAGGGTTTTTATGGACGAAATTGTGGTGATTTGGTGAGTAATTAGAGGCTAAATGAGGGCTGAGTATGGTTGGTATGAGTGCTGCAAAAAAAATTTTGGTGCATAGGGTACATAATTTGGTTTGACTCTTAATTGTGTGAAATCGTGGTGTAGTGTCATGCTTATCGTGCCATGATTTTTATGATGAAAAATGGCATGTTATGTGATGGTTGTATGTATGTTACATGGGCTAAATTGAGAGGGTTGAATTAGGTGCATTTGTGTGCATTTAATTAATGTTCGAGTATGTGAACGTGTGAAATTTGAGGCGTGTGATGTGCGTGTGATCACTAAAAAGCCCTAAGACGTGTTTACGCGGGGTACAATAAAATTTGGCATGTTCGCATGTTTGCATGATCACTTAATCCCTGAGGCGTGTTTACGCGGGATATCGAACCGGCCTGAGGCGTGTTTACGCGGGTCGCGATAGGAATGTGGGTCTGAGGCGTGTTTACGTGGGCTGTGAAAAGAGATTGAAAGTGAAATGTGTGATGTGGCAAGTGAAAATGAGATCGGGCCTGAGGCGTATTTATGTGGGTCGCGATAGGAATATGGAGCCTGAGACGTGTTTACGCAGTTGTGGAAAAAGATTGAAAGTGAGATGTGTGATGTGGCAAGTGAAAATGAGATCGACCCGAGAGGTATTTACGCTGGGTTGTTGGCAAGTTTAATGAAAATGGTGTGATGGTGCACGAATGAGTGTGAAATGCGGAGTTCGGAAATGCCTTATGTTCAACATTTGCTTTTGGGCATGAGATTAGTTTGGAAAGTGCATGTGGTTGGAATTTGTAGATTTGAGACTAATGTGCAGATTGTGTATATTAAGAGCCCAAGTAAGTGCAATTGTGTACATGTTATGTGTTTATCGTATGATATTGTGTTTGGACTTGTCTGGAGGTACGTGATAGCCTAAGTGGGGTTTAGGCTGTCAACTTATTGAGATTCGTCTTATAGTTGTATAATCAACATTTTTAAAACCCCGGGCTGGACCATGAATCCTCCATCGCCACCGCCTCAGCGTTTTGGCATACCTATGTATACCGATCATGCAGTAGTAGAGTATCCTATAGATGATAATATAGCTTGGATTAAGCACACCACAGTAGTCTAGATAGATATAGGACTACTCATTTGGCAAACCCATACTTATACAGCCTGGTTCTTCCAGGAGGGTATGGACGAGTTTGGACCGGTTCGTGGTTTTGATGTCCCTTTTGATAGAGTGGGAGATTGGGATCCATCGGCTATACCTCCTCCTGATGGGGAGATGACCAGTCTCGACACTAGCCTCGCACAGTCAGGTCATCGGCCTGTACCTGCGGAACCCGAATCCACGGTGGCTGAGCTTGAATCGGAGCCGGAAGAGTCACAAGTAAGGTATGATCCAATGGACGTGGATTTAGGTGAAAAGCCTGAGGGGGAGCCCAAAGAAGAGGAGCTTGAAGAAGAACCTGAGAGAGAACTCAAGAAGAAACCGAAAGAAGAGCCAAAGGAAGAACCTAAGAAAGAACAGGAGAACAAGCCGCCAATTGATGTTCCAAATGATTATGATAATGAGATTATTGAGATTGAGGCATCTGAGTCTTCATAGGAGCAGGAGGATCAAAGAGAGTCAGATTCAGGTTATAGGGAGACTAACTTAGAGTGAACACCGTCTCGAGGTCGTAGGGGTTAGTTGGGAGTAGGGTAACCCTTTTTGAAGTGCCCCCAGACTACTGGTCCCTTTTGATATTGGTGATGGGAACTTTAGAAGCCGGTATGCTTGTATAAAATGTTTATTGTAAATCGTATGTAATATTATAAGTTTGACTTGGTAATGAATTTATTTTCTCCATATTGCCTCTTTCTAAATATTGTCTGGGTGTATGTTTGCTTCTGTTAGTGCTTTATCTCTGATGTATTGGTTTGGGTCGGTGACGTTTCCGAAGACGGCACACTAATTCAACCGAGCTTGAGGTGTCACGCGCGCTCGTCGGGGTTAGGGGCATGACAAAAACTATAATATGTTACATTCTACATGTAGAGATGAGGTTGTTGTGCAGATTGAAACAGTCAATTGCCAAGGTGAATAGTGATATTACATTTCTTGACTATGATGCGAACCAAGAACATATTTGATCAAATTATTTCGAAGCGTCACCATTTAATGGATGATTCATCACATCCTCGTCCAATGTGTATCTCTCCTTATCCCACTTCATTTTGTCATATGACTTGATTAGTATAACTAGCACAATCTCAACGTGATTGGGAAATTTTGCAAAACCATGGCTTAAATATTCTTTTGCTTTCCTTTGCCGAGTTTATCCTGCCGTCTAGAAGAATGAAACATTGCGCACTTATGCAAATCCTTATTCTCCTTTAACGAGAGCTGCTCTGATGTACCTTCATGTGTTGAGTGAAATAAGGTCGGATGCAAGTCATCCGATATTTCTCTATCTCCTCCACCATGCTCGAATCTTTTCGAGACAGGTCAATTCCTTCGTAAATTAGCATTAGTCACTTTGGCATAAACCAATATTTCACCATGATGAGTTCATTGTTTATAACCTCTATCAATAATTAGATGTTTTTTGCGATCCAAAAGAGTTTGTCCAAACATTCCTACATGGGCAACATGGACAACGAGCTTTCTTGTTGTCTTTTGTTGAATTCATAACACCCTAACGAATTCAAACCAACAATATACTCGAGACAAAACTTATTCGGTAATAACATCCAACTGTTGTCAATGCCTACAATAGAATATGTGTTGAGAAAACCATCCTATATTATTTTGAAAATAACAAGATGAACTATTAATTATTATTTGATATATGCAGATTTTATCATAATCAAGTGATGTTGATAGAAGAAAGATTTTGCCACTATCCACGAAAAGATGTTTACAAGATGGGTGAACATTGATAAAAGGCAAATAAGTTTGATTGAATGAGGTACTCTTGAGAACTTGGTAGGACCATGGAAGGTGAACATCTTAGTAGAGTTTTGCTTGCTAATAATCTTAGGAAGACCATTAAATAGAAGACTGCAAGTCAATTTCTAGCGAATATATTGGATAGATTCATCACCTCGATGGTAAAGGCATCTCCCTATATCAACTGAGTTGGACAATCTTATCGAGCCACTATCATTTGACTAAGAATTATTGATAACTTTTTGTTTGATTTGGATATCAGATAAAAGGGAAGTAGCAATTGATAAGGCTTGAATTCACGACAAGGGAACCGAAAAAATTTTATCGAAAGTAAATATTTGATTCATATCTCAAAATAGATGAGAGGTTCAAAACAAAGCAAATCCCAAACAGAAAAAGAACAATAACAAAGCACAAACTGTTGTGATAAGCATACTCTCATCTCACAAGAACGGATTTATTGCAGCATCAAAACAAAATGAACAACAGCTAATTATCGAATCTTTCATCGTCATCAGTGATGAGCACACAACATCAAAACAGAACAAACAGTGGCCGATCACTGAATCTCGCATCATTATCAGTGATGAGCACACACCATAATCCCCTTCTCCAGTAGCTACAATTTGCACAGTGGGCGATGGGCCTCTAAATTCAATGTTCTTAACACCATTACTATATAAAGATACCAAAAATAGGTTGGACAAGCTTGAGATTTAGATTTAGATCGGGAGAGGTTGGACGAACATAGAAACACCTCTAAGGAACTTTTAGATGTAGACCTAGATCGAGATAGAAGAGCTCCCAGATCTAGATTTCGATAGAGAGATGAGAGGTTCTAAAGCTCGAAGAAGTGGTATAACCACTTCCGGGTAGTAAGTACTCACCGTATTTCTCTTTGATTCTATCCACTTAATGATGAAAGTGGAAAATACACCTAATGAGCGAAGAAGAGCATCAGCAGTGAGCACAAAACAAAACAAACAAAATTATATGAAAATAATAAAATACTCCTAGATCAGATTGGGAGAGATAATCTCAACTTAAGTCAAAAAGATGGAATTGCCCTCAACTGACAGTCATTTCTTAGTTGAGGGAGCTTGGAGTGGAAGAGAAAAGGGGTGTGGAACTAGAGTTTTTTTTTTTTTTTGGTTGAATGGGAACTAGAGTTGAGTCAGAGCTATTTTTACAAATTTTGTTCAAATAAGAGCAACAAACTATCAACAACAACAACAGACTACATTTTGGTAAACCTTGTTTTTGTTGGGAAGAATAGACTGTATAGGCAAATTATATCTAGGCGATTGCTCCTTCCCGATCCTAACGGTTCTTTGACTCCCCAAAATACTCTCCAATGGCTATATTAGAAATGGACTTTGGGGTTCTAAAGACCCTTGGGCAAATGTTGAAGTTTTTGGTAGCTATTTTTTGGAGCCCATTTAGGAAATGTTAGTATTTCCAAAGTCCTCTAAAGGCCTTTCCCTCAAGGCTACTACCACTAGCATTGGACATTCAGCATTTTCGAAATGCGAAGCCCATAATTAATGGAATTATTTATTCCACTTTTGCCCTTCTAAATTTTTCAAATTCCTCTTTTACCCCTTGATTTTGCACTTTCATCATCTTCCCCGCTTGCACAATTTGCTTATCATGACTAAAGCACAGAGTAATTCCCATCACCTAACAAAAATCAACAACAAATGGCTACCTAGTAATTGCATTCATGGCTTTGAGTTTAGACAAATGAACTAAGAGAGAGCATACGCATTTGTATCCCTTATTTGGAGCTACAACAAATCCCATCGTCTTCCTTGTAGCTAGAGATCTAGCGTCTCATCAAATTGTCACCTGGCTTAGTCTAAGGTCAAAGTTGAAGCCACGATCTAAGGTCAAAGTCGAGGTCTGAAGTCGAGATTAGGCAACTCATCGAGGTCAACATCTGAAGTCGAGGCTTCCCCCTTGGCGATTCGCCACTTAGCTTGAGGTCAATGGTTTCCAACTTGTCGCCTGGCCTGAAATTAAAATTTGGTGACTCGTCACCTAGCTTGAGGTCAAAGTCGAGATCAGCGACTCGTCACGCAACATCAAAATTGATATCTAGCCCGCCTAAGGTTGCGTGACCTCGATGTCACCTCGCTTGAGGTCACGCAACTCTAGCGGCCCATCACCTAGGATCCCACGACTCCAGCAATCCCTAGCCTGGGGTTGCGCGACCTCAGCCACAACCGTGGCCAAAGCTTGTCGAGTAAGATTCCAAATATGGTTTTTTCTTTTTTACTTTTTTAAAATCAAAGTTCTTTATGCAAATAATATTACCAAAAAGTAATTGCATTTCATGAAAACCCCTTAGCTTAAAAGTAAATAGTCTTTACCAAATACTATTTGCATTTCAATCCTTTTAACTTAAAGTCATTTGCATTTATGCAAAAATATTTCCCAAAAGCCAAACCAAACGCAACTTTAGATGGTCACCAAAAGTCATACGATTTGGCAACTTCTAGGGGTGAACAATTTCAGATTCCGTATAGGTTTCACCTAGAACCTACCTGTTAGAACAAGTTCCTCATTTTTTGAAACCTAAAACCTACCATGCATAGCCTGTAACCTGAACCTACCCTATCACAAGTTCGAGGGTCGATTCAAAGATCTAAGTTCCACCTGTATTAGTAATTGAATGATTGCATTAAATCATCACCTTTAATAAATACCGCTTGTTACTATAACTCACTGACCACAACTTATATTTAGACACGAAAATATAAAACATTAACAAAGTAAAAGTCTTGATCATAAAATGGAAAAATGGATTAGTGGTTCCGAGTTATATACTCATTATCGACACTATGGAATACTGCACGATCACACAAAGACATAGACCAAGAAAAACATAAAAACTTGTTCTAGGTTCCACTTACCTAAAACATGGAATCTACTCGTCAAAATAAGTTCTCGATTTTTGAAACTTGAAACTTATCCTGCATTCTTTGGAACCTAGAACTGAACAAGTTGCCACCGATCCGGTTCTTCGATTCCAAGTTCTACCATGAAACCATGCTCACCCTAATGACTTTTCGCAACCAAACTCTTATTTGGTTGCTAGAGTTGGTATATCTGACAATCATACTTTAGTTTGGTCGCTAAGAAGCATTTCATCTGGCGACCAAAAAAGAGTTTGATAGGTAGAAGTGGAATTTATGGCGATCAAACTCAAATTTGGTTGTCGGTGCATCTCTTCTTGCAACTAAATTTAGTTGCTCGTTGTTAGTCATTGTTGGCAAGCTAATTAAGGATGCTAGTTTTTAACAATATTTGATAAATTTAATGTGTTGATAAGTGAGCCAATTAAAAGTTGATAACTCAATAAAATATTAGTACACTTAAAAAAAATCAAATAAACATTGACAACCAACGTATGGGAATTAGTAAATCAAAGCTAGTTGGTAATCTAATGGGAGAAAAGCTGCTACATCGCACAAATAAAGGTTGGTAAATTCATATGAGAGTTAATATGTTTAAGTTGATTGTAAGAAAAACAAGCAAAAGTTAATAAATGATAATATAAATTGATAAATTAAAAAAACCAAATAAATATGGATGGACATGGGTGAAGGGAATCTCTACCCCGTAGGGCATGCCACAAATTGGGCAAATTTCCCAGCAAAGAGTGCCCGACGGGGCATTTGGCAATGGGACAGGGAAAGGATCCCGTTAATCTATCCGTTTATATATCTTTGAGACACACATATATATATACAATGTTTAATCAATCTCGTAAATATGTTAATTGCAAGCAATATATTCCAATACATATTATGATGATATGTAACTTTATTAAAAATTAAATTAAAAGAAAAAGTAAACATACTTAAGTGAATAATACTAAAAATATTATAAACAAACTAACACAAGAATATAATGACTGTCGCGACCTAAAAATCAAATCGGGTTTTCGATCTTAGGCTAATGGATTACTAGATCAATTAAATTAACTAACCTAGCTCGAGTTCTCTCAAACTCTATCAATTCGCAACTTAGGTCCAATTATGAGCATGCAAATATTTTCAATAGGAGTCGCCACTAATCATTTAAGGTAGGTTGATTAGAAACCTAAATAAAATAGTGGGAGTACTATTTTATTTCTGCGAACCAGAAATTATAGATTCGGGGACTTGGTTACGCTAGATTCCCTAACGCCCTTTCGGTACCAATTTCAAGAAAAATACTCAATCTGACAATTTTGATAAATCCTGACTTAGAGTTCAAAGGTGCGGAAATTTTTTATTTTCATTTATTTAAATGAAAGCTAACATATATGTAATCACGTGCAAAAATTGACATGCGATTAATGCAACCTAACAAGCAAACTATATGTCATGCGACGACGTGAACTATTTCTAATGACGGGCATATTAATTTTTGTATTTTTTAATGAAATTCGGAATTAAAAATGCCAATTATCTAAACATGCAATTTTAAACTAAAGAAATTAACCTATTCTAGAGTAATCTTTTGGTATTTTTTTATCAAAATTCGAAATTAAAATCAAGTAAAAAAATATAACCGCTAAATCTTTCGAATTAAGTTTCGATCTGAAGCCTGACAGATCGATCCTAAAATTCGAAATACCCGCTATGGAAATAACTCTATCTAAAGCCTGATAGATAGATTTATTTCCACATGTGCGGTTGCGGATTAGGAAATTTTCCTAATCGATCACATCTTGAAAAAATTTAGATATCTCAAATATATTGGATATATTCAAAGGATTTTGAAAATCCTAAATTCTATCCAAATTTGATAAGATCGATATATCCAAGATTTCAAAAAAAAGGAAATAAATCCTAATTGAAATATTGCCTATTATTCAAATATGCAAAATTAGATATCAATAAACATGGAATAAGCAATAAAATATCCAAATTGATTCGGATGAGATATTTACCTAAATACGCAAATAACTTTCCAAATTCGAATCGCCGGTGGATCGGGTTTGTGGATCACGGGACGACCGATGGTGTGCGATGCTCGGCTCGATTCGATGCCCTGGCTCATAGAGACTCATAAACGGCGGTGGTCGTGGGACTTGCGGCTACTAGCAATGACGGTGCTCGTGGTTTGGTCGCTAGCCTCTCGGTGAGGCAAGGACTGAGCAAGCTCGCAGCGTTACTATGAGTACTCCATGGAGAATCAGACAAGACAACGACCAATGAGATTGGGCAACGCGGCTGTAGGACTTGTTGGACTTGGTAATGACTTTGAACTCACGGAGCTTCACTGCGAGGACACTTGTGGAGTTGCTGGACGTTGCTAGATTTCAAAGGAGGACCTCCAGGAGTCATCCAAATCGATTGAGACACGACAGCCCTGCAAGAGAATGGACGAATTACAGGAACTTGCTGGAAAACTTGACTGCAGTGAGCATCAGGTCAGGGTCAAAGGCTCGCCGGGATTGTAACGGAGCTATGGTGGCTGGCGAACTGGATCACAGCGGCAAAGAGACTGGTGCAACTAGAATCTGCCACGGGAGTTGATACGAAATACTCAGCCTGATGAGTATTCAATGGTGAGGCTGAGAGAATTCATGGTCGCGGGGCACCAAGGGCACCAACGGCGGCCGCCAGAGAATCTACTTTGCTGAACGACCTGTGTATGTGTTTATAGTCAAAGGATCTCCTCCTCCTCTCTTTCAAGCTTTTCAACTTTTTCTATACAGCGTGTTTTCTTCTTGTCTCTTTGTTTTTTCTCTCTGCTCTCTCTCCGTGTTTCACTCTTGCTATAAGGAATTGTCTTCTGAAAATTATGAGAGCCCCCCT
This sequence comes from Syzygium grande, assembly GCA_024733475.1. NCBI lineage: Eukaryota > Viridiplantae > Streptophyta > Magnoliopsida > Myrtales > Myrtaceae > Syzygium > Syzygium grande. The sequence continues at coordinate 9,279,095 of JAMXDD010000002.1, read as the reverse complement.
CGGAACGTGAATGGGTGTTCCTTTATATAGTGCTAGGTTTAGATTAAAACTCTCAATTCTAAATTTTAAGAGATATACTTTACTGATATGGAAAATTTTATTATCTCTTAGAATCTTGATAATATCAAACCAAATCAAACAATTATCTTCCAAAATTTGAATAATAATCAAGATTAATTATTCAATTATCCAATGGTAGAATTTCGGCTCTTATAATATTTATGGGCTAGGCCAAGAATTTTCTTGAACGAGGACTTAGTCCAGTTTCATTAAGTTCAGAGCCGTTCACTCAAGTCCAACCACCGCTGATCCAATGCAAATGTAACTATACGAGCCTATGCAAATGCTTCTAATATCTATATGCATTTTAATTAATATTTTTTCCTAGAGACCAGGATTGATCTCTAATTTTTTATGTAACGAACGACTGACTGGATTGTCAAAATTTAGGTGTCAACAATGACAAGCTCAAGAAATTTGTAAAATTCGACCAACTTTAAAGTGGCATAATTAGTATAATTGTGAAAGGAAATCTATAGTAATTGTACATTCCCAATATTCTAATTCATATCAATCATGAACGAAGATGAAAAAAATATTGAAAAAGAACAAATTGTGACGAACCTCATCCACTAAGCCTTGCACAGGGTACGAGGTGATAGCGGGGCAAGGCTTCGCTTCATGGGTTGAGGATGGGAATCCAATCCCCAGCCCTGTCTTGTATCCATCCCTACAAATAAAAGTTGGTAATAATTCAAATGAGAGTTGATAGCCAAAACTAGCGAGCCTAGCACGAGGTACAAGGTGATAGCGGAGCTTTGCTCCGCTTCATGGGGTGAAAATGGGAATCCAATCCCCAGCCCTATCTTGTGTCCATCCCTACAAATAAAAGTTGGTACTAATTCAAATGAGACTTTATAGCAGTGAGATTTTGTGGGGCCACTGCCAATTATTTTAAAAGTTTAAGCTATTAAATGAACTTATCTGATATCATGTGAGATTTTGTGGGATCACTATCAATTATTCTAAAAGCTTAAACTGTTAAATGAAGGCATGGTTTAATATTTAATTATTATAACAATAACCTAAACTAATGAGTATTAAGGCCCTGTTGTGTTCGGATTCAGGGCTTTTACCGAAAAACCCCCTTCCCAAAATGTTGAACCATTTGTTCAAGATTTGGTTTAATGATTGAATGTTGAAGCCCAAAGCTAGTCTGGACTAGCTTTGGGCTTTCGACATTCCACAAATGCTGAAGCTAAATTTTTTGTCTTCAAACTACCCTCACTTATTTTGGCTTATTCCGCCCTCTTGATAATGCTTATCTTCGCGGAGGTCGCCAAAGAAGGGAGCCCGGTGAGGGTGTCGCACCTAATCGGGCCAACGAGAGGCCGGCGAGGTCGCACGACCCAGGTGACGACCGCCTAGGCCGACCGCGTTCGAAATGCTTTCCGACACTGTGCCACCACCACACTGAGTAGTCGTCACCGAGGTCGCATGACCTGTGCCACATCACCGGCGTCGCAACCCTGCGCCGCCGCTTAGGTCGCCCAACCTTCGCCGAGTTTTTTATCTTGTATATCTAGATAAATATATCTAGATAGGAGATAGATAGAATAAATAGAATCTTTGTATTCGGCTCAATCCTTTTAGTAAAAGATTGGGCCGAGTTTAATTGCAATTCAATTAAGAGAACGAACGATAATTATTGGATTACAAAGTATCCATTGCTTCGAATTCAAATTTGATCTCCTTCCATACTTCACAAGCAGCAGCTAGTTCACAAACCAAAAGAACTGTGTTTTCATACATCCTCAACTAAAAATCTCCTAACGCGAGTGCATTCACAAACAATGGAAGACAAGTCACGTTGCACAAGCGAATACATAGGCTGTATATTTCACAGGAAATTAATGTAGCAGCCACAATATACACAAGAAGCTGCAAATAAGTTCAAGTAGAACGACGAAACTATACTTCTAGACATAGATTACATGACCAGGGATGTCGGAGTCCGTTTGCAACAATAGTTCAGAACATCCTCACACGGCAACGTTCTCCAAAATTCACCAGGACAATGCCTTTTGGGTTCTCTCTTGGGGCAATACTAGAACGAGTTGAACCCTTCATGTTCAGATGAATTTGAGTCATCGCACGGGGAATGGTTATGTCTGCCTTCATAGGTCGTTATCACCATCCGACAATCTTCCGACAACCGCTCAACCCTCTTCTTCACTCGGCAATTACTGTGAGTGCAACGGTAATAACTTCTGCAGAAACATTCCACAAAAACATGAGCCTCTGAGACCGAGTAATTGTCTATGAACACAACTAAGGGCATATCTGATTACTCTGCGAAACACACTCAAATAATTCAGGAATATCTTGGAAAAGGAGAAAAAAAGAATGGCCTTTGTGTGGCCCAAAGATTTTATTTCTAGTTGATCGTTATCTTCAACCTTACATTCATTTGGAACTGATCACTTAAACTCCAAAAAGGGGAGAAAAAACACAGAGAAAACACACGAACTCCTTCAATTATGAAGCCTATGGATGTGCAAGTCTTGTGCTATCGTTGAGTTCTGGATATTCATAATATCAGTATCCAATCTTTCCTTTCCCATTTTTTTTTAATTTTCCATTGGAATAGTGAAAGAACTGGAACCCTAACTGGACAAAGGATTTCACATGCTTTCATTTTCACGGACATTAAGATTTGCTAATAAAGCCAACTAAGACAAAATCTTACAGTTCTGTGTATATGCACATAAATATGCATGTCCTGTCGAAAGAGACCAAGAACCAACTAAAATGAAGTGAATGAAAGAACAAGTATATACTTTCAATTCCGCAATTCACTGACCCGACATATACATAATTCATCAGTAGAGCTAACAATAATTTAAAAAACTGTGCGCAACAAGAAAACTAGCAACAAGTTTAATAAAAAGAAAAATGTCTGCATGTATGAAGCGTATAAGAATGTCATTTTGACCAGTGAGAGCAGGATGGCGAGAGCATCAAATAAATAGTCACATAAATTTTGCCATGGTTAATATATAATACAAGTAGAAACTAGCTCACAGATTTCAGCCTTCAATTGATTATAAATTGAATAAAAAAAACATACTAGCAGTGTCTAGCCTTTCCTGGCAACTTAACATGTATTTTGTTGAAGCAAATACTGTTATGCTCATGGGAATATATATAGATACCTTATATGACAGTGTAGTCACTATTTATCACTGCAATTAGAATCCAAAACGTATAAGTGAAATGCCGTCACTTACATAATCTGTAGCAATTAACATAGCAATAATAAGCCAGATTGCAACGATGAAAGAGAATGAAGAAAAGGAGAAATACTTAGGTATCAATGTTGCACAGAAACTACTCTGATACCCTACTTTTGGCACTCACATTGAATGAAACTTTCTCGATAAAGGGGAATGAAACAATCTCGATCCTGTTCACTCAACTGTATCAGACCATTTACAACATCAACTACACATTTGTACAGATCAACTGCACAAAGTCTGCACCATATGAGAAATCACACTTGCCGTTTACACAAGAACGTTTCCCATTAGCATAGTAAGAAGCTATTGTGATTTGCCAATCGAATCCCTAGTTTCAAAATTTCAGTCAATATATGTAAGAGTTTTGATGAAATAACGCAACAATGCATCCAGAAATCTAGCGCATGAGGAGAGAGAGAACAACACGCAATACTCTAAACAAGAGACGAGATATAGAGATTTTATGCGAAATTTCATAGTATAGTATATATGATTAATAAAAGCTGCACCGCCGAGAATGCCAAGAGGGCAAGGAGATGCTCCCCGCCAGCCCCCAATCCTCTCTCCCCCAGTTCCATCATGAAAACCATACATCCATCTATCAAATAGACATTTACCCGGATGACACGGTAACTTTAGCTAGTGAATGATCGTACACCGTAAATTCAAGTACATGAGACTCTCTAAGCCCTCAAAAGCTTGAGCAAAATCTTACATAGATTCACTGTAAAGATGAAGACTCGCATATACAAGGCCATTCCGAATCACATTGCATCCCACCAAAAATACATATTTTCGGACATTTCTCACGCAAATGGCCGGCCATTTATACAACTCCATCCATCAAACTATTTTCAGACGGTAACTTTCTCCCAAGAGCATTTGCCAAAATATAGTCTGAATCTTTCATTATGCGCACATTGAGCATTTTCCAGATGACTTTCTTCATAAATGATTTGTAACATTGACACACAGGAAGAAGCCTGGGTCATATTATCTTGAAAGAGGATTAACTTAGAAGGATTACTGTGATTAATATGACCGAGTAAGTCAATGCGTACAACTTCTTCTCATTCCTGTTGTCGATATACTAGGAAGCAATCATCTTTAAAAAGTCCAAATTCGATCCTAAGCATGCATGATTCTTCCACTTTGGAACGGCCTTCCAAACAAACATCAGAGGATTCTTCCATTCAAGATGATGCTCATTTGTCCCCACTTATTGAGGCCAAACATGAATTTCCCTGTAATTCTCTTTACCCTAAAAGATTTTTAGATGTTCTCGGAGCACGATCTTTTTGTTGACCCAAATCGATCATCATATTAGAAGTATCATCATTTGAAAGAAAACAAGGAATTCACACCACTTAACATGCAACATCGGCTTCACTCAATTGGGGACATGCCGTACCATGGTAACACCTTAAAGTTTCTTCTTTACCTTGCAGATAATTTCTTTGGGTTAAACTAATTGATAAAATCATTAGTAACTAATGAACTTGGATAATGTGTAAATGTCACGTGTCTATCGATTATTATAAAAATTCTTAGTTAATCAACTTACATGTGTGTGATCCTAGAGATTTTTATACCAGCTTAAGCTCACAGATGAAAGTATCATTTAGAATCTCATTGCTTCAATATCATTTCTTTGTTCTAATTTAACCATTACGCAGGTCATTTCTCTACAAGATTCGGGCACTTGTATTGATACTCGGGAATATGTGATGGAGCTTTACATATAGACACAGTGAGAGAAGCAAAATTATTGTGTTTTCAGACTCAGAATTCGTTACAATAAGAGTAAGGAGGTTGTCTTTGAAATTGCTTTAAACCTCAATATCCATACATACATTCATACATACATGCATGCATGCTGCATGCATGATTTTTGTTTGTTTTACTCACACTTTAAACTATATATATATATATTTTTTTTTCTTTTAACACCGATAAAAGAGGGTCAATATTTTTCTTCAACCATACCTTTGATTGGTGGGTTTCAAGTTTTTGACATTACTCGTATGCGTTACTCAAAATCAAATGCATGTGATGCCCATAGCGTTAACCCACCATGCAATCAACGGCATCATTAGAGAAAAACATGACCCCAGAACATATCTTTTTCGCATCTCCCTAGACATATTTATCCGCCTCTAACGTATCATACCTCTTATAAGATCATCAAACTTGTCCATGGAAACAAAATTAGTCCATAATTAATTCTTTAAGCTCAATTTCGTACACAATTTGGACTCTCATTCTCATTGCAACCCTCTTAAATTTTATCACATTCCAAGCATTAGTCACAAACATATCCCTGAACTTCTCTTCCAACATACTTTTGTGACGCCATCCATGGAAGATCAGCCAGAAGAAAAGAAACAGATGAGAAAATCATATCATGCATCAGTTTTAATCAGATCCATATGGTATGAGCTTGAAGCATAGAGTAGAGAGAGGGGGGGGCGGGGGGGCGGCTCAGAAAATCTTCCAGATGTGAACCACCCAGATCTGTGCGCGAATGCTTTTCTCACTGGTGATGTCAGAAATGCCTATGAAAAGTAATCATCCGATGCTGAGAACAAAAAATAAATAAATTGATTTTTATGATTTTAGTGATGCCAAACCTGGGGTGGAGGCTGTTCTTGACCACTTTCTGGCCGTACTTCCTCCATTTGTAGCCATCGTCCAACACATCCACCTCGCTCCTCGTCTGGAAGCAGAACCTTGGCTCCCTCAGCTTCCTCCTCACCTTCATCTTCCCTTTCTCCGCCGCCGCTGTGGAGCTCCGCCACCTACGAGGAAAGACTTCCCATCAAAGACTCACCTGCTTTAATTCTTACCTCGATATGTACCCTTCTCGTACTAAATTTGCTTCAATTAGGATTTACAGATTACCCGTGTATCGCATCGATTAGGTAACGAATATTCGTATATGCTCAATTTGTTTCAAAAGTGGTAAATCAAATCCGAAAAGTACCATGAATTGTTGCCTTCGCCAGGATTCGCGCTGCAATTCTCGTCGTTAACAGCCTTCGGATCGTGTGCGCCAACCTAAATTCGCCCCCATATGCAACGGTTGTTAGCTAGAGCCACACGTGCACAAGCATTTCAACAATCATAAAAAGAACCAAAAGGAGGATTTAAATTCATTATAATGCACAACATCTCATGAAAGATATCATACGGTCAAAGTTATAATAATTGATGCTATATTCGGTCACAGAGAATTCATCTTTCAGCAACCTGGTCATTATTCCAAGACGATCTGGCGACGAGGCCGTTGTGGTGGCCCAGCCCAACCCTGCCAGTGGCGGTGGTTGCAGCGGTCGGGGCACCTTCGCCGGCGGGGATGAGAGGAGGCGCCGGCGTCAAGAACCCGAGCACTGGGTTCTGGTCTTCGAACGGGACGAACCCGATCTCATGAATGCCATGACTGGTGCCGGAGAAGCTGACTTGAAGGTCGTAGTTCGGAACCGAGGATGATGACGAGCCTCTTTCGCCTTCCATCCGGATCGAATCCTCCCTTCTCCTTAAATTATCCGACCTCGATGGAAGAGGCTTCAGCTGACCAGTTCCGTTCGGTGCGCGCGTCCGTACGACCCGTTCGAGTGCTGTCGAAGGCAACTTCCTTGCGTTCACACGCGAGTGCAAGTAAAGTGTCCTCCACTGGTCAACAGGTAAACGCTACGCGGGAATGTTTTTCCTGGAGAAAAATTATTCCCTTCCCATCTTCTTCTCCATCTTCTTCTCCCACTAGGGTTGTAGTGCCTGTATCTTCAGTCCAGTCTAAAAGAGGACTGTGTACTATTTGGTAATACTATGTTGTGCAGTCTCTCTCTCTCCGTCTCTCTCTCTGTCTCTCTCTCTCTCTCTCTCTCTCTCTCTCTCTCTCTCTCTCTCAGCTGAGCCCTATATATGCAGTAGAGATGGGAATATTTTTGCCAATTCATTGAGAAGATATGCGTGTATGTCGTTTGATGTGCGAGACAGAAACTAGGGGAATGATGTTTCTTCTTTGCTTTTTTAACTCGCACACTTTAATTTTTGAAGAGCCCGAGATATCTATCCCGTTGAATAGATGGATGCATTGGACTCTTACCAAATAATCCTTTTTCTTTTCTTGCCAAGCCAGAACTAAATAAATAAATAAACAAATAAGAGGTATGAGGGGAGTGACCGTGGAAGTCTTAGAGGGAATACCCTCTGGATGTTTTACGTCCCGACAATCCCAAGATCTAAACAAATTCTGAAATGAAACCTTTTAAGGATATACTCAAGTCCAAATTGAGTAGTACTAAAAGAGCCCTAAATCCTAAATTACCACCAAGGAAGTATTCCCGTTGATCTAGATGTGACTGATTTTGCTTTTGATTTGAAGTGTTTTTAATTTACAAATCCCCATTTGAGCACATGCTTATCATCTTATTAAGGTGGAGTCTCGCTCGACACACGAAAACAGTAAAATAGCGTGCACCAGGGCTTCGCGTGAAATGCCAGCCACAAATTCTTGAACATGAGGAATATGGAGTTCCATAATTTCAATCTTCAAATCTAATCTTGCATCATCATCCATGATGTATTTGAACATTTACGCTTGACTAATACATGGTAAGACACACATGATCAAGAGAGTGCTAACGTGTTGATGTACATAAGCCAGGAAGTCCATTTATTGTTGTTCTATCTTTGGAAAATTTATGTTTGTCTAGTCTATACTGATCATCAATGTGCGAGCATATTCATGACAAAAGGAAATTTCATTTTTTACGATTGATAAGGGTGAAGTTGATGATATGTCTAATTGGCTCGTAACTCAAAATATGGGTCAAATATTTTGAGTGAGTGTGAATTCAAATGATAACATTCGTGGGTTCAGGCTTAATAAACTCTTCTCAACAATCTTCGTAGATCGAGGTATCATGCTTTTGCTCCATCGCGAAAAGAAAATGGCACGAAGGGCAATGTCTTAGATGGGTGGGAATACAAAATGGTATTCAGGTTGAGATTTTGCGGAGTTAGCCTTTAGTGGCATTGGGAGGTTTCACTTGGAACTTTGATTTTATGATTTGCCCTAATTCTTCCTTTTGGGTACATAATTTTGCTTGCTGATGGTCCTGAACGCAGTGGTGATCACCCATCTCGCCAATAGATGAAGATTGTTCGGCATTGGTTTGCTGTCTCCACCAGCAACTTCCCCAGACAGGGTTTGAACCAAGCTTTGGAGTTTGTAGGTCCTGCTTCGCACCCGTCGGTTGCATTTCTCTGGGTTTGACTTTTGTTCTCTCCACAAGTCAGGTTTTGTAGTGGTCGATTTGCAACTTTTTGCTAAAAAGATTTGGTTCATTTGGGTTTGGAAAGGGCCATGTTCATTCCTTCCGACCACCCTCGGTGGCATTAACTTATGCACTTGTTTCCCGTCAAATGTGCCATCAATGTCATGATGTTTTCACAATGCAAACTTTTACTACGTTGTTGTCATAAGTTGGGTGCTCAGTCAACAAATTTTTTTTTTTTTTTGCAAAATCACCTTGCATTTATCGAAGTCAACCCTGCTAGGAAGTATACGTCTTTTATCTATAAATTGTTGCACACCAAATAAAATTCATATTTGTTGTTTTGATGTTCTTTGTAATTCCATGTTCGAAAAGTCTGAAACATCTCTGAAGAATTGTGTATGTGAATAATAAATCATTTCCCAAACATCAGGTCTCCATTTCCTTGTAGTGGCACCATGGTAGTCTAAGCAACATTATGTCATAAATACAATCAAGTTGAAATAAATGGAAAAAAAAATTAACCTGACACTTTTCTAAGCAACATCATGTCATAAATACAATCAAATTGAAATAAATGGCAAAATAAAAACCAACTTGACACTTTTTTTCTTAATAAAGATATCATTTACTCAGGTAATATGGTAAATGAAACACCACTGAGAGATGAAGTGACCTCAAGATACAAACTTGTATACACTATAATGCATAGATATAAACTTAATCTATCACTCGCTCTTTAGTGAATATGTGAATAAAGAAAGAGAAACAAACAAAGGAAGTAAAAAATAAGTGTACCTGCTTTGAATATCTTATTACATCATCTTTCGTTTGGTGTGTTCTTCTTTTTGCCGAAGAACGTGTTTGAAATTGCTGCCTGAAATGAAATCGACCAGAGATATAGTAGGAAACTAAGTGGTCTTATATGAGTAAGAGTAACATGTGAGTGATCAAAGTTTTAATGAAAGCTCTGCATCTGTTCGGTCGAAACAAGTTTTCTCCAATCTGGATCGTTGCCCATTTTGGTTTCAATTGTTGTCCTATGGGAACTTAGACCCGAGACTTTGTTTGTGTACTTGAACTGGTAGAAGTAAAATTCTCCATACTTCATATTGTCCATTGATAACATCAGTACAAGTCACAGGTACGTATGCATTTCCACAAGCTTTTCTACACTCTAAGCTGCCCTTTAACTTTCGAAAACAGACTAGCTAGTTGTTCGCTACAGTTATTTTGATGTTTTACGTATCCATAATTGGTTAGGTTTTCTCACGAGATCCTTGAGTCTGGGGAAAGGGTTAACGTCTCGCAATGATAAAATTAAAAGTAGGATGAAGTAGAGAGAGCGTGAGAAGAAGAGTGGACAATTCTAATGGTCCCGAATGTTCAGTGCAGGCGATGTATCAAGTCACTTGTTGTGGAGAATTTCCTCAGTGATTCACTTTCCAGGTCAATAGAAGTGTTGAAGTCCAAACGTTCAGAAGACCAAAAAGTCCCTTCAATGAGGGAAACTATGGGGTGTATATGGTGAGACGATCAAAAAGATTGGTTTACAGGATTATGCCATATGGAAATTCTAGCATAGGAAATCAATGGTAGATAGACTGCCATGTGTCAGGGGAGCATGGCAAACTCATTAGCTTGTCGCATGTCAAAAGGACACGACCGACGCCAAACCCACTAGAAAGGATTAGGAAATAGGCCGAGTCATCCTAATGAGCCTTACTCCAAGTCTACCAAATCAAAACTCTCTAAAACATTCCAAAGGAACAAGAATAACCTCCAATCCCATCACCCATCCCAAGTTATCCTTGCATTGAGCAATGCTCACGTCAAATAAACCTGCAACAAATCCCTAATTATGTCATTTGTTAATGAATTCAACAAATTATATAAAAACATTGGTTTTTTTCGTAAATGAAAGGACAAGATGGCACATCTATACCGTGTTATCAAATTGTTAGAGGGACAAAGTGAGATTTTTTTTAATTAATTCAGCAAAACTAACTGCAATTATAACAAGAATCAAGTAATCATGATGCTTGCTTAAGACCAGGAAAGAAAAAAGTCATATTTTCAGCAGTTAGGACGCACTGTGCATGTCATTCTCTTCATATGAAGGCATTATAATCATGGGTGAGACTTTTAGAGCTTCCCTCGGCAAGAGGCAAAGCTGTCATCGATCTGTGACTTCGAGATACTATGATGCAATTTGAACATTCAATCCCTCAGTGCTTTACTAAATTTTCGATAATAACTATTATTTATTTCTGGATGAAATGAAATATAAATACTTTCAGCTCAACTTATCTCTACAAATTGTAAACTATTCGGTCCACTTGTGTCGAGTAAAGATCCACTCTCAAAGTCATGAGCATGGATACATTGTGATTCGAACATGGAATCTATTTATCATGAAGAAAGAAGCTTCCACCCCTAAGTGAGATATGCAATCAATCAATCAAAATAACCAACGATAACCATCATAAAACAATGCAAGTAATGAGGGAGGATTTAAAGAGAGTAACTACATCAAAATCTACACGGAAAATCTTTTTCATGTGAAAGTGGAAAAAACCGCTGATAATTCACTAATCAACTTCAATTAAGAGTACTTCAACAAAAAAAAAACCTTCAATTAAGAGTACAAGATGTCTAGACACACCAATAACTACAAACACACAAGCTCCCCTTCTACAAGCTACTATACTACTAACTCTAAATTCAAAGCATGTGCTAACCACTCTATCTAGGAGTCGACATAACTTACTTGTAAGCTTGTTACAACCTTGTACAAGAACAATAAATACAATAAATTCTTGTAATTCAATTTGAATACAGAGCAACCTCTCTCTCTCTCTCTCTCTCTCTCTCTCTCTCTCTCTCTCTCTCTCTCTCTCTCTCTCTCTCTCTCTCTCTCTCTCTCTCTCTCTCCACCCAATCAAGAAGAAGAAATTGAACACAAATAAGATAAGACATGGACAAACGACCAAACCAGAGAAAAAATATCTTGGGAGTCTCTTTCACGGATTGCATAGAGAAACAAGTCAATTAATGATTGTCTATATTGTGGAGGAAACCCTCTTTGTATATGGATTTTGAAAGTTTCAAGATTTGATGTCTCGTATGTAAAGAAATTGTCCAATCAGTCCTAAATCTATTATACGAATGCCAATTCAATTCTAAATTTTTCAATTTTATCAATTTAGTCTTAAATTTATGCGCAAAGTTCCAACATAGTCCTTCGGGTCAATTTTCGCTGGAAATTATTGATGTGGCAGTGTGCAACATATGACAATCGGTGATGACTAAATTGCTACATCAGTGGAAGGACTACATTGGAATTTTTTGCAAAAGTTTAGGATTAAATCGACAAAATTGAAAAGTTATGACTAAATTGGCATCCGTATAATAAGTTTAGAATTAATTGGGTAATTATAGTCATCATCCTTTTATGTCAAATGAATCTACCATTATTCTCCATTTTTCTTGTTTAACATGTGATTATTCCAATATTTAATGAAGCAATTTTATTTTGTAAATGAAAATTAAAAAGTTTATAACCGAATCAGCATCCGTACAATAGGTTTATGACTGATGCGGTAATTTTCTCTCTTGTATATAGTCATCATCCTTTTATGTCAAATGAATCTACTATTATTCTCCAATTTTCTTGGGTAACATGTGATTATTCCAATATATTGTTATGGAATTTTATTTCGCAGATGTGAAAAAGATCATTTTGACATACAGAGTTTAATGGTGACCCGAGTGTGTTTTTCAATTAGTGGATATAATGTAACTTTTCGACCAATATAATAATAATAATAATAACAATAATAATAATAATGTAACTCCCAATATTCTGTGGAAGCTGAATTGTAGAACATTGGATTCGAATCCAACATGAGTGACACCCAGATATTTGACATTAGGACTGGAGTTTCAATTTAAGTGGCGAATCAAGTGTTAATCATCATATACAGCAATGGACTTATCTGGAGTTCATAGTAATAGAATACTCCAATTCTTTTGATGCCTACCCACTTGGAAAATATATGATGTCATGGTTTAGTAAATATTGATGATGTGACAAGTGAACCAATTATTTTCCTTATATTCGTGAGATTTCAAGTATGTATAAGTAACCAAATTGAAATGTGTAGCATAACGATTAACGTGACGTGCTAACGTGTACTTCGTTTAGGTTACCATTTCCTTCCATCGAGCTAACAACTATTGAGTAATTTGCCAAAACTTCTCCCTATCTGGTATAATCATTCAAATATTCAGAAGGGACAACATTATATCTATTTTAAAGTAAAAGTATGAAAGCATATTATCGGAAAATAGTGCATATTAAGATGTGTGGGTGGGCATGTAGGAGAATAAAAGTCGCAAGGACAATGAGTGGTGGGTACATCAAAACTTCCATCAATGTCAAAGTATGTGCTCCTATGGCTGCTTAAAGATGGGGAAAGAAATGATAGGCCTCTCAAATCTTGCCCAATCAAATTGCTTTCCATCTATTTTAATATTTAAAGATATTAAGATTTACAATTAATTTTATGTATGAAAAAATTAAAGGGATAATGACACAAACAGTTCTTGAACTTTAGTACAATGTGTAATGTTGTTCCTGAACTTTTAATTTGTTTAATATCACCCCTGAATTTTTTGTATATGTTTTATATTGAATATTTTCATATAGTTCAAGGACTACATTGAATATATACCAAAAATCCAAAAATCACATTGAACAAAATTAAAAATCTTGAAACCACATTAAATATTAGACTGAAGTTTGGGAATCATATTAAACAAATTAAAAGTTCTGAGACCACATTGCATATTGTGCCAAAGTTCGTGTCATTATCTCAAAAATTAGAGCATGCACCATTAGTGTGGGAAAAAAAAACTCTACACAAGCAACATTATCCACCATTCGTTTAAGGGTTTTAACTATCCATCAAATTGAGGATAGTGAGGACCGCTTGCAGAAAAAGTTTTACACTAGCAATGTGTGTTAGAATTACACTTTATATATTTTTCGAGTGATTTGTTGACTGATAAAGTGTTTGGGTTAAGATAAGTGGTAACCTAGGAAACAACGCCCCACTATTATGTGGATGATACTATACGCAATGCATGTAAACGAGACAGTTTACATGTATCTATCAAGATTAATTGAGCCGAAAAGTTCATATAAATTAATGAGAATGCTAAATGTATTTTAGAAAAATGATAGGAACATGAATTTAAAAGTGAAAGCTAAGAAAGTGAATCATTAATAACTCAAAACATCATCGGTGTAAAATATATTCATATAATCAGTCATGAAATAAAAACATCTATTTATTAATGGAATGAATACACTTGTCAAAATGATAGAGAATACAAGCTAGAAATTTTATATCTCAATGATTCTGAGATCCGAACATGAATCGATAGGGAGCTTTCTAAGAATTTGCTGGGGTCTAACGTGTCGGGTCTTCGTATTGATCACTTCTGTATTTCAAGTCCGTGATATTTTTAAACTTTACATTGAAACCAGTGCATCGCTAATAAAGAAAAAGAGAAGTAGACAAAAGGGGAACATATCGATTAATTATTATTTCTATTTTATCGAATATCCACTTTCAATCTTCCCTTCCCTGCAAAAAGTGGCGACTACTCTCATAATAACCTCCACCTCCATTTCTTCTGTTTACCATTTCTCGTAGCCATCCACTCATCCCTCACCTGTTACTTCATCTACAGTCCCTCTCTCTCTCTTGAAAAGACCCTCCCAACCCCCTCCACATCACCCACTGTCACGACAAATCCTTGCCCTCTTTCTTTCTCTCTCTTTCTCTATCGACAAAAACTTCCTACAGGGCCTCTATCCAAAGGGAAAAACTAAGAAATACAAGGCAAAGAGAAGTTCGTAGATTAACCTGCTGTATTAACAATCTCTCTCTCTCTCTCTCTCTCTCTCTCTCTCTCTCTCTCCCACGAACACAAACACACAGAAGAACAAGCTCTTTCTGACGGTGGCGTTGGGGTGAGAATATTCAGATGTCTGATATAACGTTGTGGGCTTAACTTTCTACAGGAGAGCGATCTGCCCCAGCCGAAGGCCTAACCTATTTCCCTCGCTAAAGTCCACGGATCTTGGTTTTCCTTTTTTTTTTATAACTATAATCCGGAAGCACCTTGGACGTCCATGAATCGTGTGACAAGCCCCCATGAATCCATTAAGTTCGTGCTTTTGATTAATTTAAGTGGCCCTGATCTAAAACAGTTTGCACGTAATTGATGAAATTCGAAAGGATGACAATTTATAAACTAGAAATCTCCCGACATCTCAGTCTACTACGCTAACCTGGTGTTATCCATGAATTATTCTAGAAAATCTTGCTGTAGAAGTTTGAAAAGTTATCTGTCTTTTCCAGTCTCTTTCTTGCTCCCAATTTAGCCGGTCACACTTATTCTAGAATGAAAGACTTGCTGAGCTGCTTTTATGGTGTTTTTTTTTTGGTCGAAGCATTATGGTGTTGAAAACGCGCAATATATATAATACCTTATTTTGGGAGATACCGAGGAGACAAGTATGATATATTAATTATTTAATCCTCGTAATAAATTCATTTAAATTTACATTTACTCAAAAAAATGAACTCAATGAGTTATGTACAACTAAAATACATTAATTATTCCTCTTTATACTGAATTTTCCAAATACCTTATGGTGCACATGAACAAATCCCCACCTTAAAGTGTGTTGTGCCATACTTGTTTTTCCTTAGTTGATCAAGTATCTTTCTCCACCAACATATCAGCTTAAATCTCCGTATTGGTGTTCTACACTACGATTATGCCCTGCAACAAACCTCGATCATCACTAACATCGGACCTTCCTTGAGATATTCAATCAAATATTGATACACCCGTAAAGAGGCACAACCCATCTAGCCAACAATTGACTCAATTACCATTTGATGTGGATTTGTAATAGAAGTGTGATGCCTTCATTATAGGGAAATCACAAAGAGAAATCCATATTGTTGGATTTACCTTCACTTATAAGTATAGATCAAGAAATTATGCATATCCAAAATATTAACTATTTTAGACGACATCAATTCTTCATTATAATAGATGAGTTTTTCTTTTTCCATTGAACTAACGCTTTAGGTCCAATGAGATAAGATCATCCATGTCGAGATAGGGTTTGTAAGGAATCACTACCTTTTGATGGGCTACTAGAGATTACGTTGAGTTTGAATATAGTTACTTGAATTGTGGCCAAAGTTATTTGAATATAGTTTTACTTATGCTCATCGCTCCCAAATTGGTTGGAGGGAGTTCCCATTAAAATAAATTTTTAATATTTCTCATCAGATACAATGCGATTATAATGTATCAAAACGATGCACGAGGCTCTTAGACTCATCATATAAATAGTACTTTTTTTTTTGTTGAAATATGTATATGGTACTTTTTCTTTTTGGTGGAATATATTTATGGCACTTGATTGACATAAATGGTTACATTTTTACAGAAGCGTACACACAAAATCACATCTTAACAGCAAACATATCTTTATATGGACAATGATCCATTGACATCTCAATAATAAAATAATGCCAATATTTTATATGTTAATCATATATACCATTATTTCCTCGTAAATTAATGGCCGTGACGAAAGAGTCACCGAACCAAGACATCGGTAGGTATCTCGTCCCGCTCAATGTGAACGAAACTTTTGCGGCACGCCATTCACGGCCGCCATCAATTAACTTGTGCAACAAATGTTGATGCCTCTGTGCGTAATTACTGGACTACTTGATATTATTTTCCACTCCAACTAATTACATTTTCTTACATAAGTGAAGTTAGCGCCTAAAATTCTCAATATTTTACTATCCCTGCCAAGGTCATATGGCAATATTGGCATTCGACTTGTGCACAATCGCTGAAGCCAATGCCTTAAATTAACACAAGAGAAAGGAAAGAGATCAAAACCAAACCCTAGCCCAACATGTCATCTGCAAAAACCCTAGACAGATTTCACGAACATGAAATTCGGGTTACATGGAACATGACTTGGGCAGAATTCTTCCATTATTTTTTTCCTTTTCCAGTTCTCGGGGGAAAGTCAGCGGTAGAAGCTATAAGTAGAGATATTCTATGTCTCCTCAAATGGAGTACATATACAGAATTCAACTTGTCATCTTCACAAAACTACATAGTTCTCCGAATGTGGAATCAAGATAGTGTAGCATTTGACTCGTGCACATGTTTTCGTGTAGGAGGTGTTAACCTATGTGGCAAGAGAATTTGCTCATTTCCTTGTGTTTTTGGGTTCAAGTCTTATCGGGAGCACTTCAAGAGTAAAATTCTGAATGCATCAGGCTGATATGAGAAGTGCATCTTTAAAATTGTCCAAGAAAGTAAACCAGTCAATATGTGCGAAAGCTGGCCTGAACACCACTCGACCCACTGTACAAACAAATGCTTTTAAAAAGAATGCTTAGTAGCGATCTCTTTTTCAGCATTAACGTGAGAGAAAAGGATAAAAGGCCAAGTCCAAGAGCACGGCTGGCAAATCACAAGAGTTTAGAAATATTTCACAGAGGCAGAATTATAGAGTGATGTATATGGCACTGTGTTTTACACATGTCATCGGGGTACACTAATTTCATTATGTACGTAACTTTTGAAAATTGTGTTTTCCAACGTGATCATATGTTAACGATACTTTTCATTATCAAATTTAGGAAAACTCATGTCACGTTTTAAGACCCACATTCGAGCACATGAGGAACAATTTATTTAACTTTGCCGGAAATTGTGGGAACCTATATTTTGCATCAATCGTTACATACATAGAAATCGTGTTCGCTAATCATATTTTATTTGGAATAATTTAATTTTTCAAGACATGGATCATGTGTAAAACACGACAATCAATGCTTTGAAAATCAAAAGGTCGTCTCAATTAGGTATTTAACAAGTGCCATGAATCACGCGCTAACGAAATCAAAAATACAAAATTCCCAAATAAAAAAAGAGTGGTGTCAGAAAGAGGGGGAGCAAAACCGTGGTCCCATTTATTTCTAGCCACGGGGGGGCAAGAATAATTACAGAACCAATAATTTCCCCCAAACCAAGAGAAACAACAATCGAACCACCCACCCAACAATTTCCCTAAGCAAATTGGCAAAGGAGGGAAAAGAAAAAAAAGAAAGAAAGAAGTTCACCTACGGATCCGACATCTTCATGATTTCGAAGATAAGAGTTCAAAAGTGCAATGTATTATTCTCTTACCGTAAGAAAAGAAAAAGCACAAAAAAATGAGAAAAAGATTGCAATTCGAAGCAATAAGAGAGAGAGAGACAGCGCAAAGGGGCAGCAGCATATGCTGAATTCCATGCAACAATCATGGCTTTTCAATCAAGGTCTGAAGCCTTCTAATGGCTCATGATGATGGAGTGAGGCATCGGATATTTGGCGGGCCCGATCTGTCTCGATCCGGCTTGCTCCTCTCTACATACATTCCATTCTCTTTTATTATATCGTCTTTTCCCAACAATCGAACCGGTTTGAAATCTGGAGGAGGGGGATGTGCAGGTGAAACTTAGCCATCTCCAACCAACTCGCCAATAGAGAAACCCAGGAAGAGAATGTTCAAGTACTCATCACCTGTAAAGATCAATGAGAAAAAAATTATCTACCATGATTAGCCAATTATGGAGCTAAAGGAAAGTGTCTTGGATTAGAAAAAGTGAAGAAAGCTAGGGTTTTCTTAACTTGTCAATGTAGACCGAGTAGCTAGGGTTTTCTTAACTTGTTAATGTAGAGCGATTGATTGTGCGCTACATTTGAAAGGAAAGATGCTGGGGCATTGCCTGTTTTCATACTTTAATCTTAGGTCAAATTTCAACCAACAAGTTACCGAAAATACTATAAGAGCTTTACTTACTAAACGACGTGTCCCGGATATATATTTAGATAAGTGGACCGTATTCTTTCGTTTTAGTATCATAGTATACGATTTCGAATAAAACCTAGTTTTGTTCAAATATATAGAAACTCCCTCGTTTGCCACCCATTTGGATTTTCTTCACGTTTTGTTTTCGGCCTAGCCCTAACTAATCACGTCTAAAGTCAGGTGCTAGTGGCACTGTGGCATCATGCACGATTTTTATTAAAGCCTGACATTTCGACTTTGCTTTCTTCTTCTTCTCTCCTTTCGGTCTTTTATGGGTCTACCTTCTTTTTCAACGAGTTTCTACTTATTCTCTGTCACCTGTCTCGGATTCATATGATTCAAACTCGTGGTCCTACCCTTGCTTCGTTCATCTGCAGAATTTAAGATCCAGAACGTAAATCAAGTGATTCTCCGACAATTAGGACTTCTACAACAAACACTCACATACTGACTGATTTTTAAGATTACTTACATACATGCATTGGGTAATCTTTTCATGTTAGGGATTGCCTTGATATAGACGTTATTGCGTTGTTAGATAAGTCTCGTGCAATCTTAAGTTATCACCATACATCGTCAAAGCCGTGCCGGCAAGGATGAACCGCAACTAGAGTGGACAATATCGCAGTGGCGCTGGGGCTGCCTTGCATCACTAATCGTTGATTACCGCATTCTCATTATTGGAAGTGAGCAACGGGCAAACACAAATCAAAATCCAGCTTGAACATAGCAACTTATACTGGACCCATGGGCCAAACTAGGGATATAAAACGTGTATTTATTGGGCAGACAAAATAATTGCTTTATGAATTGTGGGGTTATGTTATTACTTTTTCGTCAGAGGTTATTTCTATTATGATCAATATTAAAGTTACTAAGATTGGTCTAATAGATTGGTAAAGCATGTAATGGGGCACTTCGTAAGTCGTAATTCATAATATTGTTGATCACTCAACTCTATTCACTTAACTTCGACGTCAATAAATTACAGAAATTCGAATAGGAAATGTCGATATTTGGCAATGCAAAGCTAGATTGAAGAAAGATAGGAATTTGCCTGGCGTGTGCAATAATAACAAGGATGTAAAATTTGATGTGCCTTTCTTGTCTCAACTATTAAATTTTATATAATTGAATGCATTTCGTATTTGTTAGTAACTAGCAAAAGTGCAAGCGCATAGAGTGTATGCTAAATTGACTTTTAAAAGATTTTGCAATAATTGCTTACTTGTTAAGTAACCGTATTATTAAAAATCGAAAAAACCATTCACACGATATTTCTAAATCGGACAAATACATGTCGAAAGGGAAAATATTTTCAAGATTTTAATTTTTTTTTAACAAGGTTGTTTATGAGATGGATAATTATCAAATTTAGAATTGAAATATGTGAAAGAAAAATAGAACTAATAATTTATGCATCTTTCTATTGATAAAACATCTATGAAATAACTAATCGACGACATTCGGAGAAAAAATTAAGAGACTGTAAATTTTTTTAAAAAAACGGATTCATAAAAGATCGGCATAATTTAGTGGATGCACATTTTTATTGTATGCTAAAAAAAGGGAACAACTTAACTACTTAATCTACAATGTCAATTGGATTGAATCAACTTCACTACTTATCAAAAAGCTTGATTAAGTCTGGATTTTTCCCTGGACATGTTGTTTGATTTACTCCAAATAAATTGTTCCCAGTGTACGTTTCCTTGGGAAGTTGGGCCAATATAGAGGAGAGACATGGAAATTGGGACATAAAATCTCGGTCAGACTTTTTCTGTAATTGAACATACATATTGATTTCATTTTGGGCCTGGAAACATGCATATTAGTTTAGGAAATTGAGTATCTCCAAAGCCCCATGAAGTGGAGTTGGGCCTATCTGCTCAAGAAAACTCCCTCACCACTTAGAATCAAAAGTGACAATCTCTTGAACGACATTAGGATACCATTCGAATAGGGTGTCGAGTTTGTTAGGAAAAAAAAAAATCAAAACCCGACCCGCCGTTACACTTGTCAATTTGAATTTGTTGCGTTTTCGCCCACATTTAATAAAAAAGAATCAGTTTGTAATCATGATGAAATATTTTGATAAAGACACATATCGACATGAACTTAGAAGATGGCACAGCATAAGTTATCAATCCTACTTGGCAGTTTGCATCGCAGTAAAACCCTCAATGTGCATCTTCTGACAAAATTGCATAGAATAAAAGACCTAGTACCCTTCCAACAAAACATATTATGTGCAAAATTGCTGTTTTATAAAATCGATCCAAGATAGCCTTGTGAATCTATTCCTTTTCTTTCCCTGTGCAGTTTGCATTATATGAATAAACGGGAAAACTCACAATCTCCGCTTGAGGCGACTCTGAAATTCTTTAGAAGAATCATAGGGAAAATGTTTAATAGAATATAATATGACAATAAATTGAAGGAAATTGCAATAAAAGATATGCTCTCAATAATGTGCCTTTTAAGGACCTAAGGCTTCATCTGGACTTCGAGATGTTAAAGTAAGAAGGTATTTTAGTCCTTTCCCTTGAAGAAAAACAACACTAGAGAGGGACAGGGGGTGCCCAGGTTGACCAGCCACCGGGTCATAAAACAAAGCGTTGTAACCTGGATAGGTGGAAACACTCACCTTTGATGCGATAAATCTTATCAAAACACCAAAGATCCGACGGTGCTCAATGTGCCTTTAATAAGTGATACTACGTTTTGTAAGAGTTGGAAGTGAAGAAAGAGAGAGAAAAATTCATTCAATTTTAAATTTTCTCTCCTCTATATACTCACAAAAAACTTGAAAAATATCCAAATTTTCATTTTCCCATTTTCCCAAGTAAAATAATTGCAAACCTTGCATTTTACCAAACATGAGGTCCTAAATTCAATTCCTACCTGTTCTAATGACTTAGGATGCAATTGGACGTCCAGATTCAAATTAAGAAATAGGATTAAATTTTTTTTTGAAAATCTCACTTTCCCAACGCAGTCTCCTGCGATATCAAACATTTTGTCCACAACTGAAGTGTGTTCGCCCTCCTTATTCGCTGCCTTGATGTTATCCACCGGTGGATCTCTGTCCACCTCCTCTTCGTCCCTCACTACCCCAAGATCATCATCTTTGACATCCAGTGGAGCCCAAGCTTCGCACATAGCGTCCACCACCTTGCCATCACCCTTCACTTCTGCATCGGCAGCTGCTGCCTTGTCTACTAGATTGACCGTGCTCGCTGCCTCCCTTATTGCTTTGCAACCCAAGGCTCAGCTTCACTGGTGTCTAAATCGCCTTTAATGTGGTGAAGCTAGCGGTGAAGGAGATGAACTAGAAGGAGCTGAAGAGAGCAGGTTTGACACTCTAGTGAGGGAGCTTAATACGTAAAACTTAAAAGATAGTGGCACTCGTGTACTACCCACAAAATTCATGGGCGTTTTGTGTAATTACCCCAAATTCTAAATTATTTCTCATTTTATTACTCAAATGTTTCGCTCATCTTCCCTGTATCCCACACAAACACAAAAACTTTAGGCACAAAAGAAATGTTATGGGAAAGTAGTTACGAAACATTGTCAGGCTGTTGCAGATTGTCGCAGCACTAGTAAGAAAGACAAATTATTCTATCGTCCATCCTGCTCGATTTGGAAAAGAGAGGGAATAAAAATTCGGATGGAAAGTTGAGAAATTTTTGAAATTTTTGTGAGCATGAGAGGAAAAAAGTTCCAATTTTCTTCCAAAATGTCAATCTAGTGCTCTGAAATAGGCGTGTTCAGTAGTAGCTTGAAGCTTAAAAGCCTAATTCGGCCTGAGTGGGCCTAGCCCAATCTCTCAATCTGGGCTAAGACTGAATTTCTTTCCAATTTCCATATTATTTCTCTGGCAAGATTGCAAACACAGTACGTGTGAAGTACTTATTCCATCGAGGAATAAAGCTTTAGGGTTCTCTTGGTGTGTTCAACTTAGATGATGGTACATTCTATTTTGTTGGGACATCTCGGACTGAAATTGCACATACATCGAGAGATTCTCTACGCTCTATTTCCTTTTTGCTTTCTTTTATCTGCGTCGGCACCACAAAGGAATTTCGTTTTCGATATTGATAACATATTATTAGCAATTTATTAGATTGCTTAGATAATAAATGAAGGCGAAATGACTTGATTGCACAGAGAGAACTAGTTAACCATTAACCACTTTAAAAGGGCCATATGACTTCAAAGTTTTCGTCAACTTGCAAGTTAGTCGCAATCACTGTGAAAAAACAGAAAATAAAATCCCACTAGGCTAACGTTTGTTTAATGGAAAGATTTTTCAAGAAAACAATTTTTTCATTTTTGGCGTTTGGATTGCCGAGGAAAATGTTTTCCTAACAAAATTTATATTGAGGAAGTTTTTTTCTTATTAAAAAATTGAATTTCATTTTCCTAAATATGGCTAGGTATCGACACTTAAATAAAAAACTTTGCGCTTAGGCATGGGAATCCCAAGGCTTGTTCCTAGGCTTTTGATAGCAAGGTCGGATCCCTAATGCCCCGGCTTGGGTTCATCTAGGCCGAGCCTGGGACCCTGGCCACCGCACTAGGGTCCATCAAGGTCGAGCCCAAGACAGTGGTGCCCATGCGGGGAACGTAGGGCTTGGTAATATTGAAGGCAAACCCAAGTCCTTGATGCTTGTGTCGGGCCCATCAAGGCCAAGCTTTGGACCCCGACACCCATGCTCAGGTCCCCAACTTTCAAGCCCAGGATTTCTGTGCCCATTCTTAGGTCCCTTGCGTTTACTCCCTATCCATCAATGCTAAGCGTAGGCCCAAGCTCTAGGGATCGAGGTTGGCCTTGATAGACTCAGGCTTGGGCGCCAAGGTCCTAGGCCTACCCTCGATGGACCTAGGTCTAAGCGTAGGGGACCGAGTCTTAGGCACCAGGTTTAGGGCCCATCCTCGATTGACCCAAGCTCGATCAAAGGTGCTAGGGTTCGGCGCTCGGCCTTAATGGACCGAGGCTCAGGTACCAGGGAGCTGGGTTCAACCTTTGAAGACCCAAGCCAAGGCATCAAGAAGCCGAGCACGGGCACCAAGTTCTTGGGCTCTACTTCAATGAACCCAAGACCTAAGGGTAAGCAATTCCAGGTTCTATATGGATTCCACTTGGAACCTATCCATTAAATAGGTTTCTTATTTTTTGAAAATCCAGAACCTACCATGCATATCTTGGAAACTACAACCTACCATGTTACAATTTATAAGGTCAACTCCAGGGTCTACTCAAGTTTTACCTATATTATTAATTGAACGATTGCAGTGAATTATTACCTTTAATTCTACCACTTGCTGCTACAATCCATTGACCTTAGACACACAAAAAATATAAAATATTAATAAAGTAAAAGTTTCGGTCATAAAATGAAACATCAAACTAGTGGTTCATGTTATATGTTTATCATCGAACGCCATGAAATACAGTTGAATCGCGCGAAAACATAAATCAAGAAAAACACAAAAACTCGTTACAGGTTATAAGTTCTAGATTCCACCTCCCTTCGAAACTAGAACATACCTGTCGAAATAGGTTCTCTAATTTTTGGAACCTAGAACCTACCTTGTATACATTAGAATTTGGAGCCAGATAGGTTTCCACGGGTCTAGTTCTCAAGTTTTAGGTTTCACTTTGGAACCATGCTCACCTCTACCAAGACCAATGCCCGTGCTCATGCCCGGGAGTCGCAGATTCAGGCTTGAGACCCTAGTGCGCGTGCCAAGTTCCTTGGCTAGCCATGTACAAGTCACTAGCGCCTAAATAGTATATGTCTATTTAGAAAAACAAAATGAGATTTTCCTTATCAAAAAATAGAAAATATTTTCCAATTCATTATTAGGTTTCAGCTAAATACAAGAAAATATTGTCATTTTCCTGAAAATTGACTTCCCGAAAAATATTTTACAAGAATATTTTTATTTTTTGCGAAATAAATGGAGCCTAAAGCTTGATTTTTGGAAAATCTGGGAGAATCCTAGAATTCCAAGTCCATGGCAGAGACCTCTGTACACGGCGCCACGTCAAATTTAGGAAGCGCTTCATCATTGTCTGATTATGCATGGGGTCCAATGCATACATCTCGATAAATATAGTGTATTCACTGTCCGAACAATGGGCAATGCAAAAAAAAAACAACAATGGGCAGGGTTTCCTAACTTTACAAGCAAATCAAGGTTATGAACATGTTCTTAATCTAATCCCCATTAATCCTCCTTCGGCATATGATACATAGTTTCTTTTCTAACAGTTGGAGCATCCTAGACTCTTTGCAATTTGCATATTGGCCGATTCTTTATTAGTTATGACAATTCCCAAATTCCACGGGCACAAAAATAAATATCAAAAGCACGTGGGTTTGCCCTTGGAGATGACCCCACGAGGATGTGCAAGTGTGGTGATTCAAGCACGAGTCTTGAGTGTGGAAAACTCATCATACAACCAACCCTTGGTATTTCGAAAGGATCGCGTTTTTTCCACTCCATCCCCGGCTAAAACACTCCCCAATGTAGTATTTTGACAATTTTACCCTTCATCCCACCTTTCGGCATTCGAGAGCTACTATGCATTGGATTTTTTCTTCTCTTCTCTTTTCTTGCGGGTCCCAATTTCCTTCATCTTCTTCCTTCTATCTCTTTTGCAGGATATCACTCTTTTTGTAAACCATGGCATCCTCGGGTGAAGTTGATGAAGATGTAGAGGGTGATATCATGGGAATTGTGAGGCCACAACAAGCCTAAGTCGGCAAGGCTCAACGCTGAAGATCCCCGTCTGTGACAAGCCGTCAGAGACCTTCCTCTACGGCGTTTGCTTCGGCCTCTCCGACATGCCGGTCCCCGATCCACTATGGTACCACCTTGAGGGTGGCGATGCAGCGGAGAAGAGTCACATCTCCTGCAACATCCAGCTCTTTGTGTGGATTGGCATCCAAGGCATGGATGTGACATCCTGATTTTTTTCCTACGACCAAAGAAATGTACCGACCATAATGGATTAGGGAGCTCGTCGCCGGAATTAGGAAAAAAATGAATTTGGAAATTCGGGTGCCGCACTAATGTCGCCATCGTTATTTTGGAATGGCGAATTTTTATTCTTGGGATCAATTGCCACTGAACCGACTAACTCTGACATTGTGCCATTTGCGCGATCCAACTCCTTGCCAAGCCCTTTGCTCTCAATTTTTTTTCCCTCCATTTCTTTCCCTCTGTCACCGCCGGATCATCTCCACCGCCACCGTCCCTTCATCTCCTTTTTTTTCCCCTTCTTTTCTTTTTCTTCCCCTCTGCCACTTGGCAGAGGAGAATTGCTAAGTTGTGCCCACGCTGGGGCTGTCTGCATGCAAGAAGATGAAGAGCCGCATATTACTTTTCTCTCTCATTTCCCCCCAGCCCACTCTCTCTCACACTCTCCGGCCAGCTCACTCTCTCACTCTCGCTCTCTTGCTCCTCTCTCCACCGAAGCTCCGCTGCCGCTCGAGTCCGCTAGCCCGACACCGTCCGACCAACAACTGTCCATTCCGCCATCCCGTTTCACCAGCGCCACCGCCAGCAGCCGCGCAAACTCGGGAAACCGCCACCGCCATGCCCTCTTCTCTCCGCCTATGCTACACGCCGTGACCACTGCACTCGCCGTTGAGGCAAGTGTGCTCTCTCACTCTATACTAACCATGATAATATTTGCATGTTGATTTTGAGTCTTGGATGGGGCAATGAGTTGGCTGGTTAGGGATGGGAGAGAATGGTTTGGTCTCATAATTGCTCTTTATGATGGTTTGAACCCCTAGGAATGAGTTTTGTGAGTATAGGACACTAGACTAAGTTAGAAAGGGTTGCTTCATGTTGATTTGAACTCATGGTTTTGTATTTTCTTGGCTGAGAAGTAGTGGGTCTCAGGTTGAAAGTGTTTCCTCGAGTTTTTGTCTTGGTTCTAAAATTGATTTTACTGGACACTCATGGTTTTCCATTTTTATAGCGCCCTTTGTGGTCCGAATCTTGTGAAATGCTCTCATCAAAGTTGTTTAGAAAATCTTGGACTATTACATATTTAAATTTCAAATTTTTCTGAATTCAAATGGGTTACACGAAGGTTCAACTTCTTACCGAATCAAAGCTGTTTTATACCCAAGACCCGTGACCTTCGTGCCTTCTCAAATTTTTATAAAAATTTTCACTTTAAATTTGATCACACTTCCTTCACAAAATTTGTTAAGGAAGCCCTTTTCTATGACATATAAAAATTTCAAAGTGTTTTAAAAGAGTTTTGTTTGTGAAACAAGCATTCTTTTTTACTCAGCTTTTTTGTTTCAACAGACCAGTTTTGGTTTGTCTTGAGCTATTAAAAGTGGTATTTACTTAAATATTTTGGGATTGTGTTCCCCATAAAAATATTTCTTAAGGTCTTTTCTACGACATATTCAAATTTTATAATTTTTCGAGGTCATTTACTATATTATTGATCTTGATTTCTCAAAGTGCTCAAAACTGCCTTATTTTACCCATTGTTAGAAAATCTCGAATTTCTATTGGAAGATGATGACTTTTGATTTCTAGTCTACTGGAGACCGTAACCACACTTATCTAACTTTTCAATGATGCCTATTTGGCATTGATCCGCTATCAAATGCTTATGTAAATTGGGTAATCTTTGAGAGCACAGAATCTGAAAATTGTGGTTGCGAAAGATATGTCGAATAAAATGAAAAGATAGTTTGTGCATGTGATTGTGTGACTAAGAAATGATTGATGTTGTCAGTCTACGAACGACGATACCCCGAGGAGCCTATCAGGAAAGCAAGATGCCGTGGGCCGATGGTCCACGTTGCCTAGGAAGAGCCACGCCCTAGATACTTCGGGAGTACGAATGGGATGCCGTGGTTAGTGGACCTATGAAGCCCATACGGTCGTTGAGTAATTCGCGTATATTGCAGTAGAATCGATCTGGGCACTCCGAACCCTGCTAATCGAGATGTTCCGCCATGCATGGCCGGAGAGCGCACCAGACACATGTTCTTGGAGTGGTGATTAAAGTTTGATGAATGTCACACAACACCTGCAACGTATGCCCGTGTGAATGGTTGTTTATTGATTGACAATCTTTTTACCTGGTGATTAGTGCTCGAATGAAAAAGGGAGTTTATGTATGCTATGGTTGGTTGTGGATTGGTTTAGTTATCTATCTAATTGACCCTCCTGAGGTGCATGATATTATCTGTTTAGTATGGCGTGATAGAGTTTACTTTGTTAAGTTTTCGCTCACCATTTGTCATTAACACATTTTTACAGATCCTTAGCCATGCCGATACTCCCCACTTTGTCATCTATTAACTACGGAGTGCCCATTGATTTTGAGAACCACCTGTATGAGTTTACGGACTCTGGCTTTCCGGGGATTATGTTTGTGAAGTGTATCTCCATCCTGACTCTTGATATTGGGTCCCTTGTGGGACCCATTCTTTTGGGTTTTGTTGTTGTTTATGCACGTGTTGGAGGACGATTGGTGGGACCACTCCCATATCATGGGCCTGATGATGCTGATGACCATTCTAGTAGCGAGGTCGAGTGAAGGCTGTATCGAGAAGCAGGAGAAAGGATAGTTTTTGGATAGACACGACTGTCATTTTTTTTGAAAATAGAGTCGTGTAGTGATAGGTGATATCTTTTGTTGTTTTTTTGGATATGGTTGGTGGGTCTCAGTGGATAGCCGGGTTGGAGTAGTTCTGTAGTCTCCCCGTGTGTGAACTCACCTTATATCACCCTTATTATTATATGAAATGGATGGTATTTTCATAACTTGCTTGTCCTAGCATTTCAATATTTTTATGTCACATTCATGTTATAAATGTTGACCTTTAGAAAGAAGCATCTTTCGCCTATGAATAATCTGATGATTATAGAGAATTAAAGGATGCATCAATGAAAAGGGCAGGCCTGGGACGCTATAGTGGAACTCAAAGGCGCTGTATGTGGCTCACATGTGCTATAAGGTCTACCGGTCTCCAAAGCTATAGTACTTGTATGTGACGGTGATCGAAGTTCAGGACCTCCACATCACTCTGAATTTACCACCATTGACGGTGCGAGTGGTGACGGTCGATGCATAGTCCGTGTGGACTAGCGAGGGTCGGAGTACGGTTTCTTTACATCTTGATCTAATTGCTTGTTACCCTTAAGTAATTGATCCTGTCAAGCGCCATGATGAGGAGTTAAAGCATTCTGCTATGACCTTCATTTTCTCTTTCTTGAAGACCGACTTGAGTTCAAAGAAATTTTTTTGACCCCACTTGCTAACTTCCTATACTAAGAAGGAGAAATTTTTGTATGTCTATATCGATATGTTTTTTTCAAGGTGGTGTTCCGGCCTGAGTTGTTTTCTAGTTTCTTACTTGAACATGGTAAAGAAGCTTGTCTATAATTGAATTGGAGTTTCAAGCCGTGGTTTTTCATTTTGTTTTTCGAGGTGGTGTTTTACTTCTTGCGCTTCGCATCCTCCTAACTTCTCCGTAAGGTATCAGGAAGGAAGATAATTGCCAGAAAGAGATGGGGAACAAAATGAAGAAAAGTGGGACCCAAAAGAAAAGAAGAGAATGAAACCACAAAAGGGAAAACACATAGTAAATGTGGGACCCATGAAGGGTATAATTGTCAGAACACTATATTGAAGAGTATTTTAGAGAAAAAGGAGTGAAAAAAGCGTGACCTTTCGAAAACCCAAAATTATAGCAAATTTTGAGGACACTGGGCATCGAGCTAGCTCTCCATTGCTTGCAGCTCTACATTAGAGAACTCTTGTGGATAAAAGGAGGCAATACATGTGCCTTTTCTTCCTTGAAAATTAATCGTGCCATATGTCAAAACTAGGGTCCCATAAAAAGTGGCACTGAGCGTTATTTTCAAGTTAATCTTGGATTGTTTTTTCTTTTTTGTTATTTTTTGATAATCCATAAAATTCGTACATAAATTCTAAAATTTTTAGTGGGAACGTTCCCACAAAAAATTTATACGTATTTAATACATAAAATTGTAATTTTAGTGGGGTCATTGACCCGAATAAATAAAGAGCTAATTCCAAGAAAAAACACCAACTTTATATTGAGTGACAATTTTAGTCCGAACTTTTTTGTCTCAATAAAAAGCACCAACATTTACTCTAATCCCAAATCTGGCTCTGTGATATGAAATTTTCAAATTGTTCGAGCTAGATTTAGGATTTATATGAAAGTTTGTGATTTTTACGAGACAAAAAAAAGTTTGAGTCAGAATTATCACTTGACCTAAAATTAATCCCTTTTTTTTAAAATAGGCCAATAAATAAACAAGACTCTTTCCATGATTTTGTCCCTTTAATCTTTCCATTATATTCCTATTTTTTCATCTATTCGCACCCGTCATTGGAGTATTTTTTTTTTTTTTTTTGTTCGAAAATTGCACGCCCCTATGCCAAGTTGGTCTTTTTGAACAATAACAGCGTGATGATATCTACTCGAAAGGTTTAATCGAGCTTCGTTAAGACTTCACACATCAATGATCAAATTTGCCCGTGAAACTGTGTAATGATGGCTGGCTTTGTGAACAGCCTGCGAACGGAATTTCGTTAGGGGCCGCACCCGAGCGAATATTCCTCGGAGATTTCGACAGGGCTAGGGTTTGTGTCCCGTCCAACCTATAAATACCAAGTCCCGAGCCCCCTTCTCCCAACCATCTCAGCTCTGTCTCTCTCTACCCCCTCGCGTCCCTTCGTTCGAACACGACCGACGAAGATGGAGCTAACGTTCATCATGATCAAGCCCGATGGCGTCCAGAGAGGCCTCGTGAGTATCCAGCGCAACCCGATCTTGGTCACGTTGTAGCCTGGTTTCTCTTTTCTTGCCTGTTTGATCTGGCGTTTCTTGACGGGAGAAATCGTGTGGGGATGGATATGGGTTCTTGGTTCTTGATTTGCGAGATACCCTCGTTTGATGGGCATTTAGAAGATGGTTTCTGGTGTTTGGGGGTTTTGGTGTCGGCTTTTTCTTGTTTTCCTTCTCGGGGAGGCAATTCGATGCGAGAAAGATCAAATTTGAGATTTCTTTTCGTTATTTGGGATCTCTCCGAATCCAAATGAGCGTGGATTGGGCGTAAATTTATCAGCTTGCTATGTGGGAATAGATGGTGATTTCAGGGGATTGGGTGATTGTTCTCTCGCTTGAGTTTATGTCTGCTGTTTTAAGTTTAACTGGTGTGAACACACTTGGGTTGGGTTTGACATGAATGCTTTTCTTGTTTTCAGGTCGGTGAAATCATCAGCAGGTTCGAGAAGAAAGGATTCTCGTTGAAAGGTAAATCCTTTTTTTTTTTTATCAGCTGACAGTTGTTGAATGCAGCGATCGATCCGTTTAATGGGAGGAAAAAGATTGTCGTTGCTTTTGCTGCTTAATTTTCAGTGTTTTTGAATATGATAACACTAGTCTGAAAATCGTTATGGAGATTTTCCATTCTCATTTGAGCAGGCATCGTCTAGAAATTATTGTCGGACTCGAGTAAGCTTGAGTTGCATATTTTTCTGATGAAAGCATGTTATGTGCAATTTGAATCAGGTCTGAAGCTTGTCAGTGTGGATCGTCCTTTTGCTGAGAAGCATTACGCAGACCTCTCTGCGAAGCCTTTCTTCAGTGGCCTGGTCGATTATATCATCTCTGGCCCCGTTGTTGCCATGGTCTGGGAGGGCAAAGGTGTTGTGACAACCGGGAGGAAGATCATTGGTGCCACCAACCCTGCAGAATCTGCTCCTGGAACCATCCGTGGTGATTTTGCCATTGACATTGGCAGGTGATTTCCTTTTTCATGCGGCTGAAGTTATTGAACACATTACAGTGGAATTGGTTGATGGTCTGCCGGTGATTGTCAGATTGAGAGTAGTCCCTTTACTTCTGCTCCTTAGTTAGAAAAAGTCTCATATGGGTCAATTCTATATAGTTCAAAGCAGCCAAATATCGATAGTCCTATAATTGAATCACTAAATTTTTCCCATGATTACCCTGCCAGAGTTGCCACTGAACTAGGGATGATAGACCTTTGAAGTGGTGTGACATTGTGTACCAAACCAATGCCACATAACACTAAGAACAGCGTCAAGTAATGGTTGTGTCCTGAGATTCTTTATTTATGTTTGTTTTAGTTATTTAGACCCATTAGTTTCTCTAATGCAAGAGAATGGGATATCGCTTGTAAACTCTTTCAAATGATAGTCAAGAGAAAACAAACAGACATGCATTTGTAAATTCTTTTCCAGCACATCAGAGGGATACATAAAGTGTTGGATACATGATTATTTGATGTCTTGTCTCGATTTTACATTTGATTTTAGGACATCCTGATTCACTTTTGAAATTAGAGTTGCATAGGAAATGATTTTTGCATAGTGGGATTGATAAAGTTACGTGCGATGATAATCAAATTTGACTTTTCTCTTGCAGGAATGTCATCCACGGAAGTGACTCAGTCGAGAGCGCAACCAAG
The DNA here is from genome assembly GCA_024733475.1 of Syzygium grande. NCBI lineage: Eukaryota > Viridiplantae > Streptophyta > Magnoliopsida > Myrtales > Myrtaceae > Syzygium > Syzygium grande. The sequence goes on along the minus strand of JAMXDD010000002.1, from coordinate 9,247,011 downwards.
GAAATTGCACTGTGGTTTCCTGAAGGCATTGTGAGCTGGCAAAGCAGCGTTCACCCCTGGATCTACGAGTAGATTTTCATGTGCTGTGATTCTGTTTGCTGCTCGTCTAATTTAAGTCAATGTATTATCAACTGTTGAGCTTTTGATCCACTTTGTCATGAGTGTCTGGTCTGGTGGATTTCCTATTGTCCTTGCCTGTGTTTACGACTGCAGATGCGATTTGAACGATATAAGAATTTTGGTCGATGTCTGGTGGTAATTCTAGTTGAGTCTCATGTGCTTTTCCTTGCAAAGATCTAATGAGAGGACTAGGAGACATGCTTTTGTGGGGAGAGACCCAGATGTCCATTTTCGCTCTGCTTTGTTTTGCTCCGACCCCTTTTATCCTTGAGAATCCCTAGTAAGGTTGGCCTTATCGGGATCTTACGAGGAGAATCTTCCTGCGGGGAAAATTCATTGTCCGATATTGCAGATTCATCTGAAGTTATGGAGGTGGCAACACCTCTTCAGAGTGTGTTTTGCCAACTTTGGATGAGAGAGAATTTGTTCACAACAGACTTGATTATCTGCTCTTTTTTTTCCACTGACCAAATAATAATGAATATTCAAATACATGCTTAGGTTGCAAATGTATGTACCGTCCGCTTGCTACACATTCTAAAGTGAGAGGTTCAGGGACAGTTTAACTTTCAAAACGAATGAAGAAGTTCTCAAATACACTTTCAATCCTCAGGATGTATAGGAGCCTAGAAGGTATCTTATAATTTCATTTTTGAAGCGGGAAAATCTGCATTAATTAGGGTATTAATTTCTTCGATATCAAAGTTTGCCGGCGCTTGTTTGCCTCCCATGCCCCCATCTTTGTTTTATAGATTAAAAATTGATGGCGTTCTCTTTTCTGTGATCCGTCCAATGTGTCCATGAATCTGTCGTGTTGAACAGATCAATGATAATCTAATCAACCATGTATCCGTGATTGGTAATCTAGTGTGACTATCGGTTTCGATGTTGCAGAAACAATAGAAAGATCGGCTCTTTTTACGTGTCTTTCTTGTCTAAAATATAACGGTACTTCAAGCTAGAAAGTGAATTGCCAGGCATATAGGGTGGTATAGAAGGGAAAAGGATAAGCAAAAGTCGAATATAAGTGGGTTAAGCTGAATGACACCCATCAACCGCAGCTATTCAACTTCACAATCGAAAAGCCAGATCTCCAAATTAATCAAAAAAGCCTGATGTGCCTCCAAAGCGCAATCGAGAGGACTTTCTTATGCTTCATTCCCTCCTGTTGAAATCCCATGCGGATGCGGAGACGTGACGATGATGATCTTCTGGCCTGTTTCTTCATCCCTATGAATAATCGGTATAAAACCTCAAACAATACATCGGCATGTCGTGTAAGGTCGGAATCACACATTAAGGGCCACTCTAGAGTTACAAACTTGGGGAACCGGGTTTCGATTTTCCAGTAGAATCAAGGATAAGACTCAAGAACTGTAAATGCAGAGCCATTTTATGTGCGTAGCGTGACATACGAACATGATCTAGAGAGAGAGAGAGAGAGACGCTAAAAAAAAGGTAACCTCCTTGTTCACTCTACAAAACCTGCTTCTACATCGATCACTTTTTGAACTTACAGAGCCGCACTAGCGAGCAAGAAGGCCATAAGAGGGCAAGTCCTCAAGACGTGTCACATCTTCAAGCAGCAGCTCTCTTTCCATTTGACGGCGGGTCGATTTCATCACAGCCTACGGAGGGAAAGCAAGCAAGCAACAGAAAGCAACAATAAGTTAACATTTTATCCCGAACTTTATGCATTAGAACTGGCAACTATAGCATGCATCCATAACAGAGGCTAAGAGAAAATTGTTGTACACTAAGGAGCTCCAAAATGTTCTTCGGATAACTGTAGAGTATAACAGTCCATAGATGATGTGTCGTTTTCGGTTTCTCTCTCTTATTTGATAAGAGAGTCAGAGAAGTTAGAGGGCAATTCACTTTGTTATTTTGGTTCTGGATACAGGGTTGACAGGAGGCTTCAAATGGTCTCGTAAGGGGCCCGAATATTCTGCTTGTAGACAGGTTGAGACCCCTTGAATACCTTGTCCAATAAGTTTTCTGACTATTAAGAAAAAAATTATACTGGAGCAGCAGGCGAGGTTCTAATTTTATTATTTTCATCACCAAACTGCTACAGACACCGGGGGATATTTTCCTCGAGCAGGACCTTCAAATAACCCAAATGAAGCAATACTTTTGGTCACCAAGTAGGCCATGAGCAACCCCAACGTTCAATTGTGAAAAAGGGCCTTTTATTTGCCAGAAAAGGCAAAAGGTTCAAGCAACTTGACTAATCTGCTTCATAACCACATCCACAACTCTCGAAGATTGAAAAGAAGAACTGTCGAGATAGTTTCTAAACAAAAAACTCACATTAAAATCCATATATGATGCACGCATGGCAAGCCACTGATCGTCCATCAGCTTGAATGTGATGCAGTATAGAAGATCAAAGGCTGATTCATTTTCTGTCAAGTGAACCATTTTTGTTATAAAAAAGTAACGGGAAATAGACTGCCAATAGTAGAAGACAGGTATATACTAGATTGAGACAGAAATAAACTAGAACCTATAGAATAAAAATTTCTAACTCCAAGTACAAAGAATCCTTTTGTCAGCTTCATGCTTCTCCTGGAACTACTTCAACATAAGACTATTAAACTGAATGAAGCAATAGATAGCCAACATTACCAGAAAGGAACTTCAAGAAAGTAGCTCCAACAAGCGTCCGTGGCTTAACTGCACAATCGAATACATCATTATAAATAGCATTTACTTTCCCAAAGTTCTATCACCCAGATACTTGGTTTATTCATAACAATATTTCAAGAACAATGTGTAAAAAATATCCTTAGGTTGCATTCTCTTTTTTCATAGAACTTCGTGATAAAAGAAAATTTTTCTTCAGAAATCTGCAAGTAAAATAGTAGTTTTCCCGTTGTTAAGCAGTGTACCTAAAAAATAGAAGCAAATAATTTTCTGATGTTTCTTTGACAAAAAAATTCTTAAGAATCGTAATGTCGAATTCTTTACTATGAATCTTGAAGGTTTTCTGTAAAGATCTGCAGATGTTGAAATTAATACAGGAGAGAGAGAGAGAGAATTTCTGAATCTGTCTAACAATGAGTTGGTGAGAACAAAATGCCAATCAATCAAAAAAGAAACACTAGTTTAAATCTTCAGAGAACTCAGCTTTAGAAAGTAGCAGTAATCCTTAGTTAAAAGATTAGCACAAAGAGCAGTCAGTTATCTCTCAAGGATGAGCTCTGTCATTTGGAAAATGCTTTCCTATTTTTCAAACAGGACCAGGGAAGTCATTTTCCAACTTTTATGCTGTGGAATTTCCTTTGACCGAAAATGGCTCTCGAGGATTGATTTAAGTGTGCCAAACACCAGAAATCACCCAAAATAGTTTCCAGATAAACATTTTAGTGAAACACACCTTTAGTCTCGGTTTGAGATTCATCTGACATGGTCCCATCCTCTAAAAAAGATGTAAAAATGTTATAGGAGCTAACATTTGTCTGTATCTTAAAAGGCTCCATGGTTATCGATGTCGCTACAATGGTTCCCATCCTTGCAGCGTTCGTTACATGCAAATGATCATGTATATAAAAATTTCACAATGAAAATTAGGTTCTATCTTACCTGCTTCAAGATCAAGCATTTGGATAAGCATGAATGTGATGTTCACGCCAGCTACAGCAAAAGGGTATTCCCACAGTGAACGATCACCTTCCCGTTTCCTCAGAAGATCTTGAAAGGATTTCTGGTTCAAAAAACTCAATGCATCAGATAGGGAAAGAGAAAATTATGGGCTTGTTAACAGATCTCTCTCTCTTTATACATGTCAAAACTATTGGCAGATAATGATGCAATTCTTATGAGGATCGATATAAAGTAGAAATTTTTGCTAGGAACCAACTATAACAAATGGAAACGAGTAAAGATGAGTAGCAAAAGTGGCAGAGAACTAAAGCAAAAAGGAAACAAACAGCCTCATACAGGAAACAAATTGATCGAGCCAGGACCTTCTAAGAACTAGCACTATTTAAAAGAAAACTAATACACTGAGAACATGCAAATGTCATCAATAAGAAAACCATGTTCCTGCAAATGTCAATAAGTATCAACCAGATTTTGATTATTAATCTACAATCACAATCGCCAAAATAAAGACTTAGAGCCAACTCTCTCGTGAGTTAGTAAATCTAAACAAAAGGGAGAGAGGCTTTAGCCTTTGAGTTCATAATCTGCTGCATGGAAAAGACCTGGTGCTATCTCTAAAAAGAGCATTAATGTCATCATCAACATGGGATCATGGACACTAAATAAGAAGCTAATATACCATCCAAATGAGCAACCTTCCTCTTATGCCCCCCCACCCTTAAATTTAACTATTTCAGTCGTGATTCAGCTTTAATTAATAGTTGCCAGATAGGCATATGGTACTTTACATAAGGAGATTATGTAAAGTGAATTCAAATACCAACCAACATCAAACTTGGTGGAGAGACTAGCACCAGTTCACTTTTAACTGGTTAAAAGGCTTATATGTTATAAAAAGGCAATGGTCATTGTGTAAGTAGTCCTTCACTTCGATACAAAGGTGATCAAAAGAAATGTCCTTCAAACACACTTGTTGTGAAAGACAAATCCCTGAAATTCAACCTTGTTGCCTTTCACTTAGAAAAAGCGCTAACCTATTCTTCCATCAAATGAAAGCCCAAAAAATAATATTTTGTCTAAAAAATTATAAAATAAAATAAAAAACCTAAATGATTTATATTTGGAAAGGTTTTATGTCTTCCCCAAGGTAAAATTGCATGGGACACAAGATTTGAAGAAAAAAGAAAGTGCTTGAAAAATCAACCAAACAAACTCAGATTACAGAATAATTTAATCCCACACATAACCGCATTAATTCCTACAGAGAATTGTGCTCCATCCTGAAAAATGAACAACATAACAGCATATATAGAACTAAAACAAACTTTTCGCCTACGCTTCACACAAATTTGCACACTCAGTCTCCCCCTCCCCTCACAAAAGGAAACAGCTGCAGAGATATGATAAGGAGAGAAGCCCATTCATGTGTTCAGACAAAGCAGTGCTAACAATATGATGTTAAAAAACTCCAAAATCTATCAAGGCACAGGTTAGCTCTAGCGAAACCAATGTCTGGACCAAAAGGAGAACAAGATCATAAAAGAAAGGCAGGATTCATTTACCATTGAGAGGGTAATAGCATCTAGGTCATGATCTACCCAATATTATTATTACTGTAAACATAAAAAGAACCGAAAACAGACTAGCTCTAGCGAAACCAGTATCTAGGCCAAAAGGAGAACAAGATGTAATAGAAAGGTAAGATACATTTAACAACTGAGAAGGCAATAGCATCTAGCTTATATTCAACCCAACATTATTAATAAATAAACAGAAAAAGAATGGAACCCGACTAGCTCAATGTTTTTGGCTCTCTCTCTTCAATTTTCCTTTTGATACTCTATATGTATACTTCTCACAATCAGCTTTTTTTAATTTATCATCTTTAGCTTTTCAACAAAAATATGAAACGATTCCATTACACGCATGTCATGCTTTCTACTATGAGGCATGCAAATTGTCCACATCTTAATCCACATACTCACATCATCAACCATGAGGCATGCCAACAGAATACCTCAGCACAGAAGGTCCTATCCTCAAATAAGAAACCCAAAAGTAACATGTTCTACAATATGCAAACATAAATTGCATCTTCCAGTGCCAACTAATTATTGGATTTGACAGAATTCAAGTAATTAGGACAAGAATCTTTACCAAAAAAAAAAAAGTAATTAGGGCAAGAATAGTTGAAATAAAGAGATACCGGAAAATTCCTGGCAAAGAACAGCAAGTTTTCCAATGAAATGAAACCACCACCCCTGAAAACATATACACCATTAACAGTCAGCAACGCATTATGCATCTTAGCAACAACTAATAGAAAAGAAGATTTACCTAAAATCAGTGGATGGGTCCTTCCCTTGCCAACCCATTTCCTTCCATTGTTCAGATATTAAACCACGAAGTTCCTCTTCTGGAAAGGCAGCATGCCACAATGCCCTTAGAGCTTCCTAAGATAGTGCAACAAGGTAATGCAAAAAAAAGATTAGCTTGTTATAAGCGTAACTTGATTTATTTGCTGTATCATATAAATAGCGTTAAAACAACAAACATGTGAAAGTGGATATAAAATTTACCTGGTGTTCCAGAACAGAACTATCATAAGCAACATCAATGCGGCTTTGAAGCCTCTGCAAGCTTTCCTCCTGATGGCATATAAACGGAAGGACTTACAAGATAATAAATTGATTGAAGAATCAGCTCAATTTCAATAGAATTACCATTAACGGGCATATAGGGACAAAATGAAGATATAAACACTGATACGGTTAATAGCTCTAAAGAGCATCATAGAAACTAAACAGAGTACATAAAAAAAGGTGCAAGGAGAACTGCAGAAGAACAAAAACGATGCTTGAACAAAAGCTATCTTTCAGCCTCAGTAATCCCTGGATAATATGGGCCATTGGACAGTGCATTTAATATCTCAGGTTCAAGGAGATAAAGAAGATACTGATTGAAGGAACGCTAATCAGGTTAAACAATAAAATGCAGTATGATACGAAAAATTAGACCCAAAGTTAGCAAATTAATACCTGGGCAGGAGTTAAATCAAATGAGGGACGAGCATCACTCTCTCGTCTCTGTGCACAAACGCAAGAAAGACCTCGACCAAGCCATGCTGCTGAGCCTGCCACAACTTCAGCTGTAACAAAATGAAACCACCTAACAATTGAAATCTGTATCTTCAAACTGAAAATGCAGACACGCCCATCAATGAAAGCTCTCGGTGTTTAAATCATTTGCCATACCAAGCATCAAAGGGCTCAAGTAATAAGTACGCGCAAACAATCTGACAACTGCTCTTTTATCTAAAGACTTGACATATGATCGTGTCAGAATACTCTGCACAAGTATCCACTGTTGATGTCCAGCAGAACAAAGAGGGATGAATAAACAGTTTCCAGATGAAAGTAAATATTCCACATTCTGCTGACTGTTTACAAGAGGCCGGAGATTAGAGCAATCCATCTAGCACTAATCATCAAACTAAGGACTACACTATCTACCAGTGGTTATCACATAATCTACTAAGGTAGATCATTCAAATTCAAATTCAAAGACATATATACAGAAGCCAAGAGAAAAAAGGTTGATTATCAAAATTGAGCCCCGGAAATTCAGATGTAGAGCAAAATCTAACACGTTATCTTGTTCGGAACGAAGAATTATAAATTTAAAGTAGGATAAAGCAAAATTTGAGCAATGCACATAGTTTAGAAACTTTAAGGTAGCTCTACAGTCAAATCGGCGTGCCATTCGAGATCTGCGGAGGACCAATTATCATACAGTAAAAAGAAAGTGAGAGATAAAAAGACAACCAACATCAGACTGGCGCAGTAATTTTTCTAGCAATGTGATGTCAGAAAAAGCATTACAGTTCGTGAATTATTCACGCGAAAAACTCCTAGGCTTAATTAGAGATCCGCCATCTCATCTCAAAGCGGCTCACCCGCCCGATCAAGCCAATCCAAACAGTACATAGTTATAATAATAGGCAGAACTGCAGACACACGTCTCGATTCAAATCCACCATCCGAATCCAATACGCCGACCGGTAACAGTGACTATCTAAAGACAAAAAGCTAAAAGGAGACTTCGCTAGAGAAGACGACATCAAAGAAGAATACCTTTCCGACGAAGCAAACTTTCTGGATATTTATTTTCCGACACAGAGAGAGAGAGAGAGAGAGAGAGAGAATGTACTATGCAACAGTGAATACCTGAAGTTGAATGGCAGGTATTGCCTCTCTCGATGCCTTGAGAAATCCTCCTGACGGCGACAAACGAACCTCCCCTATCCTCCATATTCATGGCCTCCTTCGAACGACCGGGCGACTACAGCACCATGACCGCAACAGCCCCCGGGGAAACCACCGCGGAATCTCCAACCCCACGCAGGACGCGGCTCCGCCTCCGCAATGCCAACCGGCGAGCGCGCGCGCGCGCGCGGGGAACAAACCTAGGAAGGAATAGCCGATCAAGCGGACGCCATCGGACACCTCCCTCCGCCTCGAAGCTCGCGCGGAAACCAACACACGCGTCCCGGAGCGATCTGGAAACGCCAATGCCCGCAGCCGGAGCAGAGGAACCGGGGGCCCCGAAGCTGCCCCCGGAGATCTCCAAAATCGGACGGGGGGAAGACGGGAGGCCGGGGGGGAGCTCAACGGAGGACCGCCGGAGACGGAGCTCCGGCCGGCCGGCGGCGAGGAGTGGCGGACGTCTACCGAGGGATGCCCGAGGCTAGGGTTTCGAGATCTGCCATGGGAAGCTCCATCGAAGCAGTTACAGAGAGAGAGGAAGAGAGATGGAGAGAGGAGAGGAAGAGAGGGAGGGGGAAGGGAGGGAGGGGGTGGAGGATTTCTCTCTCCAAGGCTACGGCTTTCTCGCTCTAGAAATGGCTCTCGTACGTGCTCCGTGCGTTTTTAGAGAGCGGGGATCACAGCAATATTTAATTTAATTTAATTTAATTAAAGGGCGGAAAGAGGAATTGAATTTAGATTTAAATTTGGGTTTTAATTGGCGTTGAAATTGGAAATTGAAATCGAGTGGACCGCGTGGAGTGGGAGGGGAGTGGAGGGCAACGGTAACGGAAATCGGGAGAAGGAGGGAACAGCTTTTCGCCTAACCGAAACCGAAAGGGCCGGGGTGGGGTGGGGCGGGGTGGGGTTCTAACTGGGGAACAGGGTAAGATCGAACCCTTCTAACCGGGAACCGGATAAGATCGAATTGCCATCCCATTCCTCGATCTCCCATTTCTCTCGAGTTACATATCTCCGGGACATCTGTACCTAATTGCCATCCCATTTGGTGGAAAGACTTTCGACATTTGATTTCTCCTTCATCTAAAATGGCATAAGTCGGTTTCGATCCGCATGGTCCGAATCCCTTTTCGGACTCTCGACCAACCAATTCGTCCCCTAATCATATTTGTTGCCGCGCCGTGAGATGGAACCATCAACCATAATGGTCTCAAATCGACATCGGGACGGATTATCGAAAACGCACGAGAATCCGACCGAATGGACCCAAAAGAGAAAAAAAGAAAGAGAAGAGAGAGAAACCACCCCCCCCCCCCCCCCGGTGGACGGACGTGGAATGTCGAAATCGAAAAATCCACATCATCAAATCCCAAATTTATTCATCGCACCGTGTTAGCAAAAGACGTCAACCGAAGCCGACCAAGAAAGGAGGGAAAAAAATATTTAAAAAAACGCATTGAAAAATTCCCAAGCCAGCGGGCGGGTGGGGGGGAGGGCGAAACGACGGAAATGCCCTCGTTCGGGGAAAAGGAGGGGCGGGGGGATGGGGTTGCGGTCACATGGGGTTGTTCGCCGGCCGGGGGGGTTTGGGTGGGGCCCGAAACGGCGACGTGCGGATTGAGTTCATTTAAGACCTTTCTTTTCTCTTGATTTGGTGTTGTTGGGGGTGGTGTGGTGGGGGCCCCCCCCCCCAACCAGCGCATGAGCCATCGTCGTCGTCGTCGTCATCCTGTACTTTGGCTCCCGGCTTGACGTGAAAGAGTCTGGGCGGTCGCCGGGCTAACCCCGCCCCCGTTACTCTCCTTTTTTTTTTTTTCATATCGGTGACGGTGCGACCGTGGCCGCGCGTCGCGCTCCCGCGGAAGGCGGGGCCGCCGGCCGGAGAGGTCAGCCGTGACGTACGGATACGGCCCGCCGGAGCCGGAAAGGGAGGTAGAGATTCGTTGGAAACCGGACGGAGGAGTTCCCAGATTTTCGAGGCGTAAAACGAGAGAGGCGGCGGATGAGGGGCTCCGTCGCTACCGTAAGACCGACGGCGCCGTCATCTAAGCTTTTCGCTAAAGAGAGTTTCCGTCCCCCACCCCTCCCTCCCCGCACCGAACAGGGACCGTCCGATGGTCCACCTCGCGTGGGTGCAAAGGGGGGGCGGGGGCGCCCACCCAACGGACGGTCCCCGGCCCCCCCTCCCCATGCGTTCGGGGGGTCGCTTTTCGTGCAATTTGCCCACACGCCTCGCTCGCCTTACCTTTGGAAAAGCCAAAGCCGAGGCCAACCAAAAGCATGCGTCCCCGTTTCCATTGAGAACCCGGCCCCCGGCCGCCTTTCGTAAAGGTCCGCCTTTCTTTTCTTTTCTTTTCTTTTCTTTCTCTTTTTTCTCCCTCCCTTCCTACTCGGAGGGTCCCATCGGAATGCAGATGCTTTGTTAAGCACGGCATTAGAAAGTGCGGAAAAGAAAAGCCTCCTCTATGTCCGCCGCTTCTAAATAGGGGAAGATCTGGGGAGTAGGTTTTTTCTTTTACTTTTTTTTTTCGGGTATCGCTCTTCTCTTCTACGTACATGTACGTGCGGTGCCCGTGGGAATTGAACACACGGCTTGGTACTCTCCAGACCCCACCCTGCCTCCCAAATTCATTTACTAGCAAGGGCCGGATGCATGTCGACGAAATTTTGATTCGAGCGAATGAGGGTAACGAGTAATCAAATGAGCAAGAACCGTAAAGAAGCGGGACTGGAATATCTTGAAATTGGATCGCATTATGAACGAGGGCTTGCTTTTCGAGTGATTAAAAGGTTTGAATCCTCTGAGCCCCGAGCCAACCCGCGCTTAACTAGGCTCACATGCACCGTCACTTCTCGAGGCTATAGTGACAGACTAACCCACGCTACGAAGACCTCTCTAGAGGCCAATGTGCGGTTCTAGTGCACAGTGGTCCCGTGAGGACGATGCAATATCGGACTACATGGACTTTTGCGAATGGAACATTTCGTGTAAGTGTGGTGTCCATATGATAACAGCGGAGAAGATAATTATGATAATCACCCCCTCTCGTCCATTTCTTTAGAGAAACGAAAATGCATACTTTTTTTTAACATATGCTAAATATTTCTTCTCATTATGAGTGCACTTGGCCGTGCTTATACGTACAAACTTATTTCTTTCCTTTCTCATCCTAGCAATCCTTCAAACTATTTCCATCTTACCACTAAAAGAACTAAGATAAAGGTAACTCGACTCTTTTTGGAAAAAAAAAAAAAATTTCGCTTCTCTTTGTATTTTTTATCCTAGCCAAAGTTGTTATAGATGACAAAAAGAAAATGAACAACTTAGAATATAAGGTTAATACCATAAAAAACCTCAAACATATCATCCGTGTCAAATTTACTCCAAAATAATTTTTTAACTACAAAAAACCTCAAACTCGTACACCCGTGACAAATTTACCCTCCGTTAATTTTCGTTAAATTTTACGATTAAATTTCTGAGTTAAATGACACGTGGCAATTGACGAGTGTACCAGTTTGGGGTTTACCCTTATGTTTGTCACAGTTCTTATCAATTTGTGGTTTTTCACGGTATAAATCTAATTTAACGAAAGGTAAATTTGTCATAAGTATATCGATTTTAGATTTTTTATGATTAAAAAATTAATTTAAGATAAATTTATCACAAATTTATCGATTGAAATTTTTCATGATATCAACTTTGGAATATTAGTGGTTAGACACGATGGGCCATGGCGAATTTTACCAGCACTTGACCTAACTATGGTGGACCTAAGGCTACATTCAAGGAAAAACTCTGATGTACAAGAACCTAGACCTACCCATGTGGGTCGATATTCGTATTCATTTTTTTAAACTGTGGTAGGGAGCATAATTTATTATTAATTTTGTTATGTAATTAATTGGTCGCTAAACATGTGCCGAAGTTTCGACAACTTGAGATTTGTTGCGCACTGGTCCAATCATCAACAGCTACGCGGCATTGTTTTTGGTGCTAATTTTTTTCTTTTCGTTCGCATCGATCTTTTCAACCAGAGGTCCTTTCTTTCAGGTTTCAGTGGTGACGTACAGGTTGAACCCACATTATACTGTACTAATTATATTTCAAGCAAGCATATACAGTGTCGCATAAAATAATTGAAGACGATGCTAGATATATTAACCTTATTAGTTTATTTATAAATCGATGAATTATGTAACGATCAGATTCAACGAGAGTTATGAATGTTCGTCGAGGCTAGAAGGCCCGAACAAAGAGCTACTCTGAGAGGCTTTTAGCATGGCGAAGGGGCCGGGATGAGCCAAATTACTTATCGGAAAAAAAAAAAGTATTCTTGAGATATATGTGTGTATGTGTGAAATTTGAATCAACTCCTTTTGACGTAATGCTAACACTTAGCATTGAAAATCCAATGTTAGATGGGTGATCTCTTGGGAAAATGCGCACCTGTACGCCAAAGGATAAAACTGCGAGTCTTGATATAAAATGAGCAAAAATAGACAAACCTATGTGTGTGTGTGTGTGTGTGTGTGTGTGTGAAATTGAAATTAACTCAAACAAAATCTTTTGATTTAGTGACAACACTTAGTGGAAATCAAATATCGGATGGGCGACCTATTGGGAAAGTGCCCACCTGTGCACCAAAAAATAAAATTATGAATCTTGACATGGAACAAGCCAAAGCGGACAAACCTCAAGCGAGTTAATCCAAGGTTATTAAGATATGGTATTAGAGCGAGACTCCCTCCAATAGATGTGTGGTTTGAGGATGAAACACACGGAAGCTAATGGGCCTATAACAACCTAGTCCTACAAGGGTGGGGAGTATTCGTGAGTGTTAAAAGGCCTAAACAAAAAGCAGCTCCTAACAGACATTTGAGATAGCAAATGAGGTGGGTACAAATCGGATTGTGCACCAAAACATGAGGAAAGTGTTCTTAGGTAAAGTTAGAATTAACTCGCAATATATGTCTTTTGATGTAATGATAATGCTTAGCATTAGAACTCAAATGTTAAGCATGCCATCATGGGTTCCGGGAAAGTACCCACCTAACCAAAGGACAAAATTGTAAAGCTCAGTATGAGGTGGGTCAAAGCGGATAATACCTTAAGTGATTTAATTTAGGGATGCCACAAATTACGTGTTATGAGAGATTGTATATGAGCATAAATAAGCCCATTTTAAACTATTTTCCATTTGCTAAATTTTTTAAATAATAAAAAATTATTTTTAAGAAAATATTTTTCAAATCAATGATTTTTTATCAACCGAACCCAGTATTGCTTGCATTTAATATCTAATAAAGACTCTACCAAATCACTCATCACATCACATTAGTCTAGGGAACTAGCTAGACACATCATGTGTTTCATAAAAAATAACTGAATATGCACATCATATCGAAGGTCGCAAAGCATATCATGTGTTTCATAAAAAATAACTGAATATGCACATCATATCGAAGGTCGCAAAGCAGCTAAGCCATGGAGAGTTTCCACGTCCAAGTGTTGAAGTCAAGTTTCCCAGCTCCGTCCCAAGTTATCATGAAGGTAACATGGGCATATTACTTTTATAATGGAAATTTTTCGTAACATGAGGCAAGAAAATTCTTTGATGTCATGCGAGAAGGCAGGGCCAAAGAACACTATGCATGTGAATCTTGCCCTTTTTCTAAGCATGTACTATATGATTGTAATTCGTAGCCCCTAGGATTTACCAACAATAGGAAAATTTTTTTGACAAACATAGGTCGAAGCATTAAACCAATATAGCAAGATTTTTTCTTTTTCCAACCCTAGGTTTGGCCTTTTTTATGAGCATCTCGACCGACATATCTAGGGTTTAGATTAGACCTGTGCGGGGCTCGTACTTCATATGAGTCTTATCGAGGCTGGTCCAAGCGTGAGCTTGAGAACATGGCTAGGTGTTGACGCCCCATTTAATAGAAAGCTTTTGGCATGGCATGTGAGAAGTGCATGCTTGCGCCACAGGTACATTTTGGCTCGAAAAAAGACAAAAGAGAAATAAACAAAAAAAATGCTCCAAAAAGAATAAGGAAAGGGAAAAGTACATGCATATTAATTAAAAAGAAGATAAATAACATAAATAAGCACGAAATTTGACAATATAAAGAAAGATTTAAAAACTTTACTTTTGAAAGTCGAGGTTTCGTTATATGAAGATGGCGGGTAATTTAGAGCGTGTCCCGACTAGACCTTGAGTTTAGACTCGAAAATTTTTGGGCCCACTCATTTGTTGCAAAAGATTTGGGCTAGCCTCGCCATTGGAGGGCTTGCTTGTGTGGGAGTGTCAGGTCATTAAGCTCATGATGAGGTCTACTTGTTATTGATGCCTATTTCATGTATGATAGTTATATCAAAGAAGGATTTTGTTAACGAATATCTTTGGAACACTTGTTAAATATTCATTTTCAAAACATTGTCTTTCTTGTGTTATGTAAAATTAGTCTATTGAAAATGTAAACATATATTTCTTTACCGAGTGTAGTTAAAAAAGTTACCCCTCATTAACAAGATCCATAAAAAAAAATAAGCAAAGAGCACATATTATCGCATTTTCTCTTATTATTGTGTATATCTTTTTGTCTACTTGATGTAATTAGAGGCACGTCTCAATTTATTAGAGGCATTGAAATTTCTCGTAGCTCGTTCATTTGTTTTTTTTTTTCTTTCTTGACAATTTAAGCATTTGAAGAGACAAAGCTTCATCTAGTAACCAAGAAAAATAATTAATTATATAAAATCATCCTATGAAAAAGGAGTATTCATTCCATGACGCACATTGAGGGCAATTAAAATAATAGGAACTCCTAAGAGAACGATTTATTGAATGATTGATACCACGAAAAACTCCAAACTGGTATACCTGTAATAATTTTATCTTAAATTAATTTTTTAACCACCAAACAGCCCAAATTGGTACATTTGTGATAAATTTACTTTTTGTTAGTTTTCCTTAAGTTTTAACCATCAAATTGCTGAATTAGATGATATGTAACAATTGACGAGTGTTCTAAATTGGGGTTTTACCACTCTGTCATAAATTTATCAATTTGTAATTTTTTGCAGTATTAATCCAATTTAACAAATAGTAAATTTGTCACAATCATATCAGTTTAAGATTTTTTGTGCTCAAAAAATTAATTTAGGGTAAATTTATTATAAGTGAATCGATTTTAGATTGTTTAAGGTATAAATCCTTTATTTATCTATTATTATTATTATTATTATTATTATTATTATTATTATTAAATTGACATTTGACTACCAACCAAGATAATCATTGCAGTCAAACTGATCCGAGTGGGGGTTTGACCTGGGCAAGATCCTAAGAAATTTAGACAAGATCTAGTCAAAATCTGCATTGCTAAATATGGTCCGGATCTCTATCCACCATTAAATGAGCACACACGCCCATCTTTCATCGATCAATGGACTTTTAATTAAACCTAGGTTGGCACGAAATTTATTCCATTCCTCCTAGGAACTTGGTCCAATACATAATGAATTAAATTACATGTTTAGTACATTATATCATATGATATTATTTTTCTATTAATTACCCTTCCTCTAAGGTCGCGATCTTAGTCCCGATATTTCAGTTCAAAAAACATGGATTTGCATGCCAATGTGGGCTTGCGAAGATCGATGATGACCTATTGTAATTTAATTGATCCTTCTTTATTAAAATGAAGATAAATTGATTTGATTAATGCTTCGAAGGGCTAATCTTACGTGTTTGCACTGGGATAATGCAGCTTCACAGTAGACAATCGCAAATGTCGAAGTTGGGGATTAAGAAAGAAAAAGAAAGAGTTTTCTTCTTGGCCAGATTAGATTTCTTATAGTTGTACTTCTCGTCCGATGCTTTATTTGGGCACGAAAGTTTGTGCGTTCGAATTAATATAGTGTATTTCGATCAGAATAATCTTAGGTTACGTTTAGTCATCCGAATTTGGATTGGGATATGATAGGATAAGATGGGATAAGAAATCCTCTTAATATCCTCTAGATTGTAGAAAATCTAATTATATGTTTGGTACAATTAAACACAAGATAAGGCTTTAATATCTAAGGTCACTAAAAAATATGATAATTTTATCAAGCATAAATATCATTCTATCTGAAGTATGTATGTAAAAGTTGACTCAAATCGACATGGATGTATCTACAAAATATTTAATCTAGGTATTATCCTTCTACACCGCTGACATATGTCTCAACTCGAATGTCCATTTCATTGCTATCGACCGAAACATTCATCATTTCCACCTGCCACATCTACAATCATGCATAGACCCTTAGAAGCTCTCGGGACTGCATCACTATATCATGACACCCACCCAATACATGGTCTCTCCCTCTAAACTAAAACATGACGACAACTTTCGCTCGAGAACTTGGATGATGAATGAGATTCCTTCACCAAATGTCATCACGCGCATAATGGGGATCGCACCCATCAAATTAATCATCAGCTTTGCTACTAGCTTTTGGGGTTGTGCAAAAGAAATATGATACCTCGTCATGCATAAATCATCCATAGAGAACTTAAGTCTAAATTGATCATCATGTTCGGTCAGATCTATTTTCACCCTAAAATTAACTCAATGAATCATGAAGTAATTATATGTATGTATATCAAATGTTGGATTTGAATAATATTTGTAGGGCGCCCATGATGGATCACCTCGATCTGACTTCGACAATCCCGAGTTCGAAAGCCCCTGAAATTTGTCAGCCATTATCAATTAGATCCAAGAATAGGGCAATGATAGATGATCACAACTGTTGTTCCGGAATCTTGGATCACATCTGCAATGATAAAATGTGGGGATTTGGTTTGAAATAAAAATTATATAAAATTCGTAAATTTTTAAAAAATTATAAAAAACTATTCATGTCAGTGCCGGTCGTGTCATGTAGGACCGCCGGCATCCACATCAACAATTTCTGACCAAAATTTGGCCGGAATGATTACATTAGCAAATCGTCAAAATGTTAGGACTAAATTGGCAAGATCAAAATGTTTAAAATTGCATTGATATATGTACAATAAATTTATGACTTTTTTCCTAATTTTCCCATCAAAATCTTGATGTGGTATTTTTTTTAACACAACTCACATGTGCAGAATGGAGCAAGAGTCACACATCGCCTAGGCAGCGCGTTCTAGGCTTGAATATAAGTTTTGCGAGCACCCTCTACTATCAGTTATAACTTTTGGTACGAGACCCTCGTAAGTTGGTATTAGAGCCCGACGTTCGGTTGACGTTATCGGGGTCGCTCTCTCAACCCTCCATCCCCGGTGGCTAGGCGAGTCCCTAGGGTCTTGGTGATGAGGATTGGGCATCAATCGCACCAGTGGAGCGTGTTGGAGCAAGAGTCCCGCATCACCTGAACAGATCATTATAGGCTTGAATATAAGCTTTGAGACCCCCCGTCTACTATAAGCTGTATCTTTTGGTATGAGGCCCCGTAAGTTGGTATGGGCGTAGTTTGTTCCCTCACAATGCTGTAGCTGCCCTATGTCCCTTTGTCCCCTCCCATTATCATGCTGAGTTGCATAGTATGATCAGTTCTTACATGGACGTCCATGGGGACAACAGCAGAAATCGATCCATAATTCAAGAGAGAGTACACAGAAAAATGGTGGGGGTGAGCATATCTTTTTGCCAAGCATTTCCTTCTCTTTCTTCCTTTTTCTTCTTTCCCTTTCTCCTTCTGTTCCACTCGATTCAAGTTGGGTAAAGATGAGATGGGACTTGTTAGGCAAAGTGACCAAACAGCTTTCTACACCACGAAAGGGCCAACGTCACCCACATTAGGTTGCTCTCGCCTTTATGAGCTGTCGAGTTTGTGCTTTGGATATGTTTTTTTAATCTGCTTTTTTTAAAAAAAAAAAAATTGAATTGTGCCCACTTTTGCCCTTTTGTCTCTATGCCTAAAAGAAAATAATTACAAGTAGTCCAGAACCGTGTGTTCCTCCATATGACTAAGAAAGGGGAGAGTCGAGCGAGTTGAGTGCCACTTTGAATCCTCTCTTCGGGCCTCTATGTAAGTGAGGAAAGAGAGGCTTGGCCTTTTCATGTCAATATAAGATAGTTCAGCAAATGTGATGAAGAAAATAATTTTAAAATAATTACAAGTCTTCATAATACTTGGCAGTAAGCTATAGGATAATTTCATATTGTATGGTTAAAAATTCTGTCAACGTTGGAGAGTTGATCGAACAAGGGATAATCATACAAATGGTCAATAAATTTTGGCCCAATGTACAATGTCGTTCCTGAATTTTTAATTTATTCAATGCAGACCCTGAATTTTAGCTTAATGTACAATGTCGTCCCTGATATTTTAATTTGATATGATCTCTGAACTTTTGGTAAATATTAAATATAGTCCATAGATTATATGAAAGTATCTATTGTTATGATTCAAGTTCAGGGACAGCGTTGAACATTTTCATATAATGCATGGACATGAACATGTATCAAAAGTTCAGAGATCACATTGAACAATTAATAGTTCAGGGATTAGACTAAAGTTGAGGGACCAAATTAAACATATATAAAGTTCAGGAATGACGTTAGACACTGGGCCAAATTTTAAGAATCATTTATGTCATTTTTCCATGGAATAAACCATGCTAAATTATTATTGATTGATATGATTGAGCATATCTATGCTAAGGAAGATCATTAAACCACTATTTTTCAATAGGAAGATTATGATTTATTGCATTGGAAGTTTGTTAAAATCAGAGAAAAAGCTCATTTTATGTGTACACATAAAAACTTAATAAAATTTAATATAAATCGGTTAATGTTTCAATTTTCACAATAATCTCTACTCCAATGCGTTTCTCATTTCCATTGAAAGGTTAGTTTATTTTCTGTTAGATCTTAAATGGGTTTAATCCGCCCATGGGGCATCAACCTGACCCGACCCATTTACTGGGTTCATTACGACAAGAGAAAAGGTGATTGCTGAGTTTTCATACAATATGAGGGAATGTGAAGATGTAACATATCGACATAATTCCACCTTCATTATGTTTGCATTAATCCAGGGTTAATGAAGGGTCTTCTAACGAACGTGCATGCCTTTCGGCTGTAAAAAGAAGCAGAAACTAATCATGATGGACAACAACTATTATACAAATAAAGAGCAAAGTTCAAATTGACAGAAGGGGGGAATTCCACTCACCTTGCTCAAAATGGGAGGGGAAGGGGCCTTTTGTGCATACAAAAGTGGAATGCTTCAAAACATATTGCTGCTAATGCAAAGCATTTGAAAAATGATACACAACTGAAAAATCGAAATTGGTGAGCTAGACTGCGACATTTGGTCCTTGGAACGGCTTAGGCTCACGAGGCCTTGGAACGATTTGATGACTCGCTAGACATGTGCAGCCCAACAATGCACTCGGTGTGTGCCGGTTGTTGGATATTTCAACAGTTTTGAAACATTTAAAAGTAACAAGTTTGGTGGAATTTATGACCGTCATGAAAGTCATCATTTTGTAACGGCTGTATAACGGCTTTGTAACGGCTTTGTAACATTTTATTTATTTCTTCATAAAACCTCCATTTATAACAGTTTTACAACTATCATTATTTTGATAATTACCAATTGTTTTATAGTGGTTTTTTAATGGCTCTTTCTTACTATCAAATTTAAAATTAAACTTCAAACCACAATCTTTCACTACAAAAAAAACTGCATTTTAGCGACGACAATTAAAGCGAATTTCGTTGAAAAACCATGTCGCTAAATTTTGTCGCTAATTAGCGACAAAACCCGACTGCCGCTAACACATCCGTCGCAAAAACTCGCCTATTTTAGCGACTAGACACATTTAACACTGGCGTCGCTAATATTTTAGCACTACAAGTTTGGTTTTTGGAAAAAATGTCCATGCATGGAACCGTACAACAATGTTCAACCGTCACCAATTAGCGATCTCTATTCCCGTATTTTCATCGGTTAATCCTCCACGCCTAGGTAAGTTCTTATTATACATCCAAGACCTATCTCCTTCCATGATGCCTCGATGAAAACCCGACTCAACAAATGTCAAGATTCATTACGGTATTTTAACAAACATATGGGGGTGTCACATGTATCCGACATTTAACCCCATATTAGGCTTTCAAAAACCTAACCAACACAACAACGCCGTAATAGACAGAAATATCACTCAAATTGAAAGAAGAAATTTACCTTGAAATTAAACAAGTTGGGATTATTTTTTTGTTGATAATTTTCTCACTCCCTTTAGCAATTAACTTTTTAAGAGATCGAGTAAATGAATGAATCGCCTGTGGTTTTTTAATAATTAAATCGCTCTTTTTTAGTGATACTAATATCGCCGCTAATTTGAGACGAGATTAAAAACTTCAAAACATTAGAATTTTTACGATGCGTCGCTAAACCGTGATTTTTGCACTACCAAGTTTTTCGTAGCTACTTAGCTATGATAAAAAATGCCGTTTAGTCGCTTTTAGCTTCGTGATCGTCACAAATTGGCGGCGACATCTTTATCTAAAGTGGCTATTTAGCGATGAATTAGCGACTAATTGTCTTTGCCGTCGCTATTTTTCGGTAATTGGCGGCGAAATTAACTTGGTCGCATTTAACATTGTTCTTATTTAGCGGCGATACTATTAATCGTCGTCAAATATGTTGTAGCTAAATTACAGTTTTTTTGTAGTGTTTTAAGATACACTAGATTAAAAAAAAGAGAATTTTCCTTTCCTTCTCATTTCTTTCATTTCTTTATCGGGTTATACACATAACGTTGTTCTTATTTCTTTTATTATTCTGTGCGGAAGGTCTGTTGTATCTATCACACCGAGTTTCATACTCCGAGGGGCAAAATTATCCTTAAGGATGATGCTTGCATGCCTCAAACAATTAATCCTATTTTTTTCATCCTTTTCAACAGATTTCCAACAATTATTGTTTTTCATGTTACCTAATATTTTTCCAATACCAGTAAGGTCGAGCACCTGCTTTATGATTAAGTTGAGCAATAACTTCAGTATGAACCAGGCTTTCAATTTGTGGAATCAACTGTATGTCTCTCTTAGTCATCCTGTAATAAAAAGGTTTCGCACGCTTTGGAAAACAGAGACATTCACCACTACATGTTTGTCATACACGAAAGCTTGCAAACTGATGTATATGGAATGATTATGTGATATATGTCTAGTTCTGTAACTGCTATGTCCAGCTTTGTTCTGTAAAGCTTAGAGAAGTTCTGTTCCTGTGGCTCGTGAAACCGCTCAGTATGACAGTCATTTTGATCACAGCCATGACATTTCTGTAAGCTCTATATCCATGAAAAGGGCAACAAACTGGTGACTAATATCGACAGCCGGTTAATGGCTTTGCATAATTTTGGCTACCAAATGCAGTTGTTGGTTATAGAGGCTATCTCCATGGTCAGTCCGAACTTGGAATTAGAGAGAGAAAACGATGTCGGTCGAGCCGAGTTTTATGCAGATTCGAGCGGCAAGCATCGGATCATTTTGACCGAGCATCTTGGTATGTTCTAACAGAACCATGTTGGCTAAGAGAATGCGTTCATTTGGTATGATTGGGCTGTGGACTGAGGAAACCCAAGTACCCAACATGCTGATTTCGGAGGAAACCCAAGTACCCAGCATGCTGATTTCGGAGGCTGGTCGTGCTGCGATGGCTCTTTTACTGCCTAAACTTTTTATGGCGTTGTCGACCATTTTTGGCTTGAACCATCTTTGTTGCAGGTTAAAGACCTCCAAGGCACCCAGAGTCTCTGGACCATTCACCACAGTTCTAAGGTCTGAGGCAGTCTCCAATGAGGAAGAGTGATTTTCGAGGGTTTGAGAGCAATATGGAGATGCCACCAATCAGTTTTATCAATCTAGGTGCGCGGGCGAAGGTGACTCGTCTATCGCAAACTCGGAGATATACGACCTGGGGGTTTCGATAACGTGCGGGCAAGGTTACCACCTTCGTGACACCCTTCTCACTACTACATTTTCGATTGAGTCCTTTAAAATCATTTATCATTTTATTTCGCAAAGCATGGATGCAATCTTTATATATTTGAAGACGAAATTAGGTGAATGATTCGTAACATGTGACGCTCTGAGAATGACTCCGTGTACTATGTGTGCTTGTGTGTTTCGAGAACATGCATGCATGTATTGATGATGATGACATGGCATGTGTGACGTGTAATGTAGTGTTATGTCATGTAATATAGTGTCATGTGATGACGTGGAGAAAATTTATTTTACCATAAGTCCAAAACTTCATGTACGGAATGCAATCAAGTCTTTAATCTTTCAATTGATTCAATTAAATTCCAAACATTTGCCAGAAAGTGCAATCAACTTCTAAATATTTTAATCGATGTAATTAAGTCCTAAACTTTTAGTGAAAATGCAATTAAACCCTAAATTAGTATTGCAATTGAGGATGCCAGACACACAATATTTTAAGTGCCACATAAGTAATTTTATGTATCGTTTTATCAAAAGGACTTGCTTGCACTTTAAAAAAAGATCTAGGACTTAACCGGATCGATTAAGAGGTTCAGAATTTCATTGCATTCCGTATATAAGATTTAGGACTTATGATTCAATATTTCCTAATGATGTGTCTTGTGACAACATATTGAGCGCATGGAGAGCTTAGCCTTTCAAAGGAACTTTAAGGGTTAACTACGTGATAGTCCAATGGAAACATCGTCATGTGATGACTTGTCGTCGTGGGAAAAAGTTGACATATTATGTCTTGTGATGACACATCGCATAACAATAATGTCATGTGATGATGTGTCGTGTGAAAACTTATTGTGCGACAACATGTTGTCACATAATGTGTGATGACGATGATGTGTGGACCCTAACGATGACATTCGTATTGATGTGTAGTTGACTATGTCCTTTGATTCTCTATCTAAGTAGGTTTTGAAATGACGGGGCCATTTTTCTTATTCGGGCATGCAAATTTTCTAGGATGACTTAGTGATCCCTTTAAGCTATTTCCCTATAATGTTGGGGTTGGAAGAGTTGAAAATAGCTATTTAAGAAAATAAAGTACGGTTTTAAAGCATTTTTATTGAGAAACATGAGCATGCACGGAACCTCGGGTCTCATATTAATCGATTGGCATTTATTCGCGATTTCGTGCTTTTATTTCAGCAGGATGGCGGTCTATTTAGATATTAAAATTCTATTCCCGATTCGACAAAAGATGTGGACATATTTTTAAGTATTTAGGTAAGTTTATGGTAACGACCTATAACATTGATCCGAAAGAGGGCTCGAGATTACCGGAACTATGCTCAGGGAGAGTTTTCGCCTTCGCCGGGATTTTGAAAAAGGAATCCAAGACGGTGAGACTCGAGAGAGAGAGAGAGAGAGAGAGAGAGAGAGAGAGAGAGAGAGAGAGAGAGAGAGAGAGAGAGAGAGAGAGCTCACCACAGAATATCTTCCGGGCCTATTGGGCCTATTGGGCCGGATAAGACCAGCTTGCGGATTTTGGAAATTTACTTCTCCAAGCCCAATCATCTTGTGGGCCCCTTAACATCGGACCAGCGCTAAGATGGAAGTGGGCTTATTTCTCCATGTCGTTTGTCAACTCCATAACGTAATTCCGTTGCCTTGCATACCCAACGTAGAAATAAACATTAAATAAAGGAAAAATTATTTCTCCAATTATATCAGAATACGAAAAAGGTATTATTTCGGCTATTGGCCTACATCACTTATATAAAATCACCAAATAGTTTGACAAACGGCCGGGTCGAATCGGTTTTAATTCGATTTGGGTTCATATTCAGGTACGAGACATTTTAGGTCGAGAAATTATAATTGGAAGTCGGGTAGGATCGTGTCGTCTCGGCCTTGTTTCATTTCTGATCCCTTTATTTTCTCAATCGCAAAATGGGATTGTTTCGAGTTTGTACTAATTTCAGTTTCTCTCAAATTTTCCTCAGTTACTAATCGCAAATATGTAGCAATTGCTATGTACACCTATAATACAACTGCTTGAGTTTGATGTAATATCATATATCAAATGTTTTTGTTTTTTGGCAAAAAAACTAGAGCTTTTGAAATATTTCAAAATTTTACAAAACTAAAAATCTATATCTAAATCATTGAAATTTGGATAATATCAAGCGCATTTGGATGTACCGATTTGAAATTTTTCGTGGTAAAAAAATTAGTTTGTGGTAAAATAGTTACATATGTATCAGTTTGAGATTATATATGATATTAACCTTATATTTTTTTATTAATATATATTCAAATAAAATCAGAAAATTAAACCTTAAATAGTCAACGGTCAACCTCGACCTCCACCTCGACACCAAAAAACTACCTGCAAAACTCTCACTCACTCGAATCTTCTCCAAAGCTCGTCGGCAACAGCAAGCAATGCAATCTCCATTTCTCCACCTCTGCAGGACCACCTCCTCCGCCGCCGTCGCCGCCCTCAATCCTCCTCCTCCTCCGCCGCCGCCGCCGCCGCTGGGGTTCCGCCACTTCCTCTCCGCTCACAATCGCAGCCTCCGCCTCCCTCCGCCTTCTCCCCGCCTCGGTGCCCCGAGACCCGGCCCCGCCCGTCTCGCGCCCCGGAGCGGCCACCGCGGGCGCCGCGGGGGCGGCGGCGGCGGCGGGAGCAAGCAGCGGGTGAGCGTCAGGGGCGACAGGAAGGAGAACGTGTGGAGCGTCGACAACGACGTCGCGAGGGCCGCTGCGGAGAAGGAGAGGGCGAGGCCGAGGGCGAGGAGGGGAAGGGGGAGGGGGAGGAGAGTGGTGAGAGGGAAGCGAGGGAGGGATGGGAAGGTCATGGTGTCCGGCGCCATGTTGATGGAGGCCGAGACGGTTCTTCAGACTCAGGTTTGGTTCGCTCCATCACCTTCTTGTATTGATTGCTTTGTTGTTTTTCCTTTTTTTTGTGCGGGATTCGAAATTGGACGGCGCGATGGCTGGGGAAACTCCTGTTGCTTTCATTCATTGTCTCGGTTAGGTATTGTCGTCGTCGCTCTGTAATTCGATGTAAACGATGAAGGTTATCGGACTATCCGTATGTGCTCCCGAGGAAGGTGCTTTCGATGTCAACGTGTTACTTGCTTAAAGTTTGTGGCTTCTTTGAATCTGTTTCACTAGAACCGTGACAGATAGTGTTTATCAGGAAGCTACGGCATGGTTCATTTAATTCCTTAGCACCTCTCTGCTCTTTAAAAGTTGATTTTAGCTCCAGTTATTGGTCTTGAGTATTGGCATATGTTTGGTGTGATATTCTTAAGCAAATTATAATTTCTGGCAATGCTTTCTTCTCCGTTGAGGTTGTTGAATATCCCGCTTATTTGGGGTTAAATGGGGTTGTGCGCCATTGACGGATTTCCGAAATTGATACGAAAAGTTTCTGAGATTGATGGAATCCGGAGTTACTTGTGATCTGCACTTGAAATAATTGATCATTCACTAATGCAGCTGCTGGAAAGATAATGATTTAATTTGAGCAGACATCAAGAATGTTTCATGAGGATTGCTGTACAATCTGTAGGTTCTGTATGCAGTCACGAAGTAAGGATAGATATTGGCCTTGAGTTTCTTCTGTAAATGGGTTGGCATACCCTTGGTGCCTCATAGTGAACTTCTCCTTAAAGCTTAATCAAAATAGAAAAGGAGAGAAATCGCCTGAGGTTTGCATTGGATGTGTATAGTGTCAGCTATGCATGTTGTATGGTTAGTCATTGCTTGCGATGAAATTGGTGCAGTTTTCCTGGGAAATACTTGTTGATGGACCAATTTCAAGCGTTATTCGGCTCTCTATCTGTCTGTATTGAACTATATTCTTTAGATCTCCAACACATCTGAGATTGTTGCAGTGATTTGATATTAAGACTCGATTTTATCTTTCTCTAGAAGGGGAAAGAGCTTTATATTGGCTCATCTCGATAAAAGAAAA
The DNA here is from genome assembly GCA_024733475.1 of Syzygium grande. NCBI lineage: Eukaryota > Viridiplantae > Streptophyta > Magnoliopsida > Myrtales > Myrtaceae > Syzygium > Syzygium grande. The sequence goes on along the minus strand of JAMXDD010000002.1, from coordinate 9,221,016 downwards.
AATGATTTCAGAAGTAGCGAAGAAGAAATGGCATCGGTCGCTGTTGTTCATAATTTTGTTGCTGAAACTTCCGATTATGTTGTGCATAATCTCCAAGTTTATATATGAAGGAAGATGAAAATCTCATTTGCAAGTATTACTCTGTAAAGGCTCGGTAAACATTTGTGGGGCCAAAATGATTAGTGATGGGTTGGGCACTTTTGTGCTGACTCAAGTCTAAAATTGTTGAAAGAATTGATTTTTCATCTGAATGAGTATAAAATGAGATATGATCGAAACACAACGAAAGCAGATGCTATCCTCAGACTGCTTGATATGAATTGACTATGTTTTTGGTCTTCTTGAACTTAATGAACTCATGGAATTTTTTCCTTTCAGGAACCAGTAATAAGACCAGTGTGGAGTACATTTGCTAGTAGTGTGAGCGGGATATGGAAGGGAGTGGGAGCTGTATTTTCACCTATCACTGCTGAAATGGAACCCATAGAGATTGGTAATAAAAACGAGAACCTCTATGACTGTTACACACTTTCCTGTGTTCAGGAAATTCCAGTATCGAATGGAGAATTAACATCTCAAATTCAGAGAAAGATAAACTGGGTAACTCTGAATCCCTATGGTGAAATATCATTGAACAATGGAGGCAATGCGAAAAGCAAAGAAGGGACTGAAGATGCAAATAAGGACCAAATTGATGAAAGTGCAGCAGATCGTATGCTTTCAAAATTTGATTCTTTCAACTTTGGAGCAAGTGATTTGATGGAAGAAGATGTCATGGGCTATGAACCTGGTCTGGTTTTCTTTGAGGTATGAACTGCTTCATGTTAGTTTCAGAAAATGAGAAAGTACATGCACGCAACTGGAAAATTTTTTGGCTAATATGTGAACAACTAAGCTGTCCAAGTTGACTTTCAATGCTTCATTGATTCATGGACGCTGGAAAGCCTATAGTGTGGGCATATGGGATATTCCAATGTATGTAATTGTCTAAAAAATATCTACACAAAAATCGTGGATAGTGTCCTTGATTAAATTAGTATGATCAGATCATTAAAGCTGTTTTCATCTTACTTATGGTAAAAAGGTACTTACGATCTAGTTGTACTAAGTTGCATTCGGAAAGTAGCAGAAAACAACTTCGAATATATTAGACGGGATACGAATATCAAATTTTTACTTGAAGGGGTTCTTTGCAGGATGGATCTTATTCCAGGGGCCCAGTTGATATTCCTGTTGGTGAAGTTGATGATTCTAATTATTACTTGAACCCCACTTTCAAGTTCGAGCAGGTAAATAGTCCAAATTTCGAACATTTAATACGTGGGTGTGGGTTTTCTGTTACATGCAACTTGTTAAGTTAATATTGTTGTTTTTTTTTTGGCAAATTCTTATTCTTATTTTGAGTTAAGTAGAATGCAGCATCATGCTTAGTTTTTATCAGGAAATTGAGACTGGAGGACATCCTCCAATAACAGTCTGTCTTTAGGGCAACAAAACAATGTGTCTGTACTCCTTTTGTAACCAGAAGGTCAGAAAGGATCCCTGAACAAGAAGAAGCATAGATTAAGTTACTGTTTGGTCTGCACATGGTGACAATTGATCAGTATTCAATATGTACACATGTATGAATAGATTATATTGTAGTTTCTTTTTCGCCTTAATCCAACAATTCCCTCCCGATTGTAAGACTACCTGCCCCTCATGCTACAGTTATGTAAGAGACTTCACCGCATCATATATGTACAGATCCCAGCCAGGAAATTTGATAAACACTTGTCTGACTATTATGTTTGGTTCTCCTTTACTAGCATAATCCCTCTTTCCACTGTGACAACCACAACTAAAGAGGTTAATCACCACCTACAACTTTGTCGACCATATTCTAATCCACTGATGTAGGCATGAATATTTGTATTTCAGTGGGTAGAGAGCATAAGCTGTGATCTTTGTTTAGCTTTCATCCACTAAGGCGGACTTTGGTGGAGAATAAATTTATGGAAGGTGTAGAAAAATCTATTGCCTAGTGTCGTTACGAAAACAAAGAATTTGCAGCAATTTAAATTGCTCTCCGCAAACCGAGTTGCTCGCGGTCTCATTGTGATACGTTATTTCTTTCTAAATGTTAGTGGGTTTCTCATTTTTTCTTTTTTGAGATCATATGAATTTTTGGTACAAATACCTTGGCAGCTCTCGTGTGAGCTTTGAGTTTTGTCAGAGTTAATGGAGCCAGCTCTTATTTTCAGATATAATGGAAGACGTGTGGTCATTGGTTGGTTATCCTACACTTAGAGCACATCTTTATACCTGGATCAAAGAGAATGATAAAATCAGGGAAGAAAAGGCAATTGCGTTTGTTGGTCAAAGAGTATGTTTTGTCTTGATGATACTCTTCAGTGTCAGGTTTGTTTGAAACTCAATATGATAGGAAACAGAGTACTTAATGCTCACTGCTGGACTCATGATCTCTGATTCATTGTCACTGATTTCCATTTTCATGTGATTGTGGTGTTGTCATGTTATCTTTAGTGGGTTTGAACATTCTTCGACTCTGCCGCCCTAATAGTCCTTCTAATACATGCTGCTCTGCCAGAATTCTCTTTAGTTTAAGTAAGTACTACGAGGCCAAAAGAAAATGGTCTAGTAATTTCTTTTAACAAGGGTGCATCATCCATAAAATGCTAAAGTCAAATTCTCACATCTAAAGGGACTACTATGGACTCATTTTTTTTTCTAAGAATGCACGGAGATGACAGTGGTTGTGGATAATTTGTGAGTTATGATGACAGTGGTATTCTTTCTCAGGTAATTTCTTTTTCATGGAGAATTTTGTATTATCGTACATAATTGGTGCTTTAAGAATGCTTCTATCTAACTTTCCTAGGCAGATCAGACTTAAGCTTCTGCTTCAGCGCTCACGAAAATGAAGAGGACTTCTTTTGTTTACTGCTTAATTTAGATGTCTTGTTTTGTTCTCTGAATAAAAATAGTCATGTGAATTTTCTTTTTTGCACTCTTACTCTGCCCTTTCCTTTTCTCAGTGTCTGGTTAAAGGTTGTCACAAAAGACTCCGGATTGTCCACACGATAGAATTCAACAATGGGGGTGCAGACATTCAGATAATGAGAGTTGCCGTTTATGAAGAAGAGTGGGTTAGTCCAGCAAATATTCGTGATGAAAGGTAATGTAATTCACGTTGCATTAATATTGGATATGTTTTCATCCTTAGACTTGTTGTGTTTCCATCTTATCGAGAATCCTGGTCCAAATAATGTGATCTGTTCCTATTCCGAAAAACAATTCGGATCTTAAGTAGACCTTAAGGTGGTAGGATCATTAGAGACTCATCCTCCTAGAGATAGGTGCAATTTGACTGACTTTATGTTAAATTAAATTTATATTCGGACTGGAAAGTTCTATATCATGACATTTTAGGTTTTCTAAAACGAGTTTTACTTAAATTGAAGTAATGGAGATGATATAGGTCTTTGAAGCAATATTTTGAAACTTTACTCGGCACAGGTACTTGAATTTTGTACATGAGTTTCTGATTTTCCAGGATCTTATGATTTGATCCTTCAAGCACCTTGCCAATCGCAAGTAGGTTCCTGACTATACTAAAATGAAAGTGGAGTTGCAGTGATTCACTCCGCATATAGCAAAAATTTATATGACTAGACTAGAATTGAACTGGAGAGCCCTATTAGAGATGTTCAACTCTCAAGTTGTCTCAGGCAGCCTGCTCAGTAGTCAAAATGAAAAGTTAACTTTGTTGGTCTGGTAGACAGACACAATATCATGTTTAAGTAGCGGATGGAGTCTAGAAAAAGTCTCCTGCTTACTTTACAGACTTTTTCGTTGATAAAGAAACCAATTGAGAGGACAAGGAGGATCGTGCAGGGTCTTTTATATCTGCAGGCCTATAGTGTTAGTCAGCAAAAAATCATCTGAATGAATTTTGAGATGACAAGTGTGAATTATTTCTGCAACGACTTTGCTGTGCTTCATGTCCTGCATTTTGCAGTAAGTGGTGCTGCTTAATGGATGGTTTGTTTATGGTGTTATTCCCCATCATAGTGCTGCCTTCATTACAGTTCCTGAAAGTAAAAGAAAAGATTGAAGGGTTATGGAGGATGCCTAACGAACTAGATGCCGTGATACCCAAAGCGGTGATGCTTGTCCTAGACAAATGAAGGTCTTAATCTTTTCGTAATTTGGGAGTTTTATCAGATATGTGATAGACTAAACTGTCCCTCCTTAAAGATTATGCCACAGCGGTTGGTCTGTTTGCATTTCTGAATTCTGTTCCCTGGATTGGCTACTATTTGGTTTGATTACATGCTTATGAACCAATTTTACTGAAGAGGAATGTTCCTTCAAGAGCCTAAATCTGTTGTTTCTCGTAGTATTTTCCTTCCAAATCCTTCTTGGCCAACTGAGATGAGTTAAGGGTCTTTGGTTTTTCTCGAGCTTATCAAAATTATGCTTGTGGTTTCAATCTTTCCTGTGGAATAAACCTAAGTTTTGCCTGTTTTCATGTGACAGCGATATGGACTTTGATGTGAAACCATTTTCACTGCAGAAAAGAACCCAGCCATCGGATCTCACTGGTTCCTGGAAGGTATTTGAGGTGAGTGCCACACCAATATATGTCGAGGAGACGGCCACAGAAGAAGGCAATGAGACCCCATATGTCTACCTCTGCACCGAGACCTTAAAGAAAAGGTCCTTCCCTGAGAACTTAGTATACTTTGGGGAGGAAGAGATGCTTGACATGCAAGATGCGACTGTTCTTTGGTTGCCCGGTGGTGTTACCAGTTACGTCGACATTAATAAGGACGGGATTCTTTGCATTGGCGTTGGCTGGTACTCCGACGAAGGCATTAATCTTGTCATGGAGAGAGACTATGGTTTGGATGGGAAGCTGAGGGAAGTACGGTGGAAAACTGAGTTAAAGAGGAGGTGGTCCAAACCAATGTAAATATGGACCGAAGATTTTTCTTTCGCTTTGTTGCTCTCTACATGAAGTACCATCCCATTTAGAAAGATTTTAACGTGGATGTGCAGAGTGTTTTCAGCATATCAAAAATGGTGGCATTCGTCGTGTTCTTCAGAGTTCGCACCCAACAGGCGGCCCGAAAATAGTAGTCGTAGGAAACAAAAAAGGCTTTGGGCACTTAATGTCTGCATCGACAAAATCTCTTTTTCTCTGAGTATAATGTTGAGTGAGTTCAGGTGCCTGGAAGTTCATGTTTCCTTCTACATATGGTACTCCATTGCAACTTTTCTGGCCTTCCAGCATTGAAAGCGCTGCTGCATTCATTTCGCGACTGTTGCTTCCGAGTCTTCACGACATTGCTCGACACCCACGATCACTAGCCTTCACACATGATAAACCGAGAGAAACGGCAAGCATCACACGTTGTATCATCGACGAAGGAATGTGCAACATTCATTTATAAAGCATCACTCGGAAATTATCGTCTCCCTGCATCAATGGTGGGTTACAACATCGGCTGGGGTTTGTTCTTTCTCGGCTTATGACGTTGGCTGACTTCATTCGATTGGAGTTTCTCCCTCCATTGAACTCATTCCGACTTCTCTTCCTTTTACCACTTTATATACCAACGAAAACCAGGTCCTGTTACGACATTAACAAGCCAGTGGACCCCTGCATAGTGAAATAGATTGCATGAAATGATTATTCAATGAGAATGCCCGATCATCATGAGAATGAGAGGTTTTGGTACTACTGAAAGTAATTATATGCTCCTTGAACTAAAAGGGCAAAATTTTAGTTCAATTAGAGTGGAAAACTAAAAGGAAATATTTTTCAAAAGAAACGAAAAAATAAAAGAAAGTTAAGATAGATGTCACTAATGGAGACCATAGTGTCATGTCAGCCACCCGCCGAAGGTGCTTCGAGCACAACTATACATTCATCTAATAAGATAGATTCATTCTATTTATTTTAAATCTACACGTGAGACAAAATTGATTTTATAAGCTTAATTCTAAGCTCTAAGAAATTATGCCCTCTTTTTTTCTTTTTGCGTGAGCAGATCGACAATTTGCTTTTTATACTTATGAACTTTAATTAAAGGAAGAAAATAATAATAAATATAATTGTGGGACGGTCACGTTCTTACTTTTTTTCTTTATTATTTGCCCCAAATGTTCTTAGTATAATTGCAACTTCTTAAAGTTAAACATTTTTTTTGAAATTCTTTTCAGTGTTCGTTCACACCATTCTAAGTAAAGATGACGCCCACCTTTCGCAATCCAATCTTTTAATTTTGGTTTTGTGGTTTTCTTTTTCATTTTTTTCAATTCTCATTTTCTTTTCTCTTTTAATTTAATTATAGACAAATCTATCTTTTGTCTCCGGCAACATCAAATTGATCAAAATTTCAGCGCCCCATTTATCTTCCTCTATCGGACTTTCTTGTCTTTCTTGTTTTCTTCTTTCCCCTTTCTATTAGACTTTAACTTTCATGTAATTATTGCTGCTATTGGATTTGGATTCACCGTAATTTCATGTCTATTACAAAAAGGTTAACTTAACCAGTATTATTCTATACCCACGCAAACATATATTGTTCTTCAACATAAATGAAGTGGATAAATATTTACAAATTTCTTTTAGTAAATAAGACAATATTGAAATTTCAATAAATCCCGCAGCAGTATGCGACCATTTTCTAGTACTTATATCAGAGTCCACAACTTGAACTAGGAGCAGCAGTCAGTAATCTTCAAAGACAGATTAAGACACTATCTGCAGCTTTAGCAAGCAATCCTTTCTTCTCCGACGAACGCATAAGATTAGCTGTGCAAATTGGATCATGTATATATGCGGTTTGCCCCAACACCGTGAGACAAAGAAACAGAAAATAGCTAGACTAGCCACATACTGATTACCCAAAAACACAATCTTGAACCTGAATTGGTGCGAGGTTGAGCATTTTCCTCCTCCATGGAGTTAAAGAGAAGCCAGCACTGTGCACGGACGATACTGGCAAGTGCTGAGAGAGAGAGAGAGAGAGAGAGAGAGAGAGTATCAAGAGGTCTGGCATTTCGAGTTAAAAGCATCGTTTAGTTACAAACCCAAAACTCAACAAGGAGATTCCACCAATCATTCTCAAAGTCCACAATACCAAACTATGCATGCTGCTCAATCAATGAAGACAGACCACGAGGCTACCACCAAAAGGATCAAACAATTGGAAGCCACGTGCTTGGGAGACGTCCTTATATTGGCTTGATCTTGAAGTGGAGGGAGATGAGAGAGAACACAAAGCATTTCAAGTCCTGCACCACAGGTATTTCTTTTATTATCATGAACTCATAAATGTCAGTTAACCAATAAGTGTTTGACAGAGTTGACATAGCATAATTCTCCTATTGCCTTACCATAGTTGATGGGATAATAGAATGTATGAATTTAAAAGGAAACATCAACATATGAAAATAGATCCAAGAGCTGAAGACACCCTGGCTTCAGCTGTCTTTTCTCTAGCTCAAAGAGTCTCAAGACTCGTCATTATACTGCCAGTAGAAAGATGGATGTGGGCCTATTGTTGAAGTAACTTTAACTAACCAAAGCTGCTCGTATTTTAAGTAGCATTAAATTATTGGAGAGGGTGAAGAGGCCTTCAAGTTGCAAGTTCCTCGCTCTCATCCTTTCTATCCAAGATAACTCTACTTAATACAAACCATTTCACAATCCACGTGAATAATACATGCTGGTGACAAGCCTGTTTCCTCCAGCATTTGAATATATTATCCGACTCCTCACTTGGCTAATACATGAACTTGAAACAGGAAACTTTAATGGATTTTATTTTCATATCAATGATGGCAACCCAAGAGCCTAGCACATTTATAGAAAGGTAATTTCTGAGAGAGGATATAAGCTGAAAGAGGACAGCTTCACACCAAATCAAAAGATTCCAGCCTTAAACATTCAAATGAAACCAAATGCCAAAGAGTATCTGCATATAACTAGAAAAGGACTTAAAAAGCCACTGTAGTGTAAACCCAGTATAAACATTAAGTATGTTAGAACCGGCAGTTAGGTCTCAAGTAAGACAAGCCACAGAAACACCAAAGAAATGGAAATGAAAATGTTCTTGGTAATCAGGTCTTTGATAAAATAAATAGCATTCTAACACGAAACAGTATCATGTACATATGTTAACTGTACATGACCAAGAACTCCTATGGACACACAAATAAAAATAAGGCGGGCAAGGAAAACATGTATATTCCACCATAAAACTAGAATAGCAAAACAACATATTCACTGCAAAGGCAATGGAACTACTTATACATCACAGGAGAAACATATAAAAGCATTACATATCAACCACACACAGTAGTAAGGAGTGCCAAAGAAATGAAAGCAGAAGAAGAGAAACCTGAACAAGATAGTAGAATATCCGAAGCCCATCAGGGTCCTTGCTCGTCTGCACATCAACAAGGGAACCGATCTTTGAGGTAGTGAAGGAAATGTGCTCATTCCCCATCACTATCTCAAGTTCTTGCCGTCCCACACGGTCAGGTTCTGGCCAGTTACTATCATCTTCCTTCATAATCTAGACAGTCAATTTTACCCAATTATACACCAAGAAGAAATGTGATATAAATACACTAAAGAAGGAAGCAATAAGATGCAACTAAACATTAAAAGAAAAAAGATATCCAGGTAACTGATCCATTCTGAAAGGAGGATAAAAACTATAATACTATAAACGAATCCCTAAACTTAACCTCAAGGAATACCAATGGGCTAACAACTTTATCTCACTAGTAAGATGAAAAAACAACGCAAATTAATTTAAAGCACATGAAGCCCTTAAATGATTGGTATCACCAATCAAGTGTTACAATGGCGCAAAGATGATCTGTGACAGAAAAAAACTGGCATATGCATGGACAGGTACAATAAGCATACATAATAAATTCATAAAGTGGCAAAAGTCCATGGAGAACCTATGCTTCAACACAAATGCATTTCCTCCCCATTGAATACACGGCAAGTAGTTAGAGGATTGGTATCACAAATGAAACCTTTACCATGGCGCAAAGATCATCTCAGAAAATCTAACAAGAACAATCATTGCCAATGTCTTAAAGATGCTATTACCAGCTTTCTGCACTTTTTTCTTTGCCATTCTCTACTACCAGTTTCAGATGAGGAACCAAGAACATAGACAGAATTGTCCCAACTTATTTGAGGTTCTAAGCATCTCCTCTCCATTTGCATTTATACTGTGGAACACAGAACTTTGGAGACAAAAAGGAGAAGAGCGACAATACCATCTATTTCTTTCATTAAATGATTATTTTCCTAATATGTTCATAAGCTTGTAAGTGATAAGTTCTAAACAACTTTCTGCTTGAAAGACAAATTCCTCATTGGATAACTATGAGGCCAACCTTCTACAATGCTTTTTATCCCCTCAGTGTGTGTCTATCACACAAAAAGAAGCATCATGTTTACACAGGGCAAACGCTCCAGTCATTAATTGACATTTGGTAACATCAAACATATGATTCCAATTGCCAAATCTCCAAATTTGACGATACATAAGTTTTTCAATGGATCTCATCAGATCCATTAGAGCCAGCATTTGGAAGAAAAGGAAATGCATAAGACACAAAATTTGAAAATTGGCAGTGACCCAGCAATAAGCACTACCCTGAATCTAATGGAAATTTATGGCTGCTGACCGCAATCAAACCAAAATCATCACCAGTCAGTGTCCAGCTGCCACGCCACAGATTTTACCACTGACCAGAACCTTAATTGAAGAAATAATTTAAATCCTCAGATAATCCCAACATACCGATTCTGATTTATCAACACAAAGGCTCTTCTTATCTCTTGCATTCTATGCACCCAGAATTAAAAAAAAAAAAAATCAAATCTACGCCACAAAAATGCACGGATAGTCCAACACTCGAACACCGAGATCCTTCCCCAACAATGTCCTAAAACACGAGGAACCATCCAAGATATCACAGAACGTGCAAAGGACAGGTTCCTAGCAAGAACAGGCCGAAGCTGTTCTCTCCCAAAAATACTCAGCTAAAGAACTAAAATACCCAGATTCCAATAAGCAACACTAAAAGGGAAAAACAGGTCCAATCCAGTGAGCTATACTGCACAGAACCTCTAGCATTGGCAGGCTAGTGAGTAACCCAGAAAGAAGAAAGGGGAAACCCCATGAAACAGCTCCTCCAAATCATACATAAAAATCCCATCTTTTTTCCCATTAAATCCAAGCCCTACCACGCACGCCATATGAAAACCCTAGACGCCAAAAAAACGGAACGAACAGAACCAAACACAGCAAACGAAACGAGACGAAACGAAGAACCCAACCTCCCCAATTCCAATCCCACAGCGCATCCTAGCAAAAACCACGCGAGAACGAAGCAAAAATCAACGGACCCAGAAACAAAAAAAAACCAAGAAACCCAAAACCAGAGGGCGAGAGATGGGGGGTTGAACAGGAAGGGAACCTCGCTCTCGGCGATGATGCGGCGGCACTCGCGGAGGACGGCGGGGGTGAGCCAGACCTCCTTGCGGATCATGATGTCGTTCTTGTAGTTGGAGTTGTTGGCGTACCGCAGCTTCCCGTCGGGCCTGAACTCGAACTCCAGGAACTCGTGCCCGAACTTCCCCTTGTGTCCCACGTAGTACCGTACGTAGAACTCCGTATTCTCCTCCTCGTACTGCGCCATCTCCCTCTCTCCCCCTCTCTCCCTCTCTCTGGTTCGAAGAAGGCCTTTCGGTCTGGCAGGTGTTCGTGAAAATGAAAGGGGGAGGAGAGCGATGAGCTAGGTTTCCGTGGTGACCCCATCCCGTCGTGATGGCGGTGGCGAGAGCGTAACGGGCCGGGTCATGCTGGACCTGACCGGAATTTTTTTTTTATTAATATCACCAAAAACTCTAAACTCGTACACATTTATGATAAATTTACTCAAAAATAATTTTTTTATCATGAAAAATCATAAACTGATACACTCGTGACAAGTTTACCCCAAACTAATTTTTTGACCGCGAAAAACTTCAAACTGGTACACTTGTGATAATTTTACCCCTGAACTAATTTTTTTACCACCAAAAATCCTAAACTGGTACATTTGTAACAAATTTACCTTTTGTTAGTTTTCGTTAAATTTTTCGGTCAAATTGTTGAGTTTGATGACACTGGTAGTTGACGGGTATATTGGTTTGAGGTTTTACCCCTATGTTTATCATAAGTTTACGAATTTGTAATTTTTCATGATATTAATCCAATTTAACAGAGAGTAAATTTGTTACAAATGTACTAGTTTGGAGTTTTTTGTGATAAAAAAATTATCACAGTTGTATCAGTTAAGGGTTTTTCATAGTTAAAAAATTAATCCGGAGTAAAATTATCATAGGTGTATCAGTTTGGGGTTTTTGGTGATATTAATCTTTTTGTTTTTTACGGGTCGATTCATTGGGGGCACAAACACCTGAAAGATCTTTTTTCTGTGACATCATAAATCCTTTTCGGTTCGACAGAAGAAAAAAAGAAACATCTTAGACTAGACTTTTGCACATGATAGCCGTCTAAAATTTGACGTTGACACGTTCGCGGACCATATTTTGAGCGGACAGATGACGCGACGATGGACATATGGTGCCATGTCCACCAAGAGCGTAGGCATGTTTGACTAGCTAGGGGTTGTCGTTTCCAGAAACTTACATTGTTAGGATCGTTTCCCGGTTTTTGAATCTTGGAACCTACCTATTGTTCGGTCTGGTTCCAGGGTTTATCCAGGAAGGTCTACCCTTGTGGCTCTTTGAAGCTAAATCAGGAAGGTCAATTTTCAAAATGCAAATATCAATTTGTCGAGCCAGGGAACAGAAACTTGCCTCATTCTGATGGAAAAACAGTGAAGCGAAATCTGGGATTCATTGGAAGAGATGTGAGCTGCTCAAAAGGAGAAAGGGCAATGGCGGAATGGGTTTCAAGGGCCTAATTGCTTTTAACGGGGTTATGTTGTGCAAACAGGCCTGGAGGGTGATACAATCACCATTCACACTTTGGAGCCAACTTTTCAAGGGACTCTACTTCCCCAACACAAATTTCTGGCTAGCCGGAAAGGGACACACGGAGCATCATAGGGATGTCAGAGTTTATTGATGGGTAGAGAGGCCATATCAAACTCAGATCAATCGGCTGTGGGCAACAGGGAGTACATTAGAATCCGAGAGGATAAAGTTTGGGGTGGTGATTGGAGGACCTGTAAATCGAAATGACCCTCGAATGGGCTGTTGCTTTAATAGACAATACCACTTCTGCTTGGGATGAACAGCAGCTTCAGAACTTATTTGAGGAGAAAGTAGTTGACGAAATTTTGGCTAACCCTACCATCGACGAATGGGAAAGGTACACTTGTCTTGACAAAAACAAACAAGGAAGAACAAAAGAAGGAAATTGCGAGGAATCGATTGATGGAGGCATTGAAAATTGAATTGAGGGCACTGAGGAATGTGTACCTTTTGGAGGGACACGAGCAGAGTGGTGAGGTGATTTATGGAGGTTTTTGTCTAGTGCAACAATAGAACGAGAGCTAATTGCACAATAGTCTTCAGAGTACTTGAAATTGTCGTGTGTTGTCCTTGGGTTCAAAATTAAATCGCACGACATAATCCGATGATTAAATTGGATAAACAAAAGCCCCTGGAGTTCAGACATTCCCGAGACCTTTTCTCAGCCCTCCATGGCCATTCATGTTAGGGGCGAGAGACGGTCGGGTTCAATTTACTGAGCTGGCCTAGTTTGGTTTTGTTTCAAGGCCGGCTCTAGGGAGTATTGGGTAGGTTCGTGGCTCTGGGGAAAATCAGAATTGATTCCTAGGCCAAGGGTTGAATCCACCCGTTCTACCCAAGAACCGAGCTGACATTGGTTCTTTTTCGACCGGTCAAGACTATTTTCTAAATTTTTGTTAGCTTTATTAACAATAATAAACTCAAAGAGTGAAAAAACCCAAAGCAATCCAATCAGTCGTCTAGCAAATTTTCCACATGACAGCGGGGTGTTTGTCTGCGCCCTATGAAAAATGCCCCACCCCGTCTCTTTTAAGAAATATTTGTCAAGAAAACATATGTTACAAGCAATATATTAAATACAGATTATTATAGCATATAACGTATATATCAAATATACATGTATACATGTACAAAGAAATTTTTACAAATAAGTAGAGCCGCGCTTATGAGATTATGATACTTCTAATAATTAGTTATAAAATATGAATAAGTTTAAATTAGCACAATTCATAATGGTCATGAAAATTCCAATTAGTTATATATGTTGAATACATAGCCAATTTACGCAACTTAACATAGCTCAAGAATCAGAAGTACCTCAATAGATAATCAAATTGAATCCGAGAGATCATGTCTTTCCACACGCCAAATGTTACATACAACAACCAACAAAAGAGAACTAAATTCCACAGAAAATTGCACTGGCTCTTCCCTAGCACGCTAGTGCAATCACGGTCGCTACCGCGGATGTGAGTACGAGCATCACATTGCTCACGCCGAAAACACTGGCCGCTCCGTTGGCTTTAGGTGATGGTGTAGTGGTTGTTCCGGTGGGGGTGGAGGGCGTTGTGGAGGGCGGAGACCCGGGTGAGCTCGTGGAGGGCGGCGATGGCGGGGAGCCGGGGGTGGTGCTCGACGAGGCGATGGTGACCGCCAGCTTCATGCCGCCGCTGCAGTGGCCAGCCGTGGGGCAGATGAAGTACATCGTGCCGGCCGAGCTGAGGGTGATGGAGTTGGACCCACCAGAGTAGGATTGGAGGGCGTTGCCGGAGTTGCAGTTGGTGTAGTCGTCTTTGCTCACTTGGTCAACCGAGTGGAGCGAGGTGTACGTAAACACTAGATCGATGTATCGAAAAAAGAGGAAAAAAAAGGTTAATGAGCTTATTAGATTAGGATAAAAAGGGGACATTATTGCTGATCATAATCGTGCCAGCATGGAAACTAGATCGCAGAGAACCATCACGGGGTCAACGATTCGTTGTACCTAAGTCTAGGTAGGTAGACATCTAGACCGCTCATAAAATATAATATGGAGTCGATTCAGACAGTTCACGCACAAAGTCCATCCACATTCAATGATTGCCTGAATTTGAGCAATTTAGCTGCAAGTGATTGGCTTGATTGAACGGGGGTTGTATAAAAGAACATTGTACAGTCCATGTGTATATAATTTAATCCTAGATGAAAAATGAATGAATCTAAATATCGTTTATGACAGGATGTGATAGAATAAATTAGTAAAGCCATATATGCCATTGGAAAATATAGATCTACTTTCCCAGTAATGTCAAGCTTTTGACAATTTTGTACTTTCAAGAATCTAATCTCACACATAAAATTTCAGGCACACACACTTAATCATACATATATGTCCTTTTCAGGTTCAATCTGAGCGCATGATTTTGATTCAAACACCCCTTAGTTAGACTTGTAACCATATCCCCGTTAGGAATGGCAGAAAGCATATCGCAAATTAAAGTTTTATATTGTTCGATGCATCGATATCGTTCCTTGAATAAAGTGTCCTCTCAATGCACATTTAGAAACGTTATCAACATTTCATTTCTTGAAATAACACGATATCGGGCAATATAAACGATTTTTAAGGGGGCAATTCAAAGGCTTACAAGCACAAACAAATATTGAAAGACATCTATGTCTATAGAGTGATTGGTCAGCTTAGCATACCAAGAGTGTCCCCGACATTGAAAGTCTGGCTAGCAGCCCAAGTCGAGTAGTCATAACCTTGGGTCCACCCTGTGGAATCCCCCACGTTGTGGGTCGCCCCATGCACCTTCGCCGGAATCGCCAACAGCAGAACGAGCAGTGCCGGCATGAGAGAAGCCATTGCCATGTCGTCTCTAAAACTCAAGAGAGATGAGAGATGAGCAATGAGAGAGAGAGAGAGAGGGAGATAGAGATCAGAGGGAAGGAGGGAGAGAGAGAGAGGCAAAAGGTCTCGTAGGCATGTTGTGCATTTTATAAGGCACCAGGACCTGGTACTGTTCAAACACATGAACTCTGTCCCATTTTCTTTTCCTTTTTTTCCTTAATTTGATGTTCAGAAGAAGAAGAAGTCACCCCATTTAATCTTTTAGAAAAAATATGTTAATTCCAACAGCAGAAGTGGGCAACCAGTTTTTAGGTAGAAGCTCCAATTTTCTTCTGTCTTGTCTACCTAACCATAAGAGACACACACACACACTCTCTCTCTCTCAAAAGTGTCCGACTTTAGAGATGGAATGGTTCAAGTTCGTCGGGTAATGGCTCCACCAAATACGAGTCAACCAGCTCGGCAAGAACAACAGGAGACACAATGGGTTTTGTTTATGGAAGTATAAGCGTCCCCACGTCGAACGCCAGCTAAAAAGGAAGACTCTGCACATGTGTTCATCATCATCATTCACCTACTTCTTCATCTTTCCATGTCTTCTTCTGCAGTCGAGAAAGAAAAATGCTAGATGTATTGAGATCATTCAGAGAAAGCCGTCCGTATTTACTGAAGTGACCCGATAGTATATACATTACCGTTTCGGTATTTGATCAGGAGTGGATCCATCCGGTGAATGAATTTGATCCGTCGGAATTGTCATGTGAAATTTCTCATTTATCCATGTAATTTTGATCCAGGATGAAGTGTATCAATTTGGTTGATCTCGATCAGAAAATTAACCGTATTCGGTGTTAATATTACTTGTACATCCAATGTCAAAAATGAAAATCTCATTGAAACTCAATTCTAATGTAACATTCTTGAATTAACTCACTAAGGTATTGTCTCTTTGGCCTACCTCATGGTTTTTCTTTTGGCATATAGATGAGAACTTTCCCAGGAGGTTACCCATCTTAGGAGCATGCTTAACTTTGGAATTTTATAGCTAAGCATTTAAGCATTGTTGTATCATCAAAAGGTGGTCTTTGTGAGTTAATTTTAGTTTTCACACACACACACACATATTCAAGAATCGCTCTCTCATTGTTTGATTCATTTCTGCCTCCTTCGCCATCCAAAAACCTTATCAAGAATTGCTCCTTGTCTAAGCTCTTTAGACCTAGCAACCGCTCATTGAGTTGTTGTAGGTCCATCAAAGCATGCTTAACTTTAAAGTTCCAAAGCTAAGCATTTCCTTTACGTCAAAAGGAGTTTCAGAAAGTCTTTATATATATATATATATATATATATATATATATATATATATATATATATTTCCTGAATCACTTTTCTTATAATTTTTGCATAATTTGGTTTGTTTATGCCCTTTTCACCATTTTAGAAACTTGTTAGGAACCGTTTCTTTTTCAGGCCTTCTGCCCCCGGTGACCATTCCTTGCTCTTGTCAAACCGAATCGTTACATTTAACCAGTATCGATAGCTTTTGTGCATTTGAAAGCACGCATAACATGACTCCCGAACATTCCTAGCAATCATTAGCTACTTCCCCCATTGAAGGTAGAAGTCGAATCCTTTACGCAAGGTCGATGTCGCCGGGCTAAGCAAAACCTACTCACGCCTTTCTTTGACAAACCCTCCGTCCTTGCGCGTCAAGAATGTAAAGCCAAAGCTAGAAACCCCTCCACAGAAAGCCGACGTTATCTTTGACCACCTACTACACACAAGAAAAATAATTAACGAATCATGCAGGGATTAGGTTCAGCATGATCACGCATTTTCTCTTCTCCAACTTTATTCACTATAAAAAATAACAATAAAAAAATGAATTAGTTATTATATGAAAGTGATCGTCTCTCGTAGACCCACAAAACGGGGTTGGTTGAATCATTGAGAGCACGATTTCTTATTCGCTTTCTTTATCGTTTGAATTTCTTTTTTCTAGTGAAGATCAAATGAAGTTGGGCAAAAATCTTTGAATTGATCAGGCATGCCATGCATTTTTCAACACTCCCAACTAACCTCTGTGGAAATGATGCGATGACCTAGGAATTCGAGTGAGCACCTAATAGAACAATACTATTGCCTGCAGGCTCGTCACCACCTAATAAGTTCGATTTTAAGCAAAGCAAAACAAGCCCAAGAATTGCATTCCAACTTGTCTCCTATCATCATCATCTTACTTGCAAATTGATAAATGGTTTGGTCATATCCCCCACATGATTCCAAACTTTCGAATTTATATTCTTCACCTCCACCTAATCGGCCGGACGAGGCTTATCAAGTGACGGGGGTTGAAGAAAAAGTCATTGAATGTGCCGAGAAGGGCCTTCGGTTCGCATTAGAAAGTAAACGCTTTCTCCTTCGACAGCAGCATGACAACAGCATGGACGAAATCAGATAACTGTATACTATGTGGGAGCGAAAATTTGCTGGTCGGGCGTGTGGATTACAATATAATTTGGCGTGTGTCCGGAGCATGTTCAACGTCCGACTAATCCCCATAAGGTACGCAATCTTCCCGTTCTGCACGTATGGGGCGGTTACCGTAGACGCACGGATATGTTATTCTGGAGGCGGTCCTAAAAGAACGCGCAAATATGTGAAGATTCGAATGTTGTGATATGGGTTAGACACTTTTAGTTGAAACGATCTACATGGATGGATCTTGAGTTACAAATTAGGGTTAAAATCGAAAGCTATAGTATCGGTTGGCCATACACAGGACAAAGCATTAAGTGAACCCAAGACACATTAGATTGGCTATTTAGATAATATTGATATGGATTGCTAGGTCAAAACTTGAGGATGATTTTGATAAAACATTAGGATGAGGACATATGGTAACTGTCGGAATATCATGCTATGTAGACGTGGGGGAGGCTTATGAAAGAAAAGTTCATGAGGGCCGACATCCTCTTCCTCTGTCGATCATCTGATGTCTCATCATCCAAATAATTAACTCGTGTATCCATCTATCTCGTTCATCTAAACAACTAATGGGAAAATTGTATTTGTTGCACTTTTGCTTATTTAATCCTAAATTTTTTAACTTTACCAAATGAGTCCTAAACCTTTTTATATTTTGCCAAATGAGTTAATCTGGCCAAATTTAGTTGGAAATTGCCGACCTGGACAATGGCCGACTTATGTGGCATGACCGACGCTGACGTGGGTTATTTTAAATTTTTTCAAATTATTTATTCATTTTTTCTTTTCATTTTTCATTTTTTTTCATTTTACATCTCGACTTGGTGAGGATGTTGAAGGGCATGACACCCTCACCCAGATCCAGCGAGAGCATCGCTGCCCTCGCCTATGGTCAATGAGGGTGTCGATGCCCTCAGCTGCCAAAGGAGTAAAAAAAATAAATCCAAAAAATATTAGAATATTATATAAAAATTGTTCACATTAGTGCAAGCTATGTCATATAGGACTACCGATGTTTACGTTAGCGATTTTCAGTCAAAATTGATCGGATGAACTCAACTTGTAAAACGTGAAAATGTTTAGACTCAATTAGCAAAATTAAAATGTTCATGACCGGATTGGTAAAAACACAATGGATTTATGACTTTTGGATAGTTTTCCCCACGACTAATTTGTGAGAATAAGGATAGGTGTGAAGTTCATGGACGGTTTATAAGCAGTTGAGATGTGTCGAGACACCAACAGAGACACCGAGCATGATCGAGGACCCTTTTGGCCAAACAGTGGTTCGAAATCATCATCATTGGGAGAGCAAGTAAATTGGGCCAAGTAAAAGAGCTTGAGTTTGGGCTAAGTCTTGCATAATTGTTGCTCTTTTGGGAAGAAAGAAGTCCAGCAAGAGGGCCCTGTATGCTCTAATGGACTGGGGGGCCCAAGGCCTTAACAAAATTAAAGAAAGAGGGCATTATTAGGTCCCGATATCAATTTCACCGTCACTAACCCATGACCCTTGGTCATGATCCTATTAAATTTCAACATATCATTGCCGAGAAAAGGACACTAATAATATCATAATTTTCGTACGATGTTCACTTTGATATCACGATCTTTCAAGCGATCACTTAAATATCATAACTTTAGAAAATCGATCACTTAATAAGTTACTCCAGCAACATATTCAAGATGAGAATCCTATGCTGTATTGATTTAATAATACACATATCCTGCCCGACTTTATTCAAAGATAGTTAAGTGGCAAAGTGAAGAAAAAAGTCGCACTCTTCCAGCCAAATTGGTTTCTTGGTGCTGTTCTCGTCTCCCAGACCTTCTACTTCGCTCATTCCATTTTGAAGACTTTTCTCTCCTGAGCTATGAATTCTACTAGAGCGGTTGTACTCTTTCTAATTCCTCAGCGGCCTTATCTACTTCTTCCTTTAACCTCCGCAATCCTTCTTCGCTTCGCCTACTTTTAGCGGTAGCTCCTGAGCCACAAGATCAAGCCTGGATTGAACGCTGTTTGTTCTAACTTCAACTGGCTCCGCGATTGAGACTTTCGACCTAGTTTTGTGGAGCGCGGGCTTTGAGCAACACTAGCTTAACCTATGCTTTGGTGTTTTTTTACTTCATCTCGCTCAGTTCGTCCATCGGTGAGAGATTCAAAATGGCAACTCATATGTCCTAAGGCCCTTCACGATTTTCCACTGATTCAATCCCGTCTTAATCACTTCGATGTATTCGTCTTGTGGAAGAGCTCGACTTCGTTGAGACGATCACGAGCCGCTTCTCTAGCTTCTACTCTCCATTGCAAATTTCAGCAGCAAGTTCCCATAACCTGCAAAATTCGTATTTGCAACTTAATAGGGTGCTCAGGGTTCCGATTGCAATCCAACCTCATCATTCTCAACACTTTCTAATGACATCGTATCTCATGCGAGCCATATCGGATGAATATATCAAATTAAATCAATGCAGGAGTTTTAGGCAAGGAAGATCCCCGATTTACGACTTAGTTGATGCGTCACTCGAACAGCTGTACTTCAAAATAAATGATTTCCGTAAGGAAAGTATAGCATGTTCAGTGTCCTTTTTACCTTTCCAAAACAACTGCAACATTCCATGAATCCAGCTCGTGGCAGCTCAATAATTTACTTCCAACTCGCGAGTTACCGACAAAGTACAAAAAGCTGCGAGACGTTTTCAGGGAAAAGTGAGCAAGGGTCTAAGGGGGGCCGAAAACGAGTCCTGGAAACTGCCAAGAAAAAACCTTACTCGAAACATAGCCTCGAAAATGCATCTGACCCTCACCATTTCTCAGCAGGAAGTGGCAAAAGGGCATTGTTCGCGTGCACTGGTTCTGTTCATTTCGCCACTACCAGTCGCCATCATTTCCCCAAAAAAGGAGGTCTCTGTGGTGGGTCAAAGTCCAATTCCGATCTTGACCCAAGAAGAAAACAAAAGAGGGAGAAGTTCAAGAGATCCGCGTGGCTTCCTTTCCGTCGCCATTCGCACAGCATCACTCTCTACCCACCAAAACCTACTTTTCGAAGGATCCTAGAGTTTGGCCAAGACACAGTGAATCTGAACTTCAGGACCAGCTTCAATATAAACCGTGTTTAACTTCAGTTTAATGCGTTTTTCCCCCCGACGAGTGCTCTTTCACAGCTTACTTACAAGATCGCGGCATTCGCACTATCGTCGTACGGACCCTGTCGTTGGGTCCAGTACCGGATCTCAGATCCAGAGACAACCCGATGGAAGTACCTCGGCCAAGCCACTGTGAGTTGCCCAACCGCGTCATGGTGGTCCCCTGACAGCGGGCCAAGGTCACGGGACCAGGGATGGATCTAGACCTGGAGGGGTGAAGTATACTGCCGGTGATCCGAAATATGTGGATTGCCGGAGTGAATTTGTGAACTTTAGTAATCGATCCATTTTTTCAAATTTTTTTTTTAATTATGATAACAGTTTTACACATTCGTTATCTTTTACAATGTTCTTTTGTAAAAAAATGGTAAGTCCCTCGCCAATAATGTATGTTACAAAGTGCTGTCGATAGATGACAATAAAAGGCATATTGGAAGAATAATAATTGAACTATAGAGCCTGCAACAACAGGCGCAATGTACCATGGAATCAATTAAAATTCATATTTCGTCGAGAATTATAATCAATTTGTTCACATCATTTACATTTGAAAAATGTGATTTGATAATTGATAAATTGATTCAATCAAAATATGTGCAATAGACACTAGAATCAAGAGAAATATCTAAATCCAAAGCCTCCATCCCTAAGCACGACCGGCAAAGGTGGTCAGGCGACCGGATTTAATAAATTAGAGAGCCTTAACTAATTTGAAAGATCATATGACGTAGTTGAAACAACTAAATTTTCGATTGTTCGAGCAAATAAGGGAAATTCTATGGAATTTATAACCGACTCAATGTTATTTTTTCTTCTATTTTTTTTTTATTTGAATGTTCAGATACTAATGCTCCCTTCTGACATGGATAAACTGAAGCGACAATTAGGAGCACAAAAATTGAAGTTTCTATAATTATGGATTAAACCTAATACCTCTGAAACTCATTGCATATAGGAACAGGAGATAGAGAGCAGGCGACGATAGTTGACGTGCTCTCCAGCTAACGGCAACCACCGCCGTCGTGGTCTCGGCCGAGACAATGACTACCCGCGCTTTTGGTCACCATTCATGGCGGCTGCCACCAATCTCTCATCTTCCAACCCTCTCTCTCTTCCAGGATTTGTCTTAGTTCTTTTCGTATTTCTTTTATATTTTTGAAGATATATCCTATCTGAGTGTGGGATGTAGGATTTTTTCTATTCAAATAAATTCAGAGATATCTGAATTTCGGATTGGGCTAAACACTGTGTGAGATTTTATAAAATCACTACCATTTATCAAAAAACTTAAGGCGTTACGTGGAGAGAGATCACATGAATATAAATAGTATATAAGACCAGTTGTCAAGCAATGCGAAAGATATTTCAACACTCTCTTTTACGTGCAAGTCGGATTAGAAGCTGCACATGGAATTTGACCACGACATGTGGATGATTGATGAGGGAGAACGCACATACGCAAAAAACATAGCACTGGCTCTAATACTATATTATGAAATCCAACCTAAAGGCTTGAACTTTACAATAATTGACAGTGGTCCCATAAAATTTCAAATGATATCAAAGTTGGAGATTCTGGATTCAAATCTTTTTAGGCCCATATTTGCCTCCCTAATTATATATTTCCATGCTTTGGGCTTAAATCAAAGTCATGAGGGGGAGTGTTAGGATATTTATATATATTAAACTACGATTTTATTTAACAACATAATTTTTTAGAACAGTTTAGCAATGGTCCCACGAAATCTCACATGGTATAAGGTTAGAAAATCCTAAATTCAAATCTTCTAAGCCTCTATTTGCCTCTTCAATTACATATTTTTATGCTTTAGGGCTTAAACTGAAATCCCGTCTACGCATGAGGGAGTGTTGGAATATTTATATACTAAATCGCTTATTCATCTAATAACTTAAACTTTTAGAAGAACGGGATGTTTGGAGTTCTAATCTTTCAACATGTTGGTCCATCAAACACAAGTTTTACAATTCGACTTAATTTGGAGATGAACTCAATCTTCATAGTCTTTTCTTGTGCTTATCCAAAAATGAAAGAGACCTGACATCACACTTGAATCAGAAAACGTAGGGAGAGTGGTTGTCGGCTATAGAGAGTATAGAAAGAATAGAGCGGGTAGCGGGAACCGAACCACGTCGTTAGCTTGGAAGGCTAGGGGTTGTAGTCGACATTCATTCATCATTTTTAACTTCTCTAAGAGGAATATCAAATACCTTTTCCAAGAGACTAGTTAAGATACCGCACAATTATTTTTTCAGCTTCAAGATGAGGGATACGTATAGAGTACATAAATTGACCAAGGACACAATTGATCGGCGGCTCCTCATTCAATTCTTTCAGAAGAGACATTTCAAAAAATGGTAGATCTATCACTCTATCGACGAGCGAGCCGTGGGATGACATGATTAGAACCCATGAATTTTTTACCCAAAACAAGGGCGCTACATCCCTTTCAATTGGTCGAAGGAGTAGGAATAGGAGCTAATTTGGACAGAATCGAATGATTTCGAGATTGAGACAGATGCTAAGAATATCACTCGTCTCAAGGCGGTAGGAGTGCCACCTACATTCTATTTGAGTGATTCCCCGGTAGCAAAGGAAGTAGCAGTGCTGAGGAAATTGAATTCCCTCAGGCGGGTAATGTTTTTTGGGTCTTTCCATTTACCTCTCTCTTGACTTGGCTTTGCTCATTCAGACAAGCTGACTATAGGAGTTACGACCACCGGTGCTTTATTGGAATGTTTGCTTCGTCTTACTTTGTAGAGTACCATCTCGGAACAATCCATGTCCTTCGGCAACTGGAGGTCCTTTTTTCAAGAAGAAAGGTTACTGGATTGGGGATTTCCCCCCTATAGGATTGACAATTCTTCGTCCCTCTGGGCAGCAACTTGGGGCATTGAATTAGAAAAAAGAAAAAAAAGAAAGTCGGGCAACAAGGAAAGAGTGATTAGCTGTGAGACAGGAGCTCTATACGAACTGAATGCCTTAACGGTTCTAGTGGCCCTATGACCCACAACTCAAAATGAGCCTTGCGCCGAGACGCGGACATTCCCCATGCTGCGGTTCCCTCAGGTCTGTTCTCGCGTCGGGCTCTTTTAGGTATCGGCAACTGTATGTGGAAACAGCAATCAGTAGATATTGGTATTGTCACTGCATAGCAAGCAAAGGATTGGGGATTTAGTAGTGTAATGTTAAAGAGGCCGTGCAACATGGGTCGAAAAGAATGAAAAAAAATCAGTCATTCATAGCCACTGATGAAGGATTTGTCGAGCCTCTTCTTAAACTATTTTATAACCTCCCCGTGACATGCTGATGTTATAAAAGGTGGTGGTCATGGGCTTGGCTCCTCCCTAAAAGTAAAGGTAAGCTCCTACAGTTACAGCATTCATTGGTACCATCCAATCGAATCCAATTCCATTTTGTTACTTATTCAATTTCACTTAGTGAATTCTCAAGTTCTACCGACCTATTTTCAAAATATAAAGTGGACGAATAACTTAATATCGGCCATAGGTCTTAAAAAGTATCTAAAAATATCCAATTTAGATATTTGTATCCTATCGTGGTAGAATGTCTCTCGGCCGTGGTAGCCTTTCTTTCCTATCTAGTTTTTGCTGCCTTGATCTTCGGGATTGATGTCCTAAATGCCATTTCCTTTCCAAAAAATCCCCATAATCCATCGGCCTTGCTTAGGTTCCTTTCAATTATCCCCGGATTGGAGGATCATTCTTCGTGGATGTGGTGGACCGAGGGTCGAAGTAAAAGAAAATCACACCTTCAATCGTAAACACTATAAATAAACATCATAAGTTATTATATGTTGAGACATTTTATGCAAGAGTTAAGATAAAATGCTCATAATTAAGATTAGTTACACCAGATGATTGGATCGCCGATAAACCATAAAAAGCCCCATATAGCAAGCCGCCACTCTGTCTAAAAAGAGACAATATTGACTTCTTTTGACATGTGAGACTAGTTTATATGCATCGTTAGATTAGATGGATCTCACGTGAGGTGCACTTCATTTAATAGTCAAGCTAGCTTATTTTTTCGACCAAAAAAAAAAGCTAACTTATTTAAGTTGATATGAAGAACGGTTTTGACAAAAAAGAAGAAGAAGAAGTAAAGCTAACTTATTAATGAATTTAACCGAAGATCTAATTTAAATAAGGATTTCCCTTGTTTAAGTAATCAAATAATACATGTACATTTTCAAGTCTTAATGCATTGATTTATCTTGTGATAAATGTAATATATATTTTGAAAATTGAACAAATAGTTTATTGAATAGGGTTAATACCACAAAAAAACCCCAAATTGGCACGCCTGTGATAATTTTATCAAAAACTAATTTTGTGACCATCAAAAACCCAAAACTGGTACACCTGTGATAAATTTACCCTCAATTTATTTTCGTTAAATTTTACTGTCAAATTGCTTTGTTAAATGACACACAGCAATTGACAGATGTACCAATTTTATAATTTATCCTCCGTTTGTCACATACGTACCAGTTTATAATTTTTTGTGATATTAATTCAATTTAATGGAAACTAACGGAAGGTAAATTTGTCATAAATGTACCGGTACGGGGTTTTTGGCTGTCAAAAAATTAGTTTGGGGTAAATTTATCATAGGTATACCAGTTTGGGGTTTTTCATTATCAAAAAATTAGTTTGGAGTAAAATTGTCACAAGTGTACTAGTTTGGGATTTTTCGAGGTATTAACCCTATTGAACGCTAGCAACTCACAAGCTTTTTAAAGACATGACTTTCTTGATAATGCCCGATCCAGTTGTATATGAGCAACGCCTTCATATCTGGTAACAAAACAAAACAACAAAATGGATCATCGAGAGAAAGGAGAGGCAAACAACAATGACATGCTCGAATGCAGATCTGTTGTATCTTGCTTTGAAATTATCTGTTGTGTCAATCACAATATTGCGACGCACGTCTATCCAACTTTAAGGCTCACCACCCCTAATCCAATTTTCCCTCAAATCGAAACACCCTCACTCTGGACACCACCACCCCCAACCCCAACATGGGAACTCATTTGGATACATCAAATTCATGTAAGCCTAATGCGTCACGACATTAGAGCATGTGACTCCCACTTAGTCGAATTCAATGGTTGCGACAAATCAAATTCATTATAATGTGGAGATGTCCAGCTCATTACAAGAGTCCACTTTAACCCAATATGATTGGAAAACATGAAAAATATGGAGGTGTCTGCCTCATTATAGGAGTCCCCTCGAACCCAATAAGATTGGAAACATGAAAAATATGTAATAACAACCGGAGGTGGAGTACATTATCTCTAAAGGATATAATGCCCTCGCCCGTGAATGAATTGTCGTGTTTCATATCTCAAATGCTTCTTCAGTGGGTGGGCTCTCGGCACTTAAAAAGGGTCAAGCACAAGCGATGCAACCTCATGACCGATTCATTTCATTTCTCAAAAAATGAAAAACAAAAAATAAAAGAAAACAAATTCCACATTTGAAAAATTGAATTTGCTGCTTTTGCCAACTCTTTCCTATTGATTTTCACGACGTAAAGATTATGTGAATTTATTTTTGGGGGGCCAAAAATTATGTTAGTTTGAAACGACTGATCCATCATTTGCTCTTTTACTCGGAAAAAGAGCAAACGCACCAAATTACCAAATGATAAGCACGTTCGTTCGTGGCTATAGCCTTGAGATGACATTCGATTACGATGTCTAACAGTAAAAAGATTTTTAGTGGGAAAGGACATCATAGTAACATTTCACTTCCAGAAACAGAAGATGCAGCCGATTATCCGTAGGTTATTGATCCACCTCAGGACTTGAGAGATCTGATGTGAGGTTTAGTCGTCAATAACTTGCTTTTTCCATGATTGACTTGTCTTTTTTCCTTTCATAAGCTACTCAACTACCTAAATAATTCAGGAGACATAAAAGACAACAGATAATTCAAGCAAATATGAGACATTGCAATAGAAAAGATCCAATGCATAAGAATTTAGGAATATTCAACTTTTCCTTAATCAAATTGGCAGGCCTCATGCAGGGTGAAAGGGGGATCCTAACTCAAACTAGAAAGCTTAGTTGATTTTTCAAACGACTTTCTTTCCTTTTCTAGGCAACGTTGAGCTCGACACCGCACACCAAGCTCCATCATGTCACCGTCGATGATTGTGGTGCAGACGGCAACACGAAACTTGGAGGAGGGACCTAGTAGGTCTAGAGACCCTTTTCGTCCTTAGATCTAGTCGTTTACCGTCAATTTCGATGG
The DNA here is from genome assembly GCA_024733475.1 of Syzygium grande. Classification (NCBI taxonomy): domain Eukaryota; kingdom Viridiplantae; phylum Streptophyta; class Magnoliopsida; order Myrtales; family Myrtaceae; genus Syzygium; species Syzygium grande. Next base: position 9,194,152 of record JAMXDD010000002.1, on the reverse strand, counting down.
TTATAGTCACATCTGGAAGGCTATGATTGTGTGTAGTGAATTCCAAATGTGATAGACACGTCTTGTAATGAGATGATTTGAACCACCAATGAGGGTTGAGGATTGTTGTCCATGCATTATTGGCTGTAATGGTCGGAGCACCAATCACAGACTATCTTTCTTAAGAATTCATTCAACGTGGGAATTGAAAGAACCAACTAAAGAGAAAAAGAGAGACCATCCCATCAATTTCTATGAAGATGTAAAGAATGTTCCACCATTGCCTGTTATGAGTAACTTTATCAGGTGGACGAGGAATTAGCGAAATGGAGATAAATGTATCCATCAGTCACGTCAGCATTAAAATGAAGTTAGCGAAAGAGAGCAATGATCACTAGGAAGAAGGTAACGTCTTTATTTATTTATTCATTTTTTTTTGTAACAAAAGTTGGATATCCGATGGCGATAGATGGAGAGGATTCTGCCAAAGGCTAATCCAAGGCGTGCCTCGAAAAGATGATTTTTGGAGTTTGGACATGACTTGTACAAGACGTGAGCGAGGTCAAGAATTGGATATTATCTCTAATTAATCGGACGTGTGATCGTTGAGATAATCCTCCTCTTTATATACTGAAAAGATTCTGATCAAAAAGGGTGTAAGGAAAAGGAATAATTGCGTCAATGCTCATGTTTGGTAGCTGGCTGTTACACTTTGCGTAAAGAAGTGGGGGAAATTATCAAGAAAGTTTTAAATTTATTATATTTGTATCAATTTAACTTTAAAATTTTCAATTGTGTCAATTAAAATCTCAAATCTTTTGATAATTTACCATCGTAGTTCATCCAATCAATTTTGGCTGAAAATCGCTGACGTGGATGCCAACTGTTTTATATGGTGCAGTCAGCATTAACATTGATAATTTTTGATTTTTTTTTTCTTTCTTTGTTATTCTCTTTTCATTTTGCTAGTGGCTAGTTGTTGGCCTCGCTTGGGAGAGGGTCGACCTTGCTGGGCCTCGCTTCGGAGAGGGCGAGACCGCCTTGGCTTGGGCGAGTCGAGCACGAGCAAGAGCCCCCTTACCAAATCTAGCAAGGGGGGCTCTCATTGGCGCTCGCCCTTGTTGGCTATTGTCTATGCCAGAGACCAACCACTAGCGAAAAGAAAGGGGAATAACAAAGAAAGAAAAAAAATTCTAAAGAAAAATTAAAAATTGTCTATGTCAGCTTCGACCACATAGGAAGGTCGATGCCCATGTCAAGCGATTTTAGAATAAAATTAGCCGGATGGATTATATTGGCAAATCGTCAAAAAGTTTATGACTCAATTGGTCAAATTAAAAAGTTTAAGACTAAATTGGCACATATGCAAAAAGGTTTAGGAATTTCTTGGTAATTTTCCCAAAGACTGTATTTTGGTCAATTGAGTGTCAAAAAACCTTTATCACTTTTAATTTGTGAAAAAAAATTATTGGAAGGTCTATAAATCATATAAATCAAGTCCATTTGAAGCATCAATATTTGGGTCCCATGGTGAGACCCACATAATCAATGATGTAGATAATATTGGCTCACGGAATTCATAAATCATGCTATAAGTTCTCGTAATTTATCTAAGATTGTACACTTGAGCTAGGGAAAATTACTTAATCCATTTTAAACATATTGAACGGATATCAATTCAATCCTAAACTTTTCAATTTTGCTAATTCTTTTTTGTTAGAATATTTTTGCTAATTCAATTCTAAACTTTTAAGTGAAACTCCAATATAGTGCCGGAAAATCGTTGACGTGGCAGCGTTTTCCATTTGAGGTAATACATGGTTCTGTCGTTTGATCATCAACCAATAATATTGCTTCCTTAACCTCCTGTTTCTTTTTTTTTCTTTCTCATATACTGCGATATGATGCCATTATGTGTTAATTCTTGTGTGCTGGTTAAGGCCATGAGTACTCCTGTCCAAGATAGGTCATTTATGTCAGGATTATTAGGTTTCAAAGAAATCATCGTCTCTTTGCTTCGACCCTGGAGAAATTTGGCCAAATCGATATCGATCTAAGACCTTAACAACTCCATTAGGTATCCTTGACATAATTTATGTACCTTTCTTGTTCTATACGTTAGATCAAATGGTGGTTGAGTGACTTTAGTCTTTGATGGAAGTCATTTTTTTGACTCCATCTTGGCATTCGAAGTGCTTTCTTGTCATAGGCAAGTCGAGATTCAAACTTACCTCAGAAAAAGGAAAACACATATATCGTCTACACCAGTAAGATTTAGCGGGAGGATCGGTTCTTATTATTTTGGGAATGTTAACCACCATTAATTTGTTTTTTTTTTTTATTTTTTTTGTTTTTTATATAACCCAGGGAACCCCCGCACGGCCGATAGCCGGGGAGTAAACTCTGGGGGCGACACGTGCTAGCCACCATACTCGTGCCACCGGTTAAGTCACCCTGCGATGCCCGGGATTCGAACACTCAACCTTTTGCGAGAGGAAGAGTGCGCGCTCCAGCAGCGCCACCCAGGCGGGTGGCACCATTAATTTGTTATTTTCCCTTAAAAAACATAATTTGACAGGGTAAAATTGATAATCTCCTAAAATTCGAAACATATATTTATTTCGAAAATCATTACTTATTCTTCATTTTTCATAATAATAAATGAAAATTTTATTAGTACAAGAGCGTGGAAGAACAACTTGGCTAGTTATCCCCTTCAAGGGTAGTATAAGCATGCAACTCTCGTTACAGAATGTTTAGATTGAGCCATCTGCACCACCCACGACTTGAGAATCTGAGGTAACAAGCCCATTACCATACCATAGTCTCACCAAATGCTAGCAACTAGAAAGTTTCTTTACTAAGGTATGCTGTAGTTAGACAACGTAGTATGCACTGTTCAAAGGTCCGTTTCACGATGTGAGCTGAACTCTTGATCTCGTAGAATACAAGCGACCTATTTAACACTGCACCAACAACCTCAATGATATATATTAATCAATAGTTAGTACAAATACACCATTGAAAAATAACACGGAAAGGTCAAATAGTGAACATAAAGAAAAACCATAAATGTGAAATTTGAATATCTCATATCACCAAACTCTATAGGTAGTTTACATGCACATCAATATTCATAGCACGTTCTGCGCTCACCGTTTGGTCAAGCAATACCTGATTGGAAAAGTTTGGATATCTTGTGTTACAAAACATGATGGAATGAATATTTTAATGAAAAAAAATTACAGACTACGGTTACTAATGCTTCTCTCGTTATTTCACCTTTTCTCTTACTTTAATAAAATCATTGAAAAAAGTGGTTGCTTAGACTAATTCTTTTTAGCATCAATAGAAAATTAGTGTTTCAAATCGATGATTTCCAACAATTTTGTGAGTCTGCATAGATGAAAAAACACCAAAGGTGGGTATTTTTGTCCTCCAAGTAAAAGTTCGACATATTTTTTTTTGGGGATCATTTTAAAAGTGGGGATATATTTGCCTTGCAGGTAAAAGTGAGCGATTTCAGGGTTTGTCCAAGTTTCATTTGGAACCTATATGTTGAAATTGGTTTCCTAGTTTTTCAAACCTGAAATCTGTCATGCATACTCTAGAAAGACCTGGAACATATCCCGTCAATTGGTTTTAGGGATGGTTCTAGAGTTTACTCGGGAACCGACCAATTTTTTTTTTCTTTTTTTCTTCCTTTTTTTTGTTTCGTTTTTAGTTAAGCAAAATGAAAGTGAACACAGCAACAAAAATTCTCATTTGTTAATAGCAACAATTTATAAAAGATTAAAATGTCAAATAAAATAACAAAAAGTTGAAAACGCGTAGCTACAGTTCATTGGCTCCTAGTCCAGTTCTTCAACTCCCAATTTGTTTATCACCTAAGAATTGGGAATCGAATCGCATAATACCGGTTCAACTTTTCTCGAAACTAGGAATTGTATCGGTAACCTCGGGAACCTCAAACCAAACCGGATCTTATGGCCGGTTTCCGGTTCTATCCTGGACCAATACTCACCCCAACCTGTAGAGATAAGTTCATGTGTTTATTTGAAATTTAGCCGGCGCACGAGGATAATATCTCTTACTTTCTGCCACTCTATATGCATATTCTTTAGCATCTCTAGTTACTATTAAAGGGGGATATAGGTTATCAGAGAAAGGACGGCACGGGATACTTTCCGAAATGAACAACGTATAAGGTTTTAAGGATCTGAGAGTTCTCTTTTCCTGGCTCTACAATGGTCGGAAAGCCGGTTGCTTTTTAACGGTCACTTTTCCACTTTATTCCATAGTTGCCCACCTTTTTGTTCTTTATTTTATTTCTTGATAAAGCTTCATTTTTTTATATTATTATTATTCACGAAGTTCAATTTTTTTTTTCTCTTTTATAATTTGAAGATAAGTTCTCAGAAACTTCGCAGGACCAGAAAGTCCGTGAAGGAAGGGGACTGCCCAATGCTGATCGCCACCGGATCAAGTCATGCGCACACCCCCTTAATAATTAAATGATTATTGAGATGAGGAGAACTTATTCCTTAGCCTAGATATGCTCATAAATAAGTAAATTAAATATATATCTCCCGAACTCTATCCGGAGCGAAATATTCGTGAAGCTTTGTTCGATTTCCATTTCTGCACGTGTTGCCTAAGATTTCCAATTCGATGTCTGCCCGTTATTTACAAAGATGTATTCAAGAATGATTCATAAATGACTATTTAAATAGGGCTGATTTCGCTCGATTCCTGGTTGATGAAGACTTCCTCCTCCTCTAATGCGATGACAGAACACTTGCTGGATCATTATGGTTGGGCTTTCTCTGGGGTTGTCTTGTTTAAGATAAACACTAAGGTAAAATGACCAATTAAAAATTATGTATGAAAAAGAGAAGAAGGCATCGTCACTTTTAAGTGGGAACAATTCACCAAAATAGTCCTAAAACTTTTGTATGGATGTCAATTCGGTCATAAATTTTTCAATTTAGCCAAATTAATCATAAACTTTTGGATGATTTGCCAATGATGTCCTTCCAATCAAAATGCCTAACATGGTGGCTCAAGGTCAGCGCCGACCATCCTTCCACATAAGATGGCCGATGCTAATATAGACAATTTTTGCAATTTTTTTTTTCTTTTTTCTTTTTTCTTTTCTTTTTTTCCCCTTATTCCTCTGCCGGTCGCCTAACCTCGGCGATGGCCGACCTCGCAAGCCCTCAGGTGAGGGTTGACCTTGCCAACCTCTAGAGAAGGCTACAACACCCTTGCCCAGTGCGGCTGGCAACGCAGTCGACCCTGGGCTAGAGGTCGGCAAGGCTGGCCCTCACCAGTGGCCAACCTTTGTGCAGTGATCCATGGAGAAAGAAGGAAAAAAAAAGAAAAAAAGAAAGAAAAGAAAAGAAAAACAAAAGAAAAATTTTAAAAATTTGAAAAAATAAAATAAAAAAATCATTGATATCAACGCTCTCCATGCCATGTAGGATGATCATTGTCCATGTCAGATATTTCCAATCAAAATTATCTGGAAAGACTGGATTAGCAAATTATCGAAATGTTTATGATTAAATTGATTAAATTGAAAAGTTTGAGATTGAATTGATATCCATAAGTTAATCGATAGCTTTGTCCTAGATTGAATTGACAAAATAGGAGGATTCCACCAAAAGTCCTAAACGTTTTGCACGAAGTATAATTAAGTTTTAAAGGTTTCGATTGCATACATTTTAAATTGTTTAAAACTTGATTGTACTTTCTAAAATGTTTAGGACTTGATCGCATTTCGTATTAAACGCTTAGGGCTTTTTATGTAATATTCCCTATTAAAATAGTGAATCTTTACATTTAGGGTGCACATTTAAATTTATCACATCTACATGATTGATCCATCAGCCTTAGCAATTTTAAATGACAGGAAACCTATTTTTTGTGTTCTTATCTTTCTCTCTCTTTCCTTCCTTTGTCCTCTTCTTCCCACTGTCAACTACAACTGAGGCTGCACCACCCCTGCCGGCTGCCGCCCGCCTCTAACCACCATAGCCTCGGAGCCTCACGTGAGACCTATAGCATATAATGGCTGAGATGAAATGAGCTCGTATGGGTCGGAGTATTCATAAAAAAAAAGTTAATACCATGAAAAATCCTAAACTAGTACACCTATGATAAATTTACCAAAGACTAATTTTTTTATCACGAAAAATCCCCAACTGGTACATCCGTGACAAATTTATCCCAAACTAATTTTTTAACAATCAAATACTCAAAACTGATATATTTGTGACAAATTTATCCTCCGTTAATTTCCGTTAAATTGGGTCAATACCACGAAAAACCACAAACAGGTACACCTGTGATAAACAGAGGGTAAAACCCCGAACTGAAAATTGTTACGTGTCATTTAACTCAGTAATTCGGCGGTAAAATTGAACGAAAACTAACGGAGGGTAAATTTGTCAAAGGAGTATCAATTTGGGATTTTTTATAGTCAAAATATTAATTTGGAGTAAATTTATTACACATGCATTAGCTTGGGAATTTTCGTAGAACTAACCCTAAAACAATAATTTTCCGATTGAAGTTACTTTTGCAAGCGCGACTCCGTCGGGGTCCCAACTGCCGTCAACGAAAACCGAAGGAAGAACGGGAAACGCGCACGAGCATGACCATGTGCTGACCTGGGGACGGAAAGACAAACCCGTCGCTATCTATATTTTGTTCTTTGTGGGAAGGACCCTCCTTTTAATCATCACATCCTTTGATTTTGTTCCGTAACATAGTTAAAATAGAAAGAAAGAAATTACCTGTCCCCACCAATCTCCGACAAAAATGGGCAACGCTTGCACAGCTTGGATAGACCTACGCCACGGTAAAACACATCCAATTACGCATCCTCGCGTCAGATGGATGAAAATCATTAACATATAATCGCACTATAACACTACTTCGGCATGTCACATGATGTTAGTCTTGCGAAAAGAGATGGATATATGCACATCGGGCGTAGATCTTTGATCCCAATTGGGAACCGGGAACTGGACCGATTGGTCCTAATACCAGTCCAGTCCGATCTAATGGAGCCGGTCACTTTTTTTTTCCACTACTTAATGCAATATCTTCGCGTTCCTCACTACTGTTTTAGAAAAAAATATGAGTGAAAGGACAAGAACTATGTGACATAAATCTTCTACGATAAACAAAAATTAAAAAGCAGATTTATAAATTGCAGATCGAAAACAATAAACTAAAGCCACCAATCATCGAGAGATAAGGATTATTTTGCAACCATGAATGATGAAACTTCAGTAATGATTTTCAAATCGAAAAGACGAAGAAAAAAGCGTATTTCACTTAGGGTTTAGTTTACATTTTATTAATTTTTTTGGAAAAAAAGAAGCATAAGTAGTCGGTCCGGTTCCCTTTGGAACCATGAACTAGACCGTCCGGATACCGATTCAACTTTTAGGAATAGGGAACCGGATCGATACTTCTAGGAACCAAACCGACACTTTTGAAAACCGGATCAAATCGGCTAGTTTCCGATTTGAGTAGTTCGTTTTGCACACCCCTAATCTTATAGATCGCTTTTCTTGATGCGTCTCTGTCAAAAGCCTTGTTTTCATATATCAAATGGTTGAAATCCATTGAGATATCAGGAAGAGCACCGGGGCCGGGTAGGATAATCCATCGCGCTCTCTCGCGTGGGAATCAGAAGGGCGGTACAAAGGTCGACTCCCCCGTACGATCGAGTACCAGAGGCTCCATATTCGGGCCGGTTTTCGCAGATTTCCACTCAGATCTTTTCTCTGAACTGTAAAGTCATACTAAGATTTTACATGGGTCCGGAAAATCATTACCCCAAAGACCAAAATCCTCTTCCCCTCTGTCCATTTTTCTTATGTGACAATTCTCTCTCCCTCTATCTCTATTCCTTCCTGCGACTTCACTCCCTGCCGTCCACACACCCCAATTTCTCCAACCACATTTTTGTTGTTGCTCTATTTCCTTCTCCTTTTTACTCGTTTTTGCGCTCCGACTCTTCTTCCCCATGAGCGCCCGGCTCACTATCACCCCCACTATAAAACCTCCACTTCGCTTCTCCCACCGAGACCATGACGATCTCTTCCCCCCATCTCAAACCAGCAAGAACCCTCCTCCATCCCAACATGAGGCTTCTCGCACGCACTCCTAATTCGCTCGCTCCTCCCTCTAGCGCGGAGACCTTGTGCAGCCTTCGCTCTCTCACTTGCAAACCGATCGTCCGAATCGGCAAGACCGGCTCCTCCCGAACCGCCCGGTTCCGGGCCGAATACTGTGCCGGGGTGGCCGGTCTCCAACCCGCCAAGATCGGCAAGAGGTGGATGGAGTACCAGGGATGCGACGACTGGGAGGGCCTCCTCGACCCGCTCGACGACACCCTCCGCCGCGAGATCCTCCGCTACGGCGAGTTCGTGGAGGCCGCCTACCGCTCCTTCGACTTCGACCCCTCATCCCCGACCTACGGCACCTGCAAGTACCCCCGGAGCTCGCTCCTGGCCCGCTCGGGCATCCCCGAGACCGGGTACCGGCCCACGAGGAACCTGCGCGCCACGTGCGGTGTCCAGCTGCCGCGCTGGGCCAGGATGGCTCCCGGCTGGATGTCCACCCGGTCCAGCTGGATTGGCTACGTGGCCGTCTGCCAGGACCGGAGGGAGATCCAGCGCCTCGGGAGGCGCGACGTGGTGATCGCCCTCCGCGGCACCGGCACGTGCCTCGAGTGGATCGAGAACCTGCGCGCCACCCTGACGTGCCTCCACGACCATCACGACGGGACCGAGGATGACGCGCCAATGGTGGAGAGCGGGTTCTTGAGGCTATACACTTCCAGGACCGCCAACTTCCCGAGCCTACGGGAGATGATAAGGGAGGAGATCGCGCGGATCGTCGAGACCTACGGTGACGAGCCGCTCAGCCTGACCATCACGGGGCACAGCCTCGGCGCGGCCCTCGCCACGCTGGCTGCCTACGACATCAGCTCCACCCTGGAGTGCGCGCCGATGGTGACCGTCGTCTCCTTCGGCGGGCCACGCGTGGGGAACCGGAGCTTCCGGCGGCACCTGGAGGAAAGCGGGACCAAGATCCTCCGCATCGTCAACTCCGACGATCTGGTCACCAGGCTCCCGGGCTTCGTCGTCGAGGACGGCGGCGACACCACGTCGGCGGACGAAAGGTCGATCCACGTGGCGGGTATGCCGCGGTGGTTCCAGAAGAGCGTGCAGGACGCGCGCTGGGTGTACGCTGACGTGGGGCAGGAGCTGCGGCTCAGCAGCAGGGAATCTCCCTACCTCCGAGAAGGGAACATGGCCACGTGTCACGAGCTCAAGACGTATCTCCACCTCGTGAACGGCTTCGTCAGCTCCGCGTGTCCTTTCAAGTCAACGGCCGAGAGGATGCTAAGCATGCATTACCGATAATCACCACAAGCAGTGGACATGAGTGTAAATAGTGGAACTTGAAGGGATCTCCCTTCCTTAACAATTGCCACCATTCATCGACAGCGAAGGAGGAAATCAAATGAAGATTTCCCTTCGCAAGGTCAAGGAAATCCCAGGCTAGGGACAACCTATTTTTGGCTGGGAGCAAGATGAAATTAGAGCAGACATTATTTTGCAAGCATCCTGCTTTTCTTTTCCGGGATAATGCCGCTGCATCGGTTCGTCGGCCCGAGACATTCTTGAGATCTCGTGTTGGGAAATTTGGCTAGCCGTTTGCTTGAATGTCATGGTTCAAATCTCTCGAGATTATTCGCGCTTTTGGGACCGGCGAGGTTATGTAAATTTTCGACCTACAAATATGCATGTTTTGTAGCAAAGAGTTTGTCCATGAAAAAAAGCACAATAGATTAAGATCATCATATCAAAGAATAATAAGTGGGCATTGCCTGAAACAGTCTCCGAACGTACAGGCAAGATCGCTGACTTGCACGAAAAAAGCACAATAGATTAAGATCATCATATCAAAGAATAATAAGTAGGCATTGCCTGAAACAGTCTCCGAACGTGCAGGCAAGATCAATAACGTGCACGATTCAGGGCTGTGCTCATATCTGTAGGTTGAAAATGGAGTGGAAGTAATTATGAAGCTGTAAGGAATTCATCAGAAGTGAAGTGAGGCTGACGTACTGTGTACTTACGTAGTAGGTCTTTCATGGCCGGCGCTTTAAACAACCAAAGAGAGAAGAAGTGGCCAAAGTATCTCAGTCCCGGACCTCCACGTCAGCCGTGATTTTTCTCCGCTCGTTAATTGTTACGCGTCGGCGTCGGGCGAGGCCTGTGTTTCAGATTTTTCAAAAACCCCTTTCTCCATCAACTGTCCTTTCCCATAAAAACCCCCGGTTTCGTCTTCGTCTTCGTCTTCATCGATACGACAAAAACGCCATAGCCACTCCAACAACCAAGCTTCAAAGCGCCACAATATGAGGATCTCCTAAGCTAGATAAACGATAGCCATCGCTCGCTGAGAAGATGGCGACCAATGTGAACATCGAAGAGAGGGGAAAAGTGACAGAGCCACCATCTTTTTCCTCTCTTTCCTTTTTCTTTTGTGAATTTGTGGTACAAACAAGGACTGCCATATCTTATAGTAATTCTTTTTGTTCTTCGTACGGATAATATTCACCTATTTATAATGGAGCGGTATAATACTGCAATTTAGATAGAATCGTGGCCCTAAAGAAAATTGTTAAACTTAGTAATATACATCTTCAAAGCATATAACTTGCATCTTGGAAAAATTACCCAATCAATCCTAAACCTATTGTGCGGATACCATTCGAGTCTTAAACTTTCTAATTTTGTCAATTTAGTCCTAAGCCTTTACGCGAGATCCAATGCACTCATCCCAACCAATTTCCGCGAAACTCGCTAGAAATCGCTGATGCAGCGGTCCAGTCATCATCACCTGTCCTACCTGGCATTGGAATTACATACAAAAGTTTAGGACTATATAGTCAAGATTGAAAAGTTTAGGATTGAATTAGCAACCATAAATAGGTTTAAGACTGATTAGACGAATTCTCATTTTTATCTTAAAGGGGGCACTTTGTGACATGAGATTTGAGATATGGGAGGATTACCAAAAAAGTCCTAAACTTATTGTAATTATGACAATTCAGTACTAAATCTTTTTTTGATCAATTGAGTCCTAAATCTTTTGCATGTATGTCAATTTTGTCCATCCGACCAATTTTAGCAGGGAATCACTGACATGGACATTGGTTATTCTATGTGGTATAGCTAGCGTTGACGTAGACATTTTGAAATAGTATTTTAATATTTTTTAATTTATTTATTTGTTATTTTATTTTCTTTCCCTTTCTTGGCGAGGCTCACCCTCGCTTGATCTAGCTGCTTGAACTCTAAGCTCGACCAAGGCCACCAAAGCTTCGAGTTGTTGGCCATGGGTTATAGCTTCTCACTTTGACCATGGCTACTAGATTTTCAAGCTACAAGCCATAGTCGCTCGAGTTTTGAGCTCACGGATATGGCTGCTCCCTCCCTCCTCATTCGTGGTTCTCTAGCTCCTCTCACTCACTACCTTCTAGCTCCTCTCACTTGCGGCCAAAAATCGACTAAGCCAAACCCCGACACCAAGGGCAGGGAAGTGCCTTGCCTCAAGCAACCACAAATCTATGGTCGGCAAGGGCGAAGTTGAGCCTCGCCAGGGGTGGGCGAGGCTTGTCCTTACTAGTGGCCGGAGAGGTCGACCTCGTTGGCGCTTGCCTTTGGCCAATTGCTAGGCCTCGGCAATCGGTTAGAGGAAGAAGGGAAGGAAAAAAAAAAGAAAAGAAAGAGAAAAGAAAAGAAAAGAGTAAATAATTCAAAAAATTATTAAAATATTATTTAAAAGTGTCTACGTGAGCTCTGGTCACGCTGCATAGGACAGCCGATGTCCATGTCGACGATTTTCGGCCAAAATTGGCAAGATGAATTGGATCAGCATAAATACAAAAGGTTTAGGACTCAATTAACAAAAAATGGAGTTTATGACTGAATTGATATAATTATAATAAATTTATAATTTTTTTGATAATTTTCCCATTGAGACACCACCGTCAAGACATGCGCTTCGATAACATCTTTGCCGTCTTCACTCAGTGTGGAGGAACATACTTATGTAGGACCAATCCTGTTTGCAATGAACTCCAATTCATCACGAATTCCATCCGGAGCTTCTCTTAAACTGGCTCCCAACACCCAAATCCTTAATGATTCATCGTATGTATTAACACTCCGCGCGTCTGGTACCTAGCTGCGATCTTCTAGCTACAGTACATCTGAAATGTGCGGATGACGGCCATCCTCTCGCCCCAGTGCATCTGAAATGTGTGGATGATACCATGCCGTGTCTTCTCTCTTAATTCGAACGTTTCCGCTTTTGGCACTTCTCTTCCCTCTCTCCCCCAGTTCCTACTCCGAACAAAGACCAGAACTTTCAATTCTCTCACCAAATTCAAAGAGACAGCTCGAATAAGAGCGGCCTTCCAACAACCGAAATAAGATGTCCCATGGCCGAAGGACAGCTTATTGCTTCACCAATCATGGTTTGGGTGCGCCGACCATCACGTTTTATCGTGGGCAAATATGATGTTCACGGTACGACAAATATGTGGTAAGAGAACGGGTCTACTCTTCACCGTCCGACGAATATCCGGACAATCCTAATTGATGTAAAAGATTGGTGGTTCTATTGTAAAAGAATGCGACAAAGCTGGCACCCGAGTGATACTAATACCTACAGTAGTATCAGAGTTAAATAAATATGTGTTTGATCCTATATTGGCTTAATATGGTTGGTGTCCCCGTAGATAAGTCTCGCAAGACCTCTAAACTACTGTGAAGTGATTTAATTAAAGTCTTGCGAGGATAACTGAGCTGCGACCAAAGCGAACATATTATGATGGCGCCCGAGTGACGTTAACTACAATAGTATCAAAGCCAGGGTGGAAGATGCTAGCATTTCAAACATGTCTCCTATCTCGTATCGCGTGGATATGAAATGTTGACCTATTAGATAAGTCTCAAGCAACCTTTAAACTAACATGCCAAGTTTTTAATTAAAGTCTTGTGAGTGACCCTTGACTAAAGCGGACATATTGTGCCAGCGTCCAGGTGGGGTTGCCTATAGTAGTATCAAAGCTAGGGGTGAGGATGTCGGGTTTCAAATATGTCTATTTCTTCTATTGCATTGATATATATTGTTGTCCTAATAGATAAACTTTGCGTAATAGTCGTGATCAAAGCAGACAATATCGTGTCAGTGCTGAGGCGAGATGCCTACTCTAAGATAGAGAGATAGAGGGGTGCATGTAAAATTAGGGACTTATTTAGAAGAAAAATGGGAACAAGCCTGACATTCCTTCCCACCAAAGGAGGAGTTCCTACTCAGGAAGGCTAATTTATTTCCGGAAAGCGCAAGTCAACCATCACCATGGAAAGGGGGAAGCTGAGAAGCTGAAATGGAGATTCCATTTCCTCTAAAAGTACCAAACCCCATAGCGATGTTTATCCATTAGGGTATACAATTCCAACTCATACCAATTGAAAATTTTGATAGATATGACTCTTTCTTCTGATCATATACTATAACTCCTTCCTCAATATGCTTGTCATCTTAACAATTTCTTTTGCCAAGGACAACCTACCCACAAAATCAAGATTGTTCTTCTCTTCTAAAGTCATAGTATCCGACTTGGTCATGTCGTGACCAGTTGACATCAAAGTATCCGACTTCTTTTCCGCATCTTTGATAAGGGAAGAAGAATCCCTTCTCGTTTGAGGAGGTACATTGCACTCGGTTTATTTGACTCCTACTTTGGTTCTTCCAAACTTGCAATGTCCCAAGAAAAAGGGGAATGTTTGCCTTTTTAGCCAATCCGCGGTTGAAGGAGGGGGAAAGAAATGAAATGTGAAAAACGCCTTCGGATGGTGACCTTAGAAAGTGGACCGAAATGAGAAATATATGATGAGCTAAAGGATATAAACCCTAGGTCCACAGCACTCTTCCACATGACCAACAATTTACTCACATTTTCCTTCCATCACGTCATGATTGCCCGCGTGGAAGCTTTTTCCAACATTAACAACTCTCTCCATAAATAGAAAGCTAGCGTCACTTGTGCCCGGAATCACTATCGAGACCTTACTATGAGAAAATAAATGGTGAGAAGGGGCGATCGGCTTAGCTTCCTCGCCGGATGCTATTATAGAACCTTCACACTCCGGCACAGAATGTTCGAGTTATGGTTCCAGCAAATCGGCCATCGAGTCATCCCACCAAACCGTGTGCAACCGAGCAATGGACTGACCTTCGAAGAGGTCTTCCTAAGACGGGCCGGTCTGCCTATCACCGTGACCACATCGAAGTATGCCAACCGCACATGTGAGTTGAGCCCCTTCAATGTGGGATGACATGGAATTCAATTCCTAGACTCCTAGAAATTCGGAAATCTAAACACTTGAAGGGAAACTATTTGGGCCTATCATGCCGAGCTACAATCTTGGTGGTAACAAAAAGTTACATGCTTCTGTAAAAGATAAAAGGATATGTTCACTAGAAATTCTAAAATTTGTAACGAAAGTGCAATTAAATTCTAAAATTTTCAAAAAATACAATCAAGTCCTCAAACTTGTCAAATTAATTCAATTAAGTCCTAAAGTTAACATTGTCAATTTGTCTAACCGAAAATGCTGACGTGGCATTTTTAAATGAATTTCTCTCTCCTACGTGGCATTTTGCTATTTTTATTCAAATATTATTTAAATTAAATTAAAAAACTAAAAAAAATAATATTTACGTAAAAATAATGAAAAAACTATTGGGGCTCGTAGGTGGGAGTTACGGCCGCTGCCCATCACCAGAGAGGCCAGCAGAGGTCGCTACCCATCTCTCTTTTTTTTTTCAGTTCTTTTTTTTTTTTTTTAGCGTTTTTAGTTTTTAAGATTTGAATAAAAATAATAAAATGCCATGTAGGAGAGATTAATTCATTTAAAAACGCAAAGTCAGCATTTTTCGTTGGACAAATTGACGGTGTTAACTTTAGAAATTGATTGAACCAATGTGACAAATTTTAAGACTTGATTGTACTTTTTGAAAGTTTTAGAACTCAATTGCACTTTCGCGACGAGTTTTAAGACTTCTAGTGAACATATCCCAAAGATAAATCACATTTTCACATCAAGTTTAGTTTAGAATGAGATGAAAATTCATTTATGGAATTAATGACAGACATATTCATTACATTGAAGGGCATAGATAACATCATCTCATATAGCGTGTGCAAACCGTGTAAACTATAGAAATACAAAAGCTAACAACAACCCCACATGGAAGGGACTTTTTTAATTTATTCTATACATAATAGAAAATATTTTCATGCGCGGATGGTGAAAAGATGTAAGTGACAGTTGCTCATTTATATTTATATTTTTCTCATTATAATCTTCATGCATGTCGACACAAAATTATGTATGGTGGATATAGAAGGAAAGGGCAAGTGCATGTTTGTCTTGGGCAGCATGAGAAGAATGTGCGACGCGTTACTATGCACAATTACATATAATGATCGGGTGACATTGACACGGTCGAGCACTATGGTATCCAAATGGTGCACGTACAGTCTCTATGAATGAGCGCATGGTCGACCAGGTAGTGACATCCAACCTTCATCCATGTATCACGGGCCGACGGTTCCTTGGTCGCGAAATAATCTGTGCAGCGCCTGACGAGCCGATAACATCATGCCAGCCTTCCTCTGATAGTTGTTCCAAAGTGTCACGCTGCGCTTTATTTTGGGCTTTCGGGGTTTGCGCGCTAAGGAGGTATTTCCGTCCAAAGGTCTCTTCCAGACCATACCTCACGTGACAGTAAATGGTAATTTCCTATTTAGTCTAAGTTTTCGATTTTGGAGTCGCCACTAGTCATTATTGGTAGGTAGACTGGAAACCTAATCGGGGTACGGGAAAAATACCACGATTCTACGAACCAGAGATTTTGAGTACGAGGACTTGGTTACGCTAATGATCCCAAATCGAGATCCCTAATGCCCTTTTGATACTTAAAAACGATACGTTATCTAACGTGTCATGCAAATTTCCGAGACTTATCCACTAATTCTATCCATTCTAATCGCAGGAAAAACCAATCAAGTATTAAATGCACAATCGATGTCAATCAAATCAATCAATCCTAAATGGTTTCTAAAATGAAAATCAATCAAAACATCCAAACTCTAATGAAGCTCTAGAAGTTTATTTATTTCATGATTTACAATTTTTTTAGGGTTTTAGGGTTTTTTAGGGGTTATAACCACTGAATTTGAAATTTTCTAAAAATGCCACTTGGCCACTTCCAAAAATTCAAATTTCACTTTCTAAGGTTGGCCACAGTATTTTTGGACTATTCTGTGAATTTTTAAAATTTTTGAAATTTCTGAATTTTTGAATTTTTGAATTTTTTTTCGGAAATTTCATTAACCGAGAATTGATTTTTATGATTTTCTGAAAATTTTTCTGAATTTTACAAATATTTCAATTTTTATTGATTTTCTAAATATTTCACATTTTTTATTTGTTTTTTCTGAATTTTTATGAATTTTTTGAAAATTTTTGAATTTTTATGAATTTTATATTTTTATATTTTTTGTTTTTCTGTGAATTTCCTATATTTCTTAAATTTTTTTAGATTTTTCTAATTTTTTCATAATTTTTTCGAATTTTTTATTTTTATGAAAATTTTTAATTTTAATTATTTTTTTTATAGATTTATTTATTTATTTATTATTTTTTTAAATTTCCCGCCTGGCAATTAACCGGATTGGCTCAGTTCAACTCGGTTCGGCTTGACCGAATCGGGCATCGCTGGCACCGGTCGCCGGTCGTCTTTTCCGGCAAGCCCAAAGCAAAAAATAGCGCCGTTTTGACCATTTTTCATTAGGGCATTTGATTGAGCAAGTAGTGTTCACAGTTTCAAGTTTAGTGTTTTTGAGGCAGCCATTTTGGATCGATTTCCGGCGACTTTTCGATGGCCTTTTCGATTGATTTTTTGGTTTTGAATCAGGTTCATATCATACTCTATCAAACCGAATCAACTGATTGGCCATCGGACCGTCATCGATAGGCGAAAATCTCGTCGGAAAATGCCAATTTGTTACTAACCTAAACCGTGCTCATCGAAACTCAACATCCCTATTCTACTCGCCTTAACCATCTAGTTCGACTCAGATCAAGGACAAACACATTAAACAAAGTCAAAGAAGCTAACTTGAATGGCCCTATGGCCACGGCAATACTCCAGTGAAGGTACCCGAGTTCCGGCGAGGAGGTTTCAATGGTTGACGGACTCGATTTCATTGATTTCGTAGCCCAAAATGCAATCAAACAATACCAAAAATGATTAAAAACTAGTTCTGAACATCAAAATGTCAAGTTTTTTCCAGCTTTTTGTTCATTGATTTTTCCCGCCCAAAGTTCGTTGGAACAGATTTCCGATCAGTTAGATCGGTTCCTTAGTGCCAGCTTGAGATTCTTCAACTGGCCCAGTTGATTTTCACGTGTCAAATTGGCTGAAAAGGATTGGTGAAGTTGCAGGCTTGAAACTTATTTTCTGGGTTTAATGCAGTCTGGTGAGTCGGGCGAAGAAGGCGATCGACTTGGGTCGAGTTGGATTGAATTGATCGACCCGGCAGACCCCGGTTGGTCTAAATTCGCCAATCAAGCTCAATTTTGACTCAATTTTCAAAATTAAACCCCAAAATTGAATTCTTCATCACATTTTGAACCGAAACATGTGATTTTCCCCAATTTTTGTGATAATTATGTACAAGATTTTCCCATTTTTGTATTTGGGTTAATAGGATTTTATTCAATTTGATGTCTTAATGACCTGATTAGGCAAAATTAATGCTAAAATTGAATTACCCACATCTGATTAAGCCTAGAAATGATGGTCTCATGATTCAACAATTTCATATTGGGCACGATTCCCAATTTGGGCTCAAAATTCTTCATTTTCAATTGAATTTTGAGGATTTTTGATTTCTTTGACAAATTGTGCAATTGGACCGGCCATTATGTAATTCAAGGTCCCAGAATCATTTGTTGTAAAGACACTATGACTTAAAAAATGACTAAAAAAGATTTAATTGCATTTTTGGTTCAATTCGGGTTTAATTTTGCCCAATTTTAGGAAAAACATATACCCGACTGAGATTTTTCAAAATTGATGATGTATTAATGAAATTGGATTTAAAATAAGACCATGACTATTTTTATGGAATTTTATGATTCTATTTGCTATTTTTCTTGATTTTCTCACTTATTTTGACTAAAAGAAATTAAGGAAAAATGTAGAAAAATGCCAAAAGATGCCAAAAAATTATTTTTTGGTTTAGAAATAGGTTTCTAGGCATTGCCAAGATTCCTAGTTCTAATTTTGAGATTTTTGAAAATTTAAAAAAAATGAGATAAAAATCATGTGTCAAAAGCTATTTTTATTTGAGACTGAGATTGAGCTCGTTAGAGATTGATCTCAAAGACAAGGTGACACCCGAGTTTTCAATCGACTCAATGAACAAGATAAGATAGAAATTTCACAATAACTGATTACGGATCTTGCTTTTGAAATTCATGATCTAATCCAAAAGTTTTCTTTTCAAGACGTATTTTGAAAGGTTCTTAATGATTGAGGAAGAGAAAATTACCTATTTATGAGCGTCTCTTTATTGCTTATCCAAGGCATGAATTGATGATGGTGATGATTATGATGGTTATTCTGATTTCGTGGTTTAAGGACAAACCCACGAACCATGAACACCTGATGCTCCTCGCTTGAGGATTTGGAAATTTGCCTAATTGTTCCTCACCAGTAGGACTTTGAACTTGCCTAAGGGCTCCTCGCCTGTAGGACTTTGGATTTGCCAAGTGGTTCCTCACCAGTAGGACTTTGAATTTGCCTAGAGGCTCCTCACTTGTAGGACTTTAATTCTGCTTAGGGGCTTCTCGCCTGTAGAACTTTGGATTTGTTTAGGGGCTCCTCGCCTGTAAGACTTTAAATTTGCCTAGGGGCTCCTCCCCAATAGAACTTTGAATTTGCCTAGGGGCTTCTCACATGTAGAACTTGAATTTGTCTAGGGGCTCATCGCTTATAGGATTTTGAATTTTCCTAGGGGCTCCTTGCCTGTAGAACTTGAATTTGCCTAGTGGTTCCTCACCAATAAGACTTGAATTTGTCTAAGGGCTTCTTGCTTGTAAGACTTTAAATTTACCTAGGGGCTCCTCGCCTGTAGGACTTGAATTTATCAATTGGTTCCTTACCAGTAGGACTTGAATTTGCTTAAGGGCTTCTTGCCTGTAGGTTTTTAAATTTGCCTAGGGACTCCTCGTCTGTAGGACTTGAATTTGCCTAGGGGCTTCTCGCCTGTAGGACTTGAATTTGCCTAAGGGTTCCTCCCCTATGGGACTTGAATTTGCCTAGTGATTCCTCTCTAGTAGGACTTTGAATTTGCCTAAGGGCTTCTCGTCTGCAGGACTTTAAATTTGCCTAGGGGCTCCTCGCCTATAGGACTTTGAATTTGCCTGTGGGCTCCTTGCCTGTAGGACTTGAATTTGCCTAATGGTTCCTCACTAGTAGGACTTGAATTTGCCTAAGGGCTCATCGCCTATAGGACTTGAATTTGCCTAGTGGTTCCTCACTAGTAAGACTTTGAATTTGCCTAGGGGCTCATGGCCTATAGAACTTAAAATTTACCTAGTGGTTCCTCACTAATAGGACTTTGGGAAGACTTCAAACAATGAATGCCTTGACCGTGAGTTGTGTGATTTTGAGATTTCACTAACCTTTGTATGGTTTTTTAGTTGATCAAAAACTATTTTGAAAAGTAGTTTTGAAATTAATCAAAACTGTTTGAAGCATGGTTTTTTCTTAGCTTACCACAAACTATTTGAAAACTTGATTTTAAGTTGATCAAAAACTTTTGAAAAGTAGTTTTGAAATATGCATTCTTTGTATTAACGCATTTCAGACAATCAAATTTCCTTTTCAAGGAATTATTCGAACAAAATGCTTGCAATCTTTCAAAAAATGCTTAAAATGATCGTTTGGAAGACCTTCATTAGAAAGGGTAAGTTTCAATCTATGAGCTTGGTCTTTTCTTTATTTGATTGAAAGGGGAATTTTCTGATAGCCCTCAATTTTGTCTCTCTTAATCAATCCTTAGGTGTTCGGAGATGTTCGCAATGTATACAATCCAATTGATTCGATAAGATTTTTCAAAAGGTTGTAATATTGGCTTGGTCAATGGCTATTCAAAAGATAGGTATTCTGAGGTCAAGAAAAAGAATTTCATCATATTTGACTTCGGGTCTTCAAGTTAAGAATCTTGAGAACAAAACAAGATATTATTGTATACACTTCTTTGAGTAATGACTTCTTGTTATACAGTCTTGTTTCTACTCTCAACATCCCAATCTGAAGAGTCTTTGGGGAGAGGTTGTATTGTTGGTATTGGGTAGACTCAAAATGCTCATTTGTTTAGATTTAGGGTTTTTATGAAATTGGTAATCTTCTTGGCATCACCACCATTTTCTTTCTTTTTCACTAGGGGTCTTTCTTTTATGAACATCAGTGTCCCCTAAACATTCATTACCATCTCTTCTCTTTCGCTTATTCTTACTTGTTGTGATCTATGATCTCTCATGGTCTTGACTTTGCTTTGTCACGACTTTTTTTTTGTCATTTCAAGCTTTCTTTTGAACTCTCTTTTTCTTTCTCATTTTCCTCGGGCATTTGGCCTTGCTTTTACCAAGCACACTGCTTTTTCATGCCCTAGATTCTTTTGCTTTTGATTTTTTCCTAAGGACTCTGTATCATGCCCTTTTGTTTCTTATCTATTAAAATGGATCATATGCTCATGCTCCAGTGTGAAAAAATGATCACCAATTTAGGATTCTTGGGATGTCTTGAGCTTCTATATGACTTTCAGTGTATAGGGGCGTGTTTGGATATGACTTGCTTTTCATCATTTTAAGGTCTTTCCATTCGATTTGATCCAAACTTTTTCTTCGAAATTTTTCAAAACCTTTTGTCAAATTATCCATTTTTAAGGAATTTTGATACTTAATGCATTCTCAAAGAAAGCGTATTTCAAAATTTTTGATCGAAACATTTCTAAGGTATTTTCTTTTCAAAACAATGTGTTATGTTTTGTTCAACTTTAGTGTCATTCCGCTTGCGGAAGAAAAAGTTCAATTTTCTCTTAGAAAGATAACTTCTTTAACACATGCACTCATGACTTAGGGATACGTGTTTGATCAATTTACCAAGATTCCTCTTGTTTGCATGTTTTTCTTTGATTCCACTGGAGATTTTTCTTTTGTTGCTCCCTTTTCTTTGTCTCCTTGGGGATGATAAAAAGAAAAGCACATTAGGAAATATCAATTGGAAAATAGAATCGGAAGTGATACTTTCCTCTATTATCTGATGACTTCATTGGGATTTTTGAAACCATTGACTAGTTCGGACTCCTTGGAATTTGACCCACTTGGAAAATAGATAATGTGACATTCTGAAATTTAACCCACTTGGAATTTATAAAATGGATAATTTTATGGATGTGCTTATAGTTAGATCTTGCATGGAACTGATCACTCCTGGGATACTAACCGTTAGGGAATGGCTAATTAGGGATTTAAATTCGCGCGACCAAAGAAATTTAATCGTGAACCGACTTTTGATCATAAAAATTATCGAGGTGTCATTTTGAGCCAACGTAGGCCGATCTAAGGATAGTTAGGGATCAATTCGCCACTGTCATATGAGTGGATCGCGGATGATTCTGCTTGACCACGAGATGAATTGACGAATGACCCTAAACCTATACCAAATGATCATGCCCATCGGAACTAGCGATCGATCCTTACAATTACGTGACCACCGAGATTGTCACAACCCAAGTGAACTTAAACGTGGCTTGATTTAGTATCGGCCATGGGTCGAATATGCGAATTTTCCAAAAGCCACCCGTTAATTTGAGATACGCTCGAGTTACGTCATTTAAATTTAGTTATTAATTAGAGATCAAGTTTGAGCATTGGAAATTTCGAAAGTCACGACAGGATAATTGGATGACATTGTTATTAGCTTGGTCAGCCTTAGATTTGTCTGGATTCTTCAGAAAATTCGAATTCTGGTAAGAAATGGAAAAATGACCGTTTTGCCCCTTAGACTTTTTTAAGGCCAAGTGTTATATGAGAAGGGCATTTTGGTCATTTCATACCAGTTTTAGAGATAAAAATTTTGGACAATTTTGCCATTGAAAATTTTGTGAAATTCTAATTTTGCTCTTGGATATTTTGGGTAAGGATTGATCTTGGCCGTCGATCTTAGGATAAGGTTTAATCATGGCCTGTTGATTTGGAAAGTGGAGAGGAAGGTAGGATGGTCATTTGGCATGGGGGTTAGATACCAATTATTGGCCAGTTAGCCTTATTTCTCTCATTTTCTCTCTCTTACCTTCTCATTCTCACTCTCTCGGCAATCTCTCTTGCCCTCTCCCTCTTGGCCGGGCCTCCTCCTCGTCCCACCGTGACCGTGGCTGACTGTCTAGCCCAGCCATCGCCGCCGCTCCCCCGCCGTACCGGATCGCCTCTGGTCAGTCGTCTACAGTGCCTCGGCCTCACCGCCACCACCATCACTTTACCGTCCCTCTCTCTCCTGTTTTCCCTCTATCGAAACACCATCACTAGCCTTCATTCGGTCCAGCCCAGCTGAGACAGACTAGTCGCTCGTCCAACCACTGTCCGCCGTTCAGCCGCCGCCGTCACTGTCGCCATCCGCCCACCGTGTGGCCACCGGCTTGCCGCCCCCCTTCTGCCCGAGCTAGCCTAGGACTTCGAGTAAAGTGGCATCCTAAACTCTACTTAGGATATCAGGTATTGACATATTACTTAGGGGCTGATTCGGGTTAATTAGGGGCTGATTCGGGCTAATTAATGGCTGTTTAGGGCTAATTTATAGCTGTTTAAGGGCTGTTTTTGGTAGACTGAATTGGGGGTTGATCTTGGCTAATTTGTGGGTGAAATTGTGATGGTTTCGGGGCTGATTTGATGCTGAATTGAATGCTGGAAATTGTGGTTTGAAATGATGAGTATATGGCCTGATTTGGGGATTAAACGTATCTTATTGATGTGTGGTGCCCTGGCTGGTTTATGGTGATTGTTGTGGCTTGAAATAGACATGAATGTATTGAATTTATGTTCATATTAGTGGCTGTGATTGTGGGTCTAGTGGCGACTCTGTACGCTCGTCGGGTTATGAAATGATCGATTGAAATGCGGACCCATTATATGCGTGCATAGGCTGAATTGGATTGACTGGAAATTGGGCTTGTTTCTGTGCCAACTGAGCATGTGAAATGCGTGAGGTTCGATGTGTGCATGGGCTGAATTGGATCGGTTGGTAATTTGGTGTGTCGGTGTGTTAATCGAGCATGTTCGTATAATGTTCGAGCGAGTGAATGGATGAAAAATTTATGTGATATGTCGTGTGTGGTCACGAAAATCCCTGAGGTGTGTATTATAATGCGGGGAATTGAGTCGTCCTGAGGCATCTACTTTAACGCGGGACGATGCCCAGTATGATCGAAAAATCGCCAATCTGAAGCGTGTACTGTAACGCGGGTTGTGCCGTAGGTAGAGGATGTTGAGCCTAAAGCGTGTGTTGTAACGTAGGCAAGAGACATAGCTTGAGGCGTGTATTGTAACGCGGGCTAAGGAGTGTTGTGAATTTGAGACGGTTGTATGTGAATCATGGATTGAAAGTGGACCCGAGGCGTAATTACGTGGGTCATGAGCAAGTTTAATGAAAATAGTGTGGTGAGGCATGAACGAGTGTGTGGAATGCGGAATTGGTAATGTTATATGTTCGACTTGTGTTTTGGGCATGAAATTAATTTAGAATGTGCATGTGGTTGGAATTTGTATAGGGCTAATACCACGAAAAACCCTAAACTGGTACACTTGTGACAATTTTACCCAAAACTATTTTTTTGACCATAAAAACCCTAAACTAGTACACTTGTGACAATTTTACCCCAAATTATTTTTTTGACCATAAAAAACCCCAAACTGGTACACTTGTGACAAATCTACCCCGAACTATTTTTTTGACCACCAAAAATCCCAAACTGGTATATATGTGACAATTTTACCCTGAACTAATTTTTTAATATTATTTTTTTTATTTTCGAATTATTTTTTATTAATTTTTTATATTTTCTTTACTTTTTTTTCTTTTCTCTTTAACCTCCGGCTGGTCGCCGGACCGGTGACCGGCGAGGTCGGCCCCGCCGGCCACTGGCGAGGCTCAACCTCGCTGGCGTTGGGCGAGGTCAACCTCGGCCCGCAACGGCGAGGGAGGTCGAGCCTCGCCAACTCTGGCAAGGGCCTGGCCCCGCCGGCCGCTGGTGAGGCTCGACCTCGCCCAACGTTGGCGAGGCCAACCTCACCGGCTTCGGCCTCTGGCCAGTCGCCGATCCGGCGACCGGCCGGAGGTTAAAGAGAAAAAAAAAAGTTAAGAAAAAATAAAAAAGTTAATAAAAAAATTTAAAAAATAAAAAATAATATTAAAAAATTAGTTCGGGGTAAAATTGTCACATGTATATCAGTTTGAGGTTTTTAGTGGTCAAAAAAATAGTTCGGGGTAAAATTGTCACAATTATACCAGTTTGGGGTTTTTTATGGTCAAAAAAATAGTTTTGGGTAAAATTGTCTTAAGTGTACCAGTTTGGAGTTTTTTATGGTCAAAAAAATAGTTTGGGGTAAAATTGTCACAAATGTACCAGTTTAGGGTTTTTCGTGGTATTAACCCATTTGTATATTTGAGACTAACGTGCAAATTGTACACATTAAAAGTCCAAGTAAGTGCAATTGTGTGTCTGTTATGTGCTTGTTGAGTGTTATTGTGTTTGGACTTGTCTGGAGGTACGCGTTAGCCTAGGTGGGGTTTAGAGTGTTTACTTGCTGAGACGTGTCTCATGGTTATTTAACCAAACAATTTCAAAACCCCGGCTTGGACCATGAATCTTTCACCGCCACCGCCTCAGCGTTTTGGTATACCCATGCATACCGACCATGCAGTTGTAGAGTATCCGATAGATGATAATATGGCTTGGATTAAGCATACTACAGTAGTCTGGATAGATATAGGGCAACCCCTTCGGCAGGCTCACACCTATATCGCTTTGTGTTTCTGGGATGGCATGGACGAGTTTGGTCCTGTTTAAGGCTTCGATGTCCCTTTTGACGGAGTGGGAGATTGGGATCCGTTGGCCATACCCCTTCCTGATGGTGAGATGACTAGTCTGAACACTAGCCTCGCACAGTTAGGACAGCAGCATGTACTTGCAGCACCCGAACCCACAATGGCTGAGCCTGATCCGGAGCCAGAGGAGTCACAGGCGGGATATGACCTGATGGACATGGATATAGGAGAAGTACCTGAGGAGGAGCCCGTAGAAGAGGAAGAACCTGAAGAAGAATCAGAGGAAGAAGAACCCGAAGAAGAAGAGCCCGAAAAAGAGCCTGAGGAGGAACCAGATGAAGATCTAGAGGTAGAACCAGAGGAAGAGCCAGAAGAGGAGGAGCGAATTGAGGTTCCGTTAGAGTCAGACGATGAGAACAACCCGATTGAGATCGAGGCGGACTCTGAGTCCTAAGAGGAGCATGTGGCTCAGAGGGATTCAAACTCGGGTTTTGAGAAGTCTGACTCAGAGTGGACGCCGTCTAGAGGGCGTAGGGGCTAGTTTAGGGGTAGAGTAAATATTTTTGAAGTGTCCATTTTTGGAGTTAGAGTAGAACCATACTACTGACCTCTTTTTAATATCGATGGTGTAAACCTTAGAAGTTCGGCGTGCGTGTATATTATGAATTTTGTAAATGGTGTGTATTGTATAAGTTTGAATTGGTAATGAATATATGTATATTCTCCCTTTTACTCCTAGCTAAATATTGTCTGGGTGTTTGTTATTTTCGCTAGTGCTTTATCTCTAGATGTGTGGGGTCGTCGACATCCTTGGACGTAGCGATATTCGACCTTAGGAGTATGTCGCGAGGTTGATGGGGTTCGGGGCGTGACAGATAAACATGTTTATGAAATGCATGGTTTGCATGATATGCACATGTTCTAAAGTGACCCAAAATCTCATCTTGAATGTTCGTTTTCATTTCATGGGTAGAAAGTCTTGACAGCATCTGCATTTATAGGATAGGCCAATTCTGTTCCTGCCATATCTACAAGAATCAATGCTCCTCTAGGAAGAACTTTCTTGACATTGTATGGGCCCTCATAATTCGGAGTGAATTTGTCATGAGGATCTAAATTGTTGAAAATGACTTTCCTTGCTACTAAATCTTCTGTCTTGAAATTCCTTTGTTTCACTTTTCGATTAAAGGATTTAGCCACTCTTTTCTGATAGACTTGCCCATGACATATAGCTCTTAACCTCTTTTCATCGATTATGTTGAGTTGTTCATTTCTTTGTTGAATTTACTCAGCTTCTGAAAGCTTCAATTAGGATAGTATCCTTAATGAAGGAATTTCTGTTTCAACTGATAGCACTGATTCCATTCCATAAACCAAGGAAAATGGTGTTGCTCCAGTTGATATTTGAATTGAAGTTCGGTATGCCATCAGAGCGTACGATAACCTTTTGTGCCAATCACAATAATTGTTGGCTGTCTTGGCCAATAACTTCTTGATATTCTTATTTGCTGCTTCAACTACTCCATTCATTTGTGGACAATATGGAGATCAGTTCAAATGTCGGACGTGGAAGTGTTTGAGTAAATCATCCACAATCTTATTGTTTAGATTTGAGCCATTGTCCGTAATTATTGCTTTTGGAACTCCATACCTAGCAATGACGTCTCGCCTATTGAATCTTGTAATATTCTTTGCAGTAACATTCGTGTAGGAGTTTGCTTCAATCCATTTAGTGAAATAGTCAATAGCGACCAAGATAAACCGTTGCCCATTTGAGGCCTTGGGGTTGATTGGACCAATCATATCAATGCCCCACATTGAAAATGGTCATGGTTCAGATATTTGATGTAGCTCATTTGGCGATGCATTAATACTGTCCTCATAAACTTGACGTTGATGACAACATCTCACATGTTGGATGCAATCTGATTCCATTGTCATCCAATAGTATCCCAACCTCATAATTTTTCGGGTTAGAAGATGTCCATTCAAGTGCGGTCCACATTTAGCCTCATGAATTTCTTTCATAATCTGTTCAGCTTCTGTAACATCCACACATCTTAGTAGGGTTGAATCAAATGATCTCTTGTAGAAAGTTTGACCACTGAGGAAGAATTTGTTGGCTATCTTCCTTATAAATTTTCTGTCACCTGATTGGCTTTCTTCAGGAAATTCTCCTGATTGAAGATATCTTTTGATGTCATGATATCATGGTTCGTTGTCGAACTCTGCTTGGACCATCATGCAATAAGCTAGTTGTTCAATAATATTAATCCTCAATGGTTTTATATCCATACCATCTTCAACTTGAAGTAAGGATGACAAAGTTGCAAGTGCATCTGCAAAATGATTTTGAGCTCTTGGGAGATAATCGAATATTATTTTTTCGGAAACTTTCTATCATCTCTTTTAAGTATCTATGATAAGGAATTAGCTTGGTATCTCCAGTTTTGCCATTCACCAGTTGTTTGTAATATGATGAGTATAGAATCTCCATATACTTGCAACCTTTTTACCTTCATTGAAAGGGTTAATTGTAAGCCAAGAATGTATGTCTTGTATTCAGCAATATTATTGGTACATGGAAATACCAATTTCGCAGATACTAGACAGCGTTGGCCTTCTGGGGGAGATCAGTATTGTCTCAGTTCCTGATCCAGATAAGTTGGTTGCACCATCAAAATACATGATCATTTATCGTCGACTAGTGTCAATACATGATCATCAAGTTGTTCTTCAGGATTGGCAATATTCTACGAAGTTTTTGCCAGCATGTCTGCTATTGCTAGTCCTTTGATTGACTTTTGGGATGAACTTATGATGTCAAATAAATGGATGATCCATTTATCGATGACTTTTGCTAATTTCCCGACCAAGGAGGATTTCTCAAGAAGGTACTTAATCAGATCATTCTCAGTCACTAGTAAAATTTGATGATGAAGGGTGTACTGTCATAATCTGTGTAATATCCAAATCAATGCAACGCACGTCTCTCGACTGCCGGGTAATTCATTTATGATGTTGTGAACTTCTTACTCAAGTAATAAATGGTTTGTTCTTTACCATCATTTGGTCTTCTGTGTACAAACACCGCTCCTAATGACTCATAGTGAATCGTCAAATATAAGATCAACGGAACCCCAGGAATTGGTGGTACCAACACTGGTGGGCATACTAGATATTCTTTTATCTTATCAAAGGCTTGTTAACATTCCGCATCCCACTTTACTTTGGCATTTTTCATCAACAATTTGAAGAATGGTTTAACAGTCTTAGAAAGCTGATAGATGAAACGGGCAATGTAATTTAATCGTCCCAACAAGCTTCTCACTTCTTTTACCATAGAAGGAGTCTTTAAGTAGTATATTTTCTTAATCTTAGAGGGATCTATTTCAATGCCCCTGCTATTGACCATAAATCCTAGCAATTTGCCAGATTTTGCCCCAAATACACACTTGTTGGGGTTCAGTCGCAACTTGTACTTTCTAAGTCTTTCGAACAACTTGCGAAATACCTTAACATGATCTTCTCCTTGTTTGGATTTTGCAATCATATCGTCCACATATACCTTGATTTCTTTGTGCATTATGTTATGGAACAAAGTTACCATTACCCTTTGATATGTGGCACTAGCATTTTTCAAACCGAAAGACATCACCATGTAACAAAATGTGTCCCATGATGTTATGAAAGACATTTTTGCCTTATCCTCTTTCTTCATGAGGATTTGATTATATCTTGAGAAACTATCAATGAATGAAAATGTTTCGAACCCAGCAGTGCTATCCACTAATACATCGATATATGGAAGCGGGAAATCATCCTTAGGGCTCGCTTTATTTAGGTCGCGATAATCAATGCACACCCGTACTCGATCATATTTCTTCGTTACGGGTACCATGTTGGCAACGCATTCTGGATATGGTACTATTTCAATGAAACCAATTTTAAGCAATTTCATTATTTTTTCTTCTATCTTCTTTGCCAAATCCGACTTCATTCGCCTAAGTTTTTGCTTCTTTGGTGGAATACTTGGATTCGATTGGCAAAGCATGTTCAACTATGCTCGAATCAAGGCTTGGCATGTCAGTATAAGACAATACGAATATATCTTGATACACTATGAGAAAATCTGCGATTCTTTCTAATTCTGCTAAGAGAAGACTTTCTCCAATCTTAATTTCCTTGAGATTCTCTATATCGCCCAGATTAACAGAATCGTTTTCTCTAATGTAAGTGGCTTTAATTCTTCATGACGAATCCATTTCTTTCTGACCCTTTCCTCATCCTCATTATCTTCTTCAATATCACAAGCGATCTCCTTGGAAAGATTTGGGCCACATATGAACTTATTATGGATATGCAAATACTCATGCCAAAAGTTCAAGAGAATCTTTCTACTCCAGTGCGTAAGTATCTTCTGCTTCGGTTATGATAAAGTTGATAGTATTCTCTTCGAATAAACCAGGCAGAATTGATTCTTTCACCGCATGTAAGTTTTCTTCTTTAAGTAATTTGGAAGGTCTAGGAAAAGTTTCCTTGATATAAATATAATGATAGGGAAGCTCTTTAGCTTTGCCATTCTATATGAATGGATTAATGACGCGATCACCTCGGCCTCTATAGCCTCCATGGTCCTTTTGACCTTGGCCTTGGCCTCCATGGTGATCTTTAGAGCTATCTGGAATATACCCTACTCCATGTTTCATTCTTGTAACAAGCAAAGTGATAGGTTCCTTGATTCCTTGGGATTTCGATCCAAGACCATTACCGAAAGTAAATGCATACTGGCACAGCACCCTTCCAGACATAATGGATGATGTTGAGAACTTTGGGGATTTTATGATGCAACTGGCAAGAATTTGCACCATTGAGACCATTTTAAAAGAATGATAACTTGGTTCTTCTTTCACTTCGGGTTCAACATATGGTATTACACTCTCTTTGTAGGTGGTGAAATCTGTCTACCCGTGTACGGTAATCATTTTGCCATTAATGACAAATCTGACCTTCTGATGGAGACTTGAAGGAATGGCACCAGCTATATGAATCCAATGTCTTCGGAGTAACAAGTTAAAAGTACTCGGAATATCCACTACTTGAAAGTCAATTAGGAAAGGCACAGGGCCTATA
This sequence comes from Syzygium grande, assembly GCA_024733475.1. NCBI lineage: Eukaryota > Viridiplantae > Streptophyta > Magnoliopsida > Myrtales > Myrtaceae > Syzygium > Syzygium grande. The sequence goes on along the minus strand of JAMXDD010000002.1, from coordinate 9,163,750 downwards.
CTCACCTTGAGCTCGATATCGCCAATAACTTCTTTCTTCATTCTATCAAACGAACGCACAGTTACCTTAGATGGTTTAATGAGCTCTTCGCTAATCCCCAAGCGATACAGTGTGCTTAGCGGACACAAATTAAGTGCGGAACCATTATCGATCAGCACCCGTGACACCTCCTTGCCTCGGCATTTGACGGAAATATATAGAGCTTTATTATGGAAATGCCCATCAATTGGAAAATTTTCATTGGAGAAGGCAATTTGATCTTTCAGAAGAATTGTACCAACAAAGTCTCTCAATTGTACTTCATTAATTGTCTCCGAGACATGTACCTCATTGAGAAGTTTTATAAGCACCATTTTGTGGCTTTTTGAAGTCTTGAAAAGATCCAACAGAGAAGTCTGTGCCGGCATCTTTCTTAGCTGTTCAATTACCTCAAATTCGCTCGTCTTCATGACTTAAAACAGTTGTTTGACATCTTTTTCGGTTACTCTTTTCTTTTTGTGCTCACCTTCTTTCGGGACATTGCATCTCCCTGATTGGGTTATGTCATCGACTTCTTTGAAAGAATAATCCCAAGGTACATATTTAATATCAAACTTTTCTTTTGGAGGGAGAGTGATAATCACAGGCTGTGTTTCTTCTCCTTCAATCTTTAGTTGATCAATGGAAAGTTGGATAGTGATTGGTTTAACAGGACCTTCTTCCTCCTTATATTTATTTATCTCATCAAGCTTGATCAGAAATAGTGTGATCATGGATACCGTGCTTCTATTGGCTTCGTTAGCACCCATTCCACCCCAGCCTTCAGGTGTGATTATTTTATTCTTGAATCCTACGAAGGGGGTGTATATTTGACACGGTAATTATACCGACCACTATCTTGACCCAGAAAATCGACAACTTCACTTTGTTTTCGTGCTCTACGAGCAAATCGCTTATCACCTCGGCGAATCTTTTTTCTTCTTTTTCTCTTCCCGATCTTCATTCTCTTTGAGATTTAGTTGGCTGATCGGGACTTCGTCCATGCCACCCCATCTGTCCGGTATAATGTCTTCATTTTTGAACGCCCATGGTGGTGGAATATATTTGACACGGTAATTATATTTACCGCTGTCTTGACCGAGTAAGTCTATGGTTTCGCCTTCACTAAATGATTTCTAGGTGAAACGCCTTTCACCCTGTTGGACTTTTTCTTTTTCTTTTTCTTTTTCATCCACATCTGTTTTATCTCGGAGCATTTCCTTCTTAGACAGGGTTTTCTCCTTAGGGCTGATTTCGTCATCCATACCACCCCACTCATCAAGTATAATTAGTTCATTTTTGAATACCCGTGGCGGTAGGGTATATTTCACTTGAAAGTTATGTTTTCCGGAGTCTTCTCCCAAGTTATCTACGATATCGCCTTTTAGAAAAGCTTCTTGACGAAAGCGAGCATCTCCTAATCGAGAAGCTTTAATTTTGACCTCATATTCATCCTCATTGTCAGACTCGATCATTGTCTTTTCATCTTTGATCATGTTTACTGTATTATGCTTAGGAAGAGGATTCTAATTTACATTTGGTTCGGGCTCTTGGAAGTTCAATATCTTCTCATCGATGAGCTGTTGAACCTTGTACTTTAGAGTAGGACAATTATCTACATTATGTCCCATTTCTCCCATGTGATAGGTGTAGGTTTTTTATTCATTATACCAAGAAAATCTTGTAGGATTGTCTCTCAGTACTTCCTTGGCTACCAAATGCCTTTCTAGGAGCATTGGTAATAACTTTGACAGGGGTCGAGGCAACGGTGCGTATTGCTTCATGGGTCTTTTATTTGGCTCGAACTGCCTTGAGTTTTTTCGAGCGACATTTGACTGCCTGTAAATGATGCTTGATGAGTATTTAGGCTAGACACCATTGCCACTTCTCGAATGGGTTCTCTGTCTTTTTTCCTGGGGTCAGCCTCCATGCTGCTGTTCTTGAGCCTTCTCTTTCAACCCCCATTCAATTCTCTCACTAATCTTTACCAATATGGTGAGTGTTTGACAACCTGATACATGAAGCTTGTTATAATACTCAATTGGCAATGATTTTAGAAAGAGCTCAATGAGCTCGTCTTCACTTATGGCGGGTTTTACTTGTAAGGCAACAGCTTTCCATCTTTGAGCATAGGCTCAGAACCCTTCATTCTTCCGTTTCTCGGTTCTGACGAGATCCTCTTTAGTTGAGAGTACTTCAACATTAAACTTGTACTGGCGAAGAAATTTTCCCTCCAAATAATCTCATTCAATGAAGTCTTTTATGTCAAGAGCTGTGTATCATGCAAGAGCCGCTCCTCTCAAACTATCTTAAAATATGCTAATAAAAAATGGCGTGTTATGTGAATATCTTGTCATCTTACAGAGATAATACTTCAAATGGCTTTTAGGACAATCAGTGCCATTATACTTGCTCACGAACTCTGGTTCCTTATAGTTTTCTAGAACAACCACCTTTGCGTACGGTAAGAACTTGTCAAGCCTTTGAAGCTCATAGCCTTGACTTGCTAAGCATTCTTCAATTTTGGCTAGGCTCTTGGCCTCTTCTACATCCTTTGTTTTGGATATTTTCTTGATTTGATCATCCTCTTCCAAATTTACCACCTCAGACGTAGTCTTTGGAGGATTTTCTTGAATCGGTTCTTTGTTTCTAACTGGGTCTTCACTCGGTGTTTCGATTGTATTTGAAGTTTCCATATTTGGAGTAGTAGAATAAGATCCTCGAGATGCGAGAATAAAAGCTTTCATTTCTACTATCATTGCAACCATTTGGGTCATTTGATTCTCAACTTCAGCTAGTCAAGCATGAGTTTCTTCTTCTGTCATTCGAACTCATAATCGAGTCCGAGGTCTTTTACCTTCAGTTGCTAAACAACCTGTTTTGTAAAAAGACCCGACATTAGCATAGTAAAATCATCATGAAACCCCACATTCTTTTAATTGTATGGTTTCATGAGATTGTTGAAGACAAGAAATTTCATACAAGCCTTAGCTTTGTATGAAATTCTTCATCGATGTCTTTATCGAGAACTCATACAATTCAAAGAATTGTAATCCATGGTGATTTTTTACAAATCATACTTTGAAACTTCATAAAGCAATTATTCATTAAGCAATTGTTTCAATTTTGAAAATTTTTATTACAATGCTATTCATCAAAATAGGGGAACACTAGCTTAAACAAGTCTAGGCTTCTTGCTAGCTAAGGTAGCTTCAGCCTTTTCATATTCTTTGGTTCGTGTCTCCCATTCTTCCACATTGATTACAACCTCCACGGGAACATATGGCTTTACACTTGGTGTGCTTGGCAAAATATACTCTAGGATGTACAGCTCATCAAAATGAGTAATAACACTCAAGGGTACATAGGGTTCGACGTCAATTGGTCGTTTAGTCTACAACCACCTTATATACTCGTTGGACGCCAAAAAGAGCTTCATCTCCCCTTCTAAATCTTCAGGCCATTATACTATTTGCTTGGTTGATTTCTTCAAGAAATTCACAATTCCATCAACCCTTGTTCGTAGCTCTTTACTTTTTTTTTTTTTTTTTCTGTATAGGTTCTTGTGGTATCTCAAATGTGAACTCCTCAGGATACCAAATAGGTGGAATTTGTTGAATCATTCCAAATTATCGTATGACTCTTAGTAGGCAATAAGCAGTTTCACTGCTCAATCCAAGCAAAGGTACAAAATTGCCATCTTGGGTAGTAATTTGAGCTTTTGCTATCTTCGGCCATTGAATTCTCCATTGAAACTGGTCGGGAGTTAATGCTATAATGAAGTTTGTCTACTCGTGAAAAAGGTTTTTTGGCATTTTATCTTGGAGTTTCAAATACTTTTCAATAGGGTTGGTAGATGAGTCGATCTCTCGAATGGGTATATAACGTTTCCAAGGTCGAATATGGGAAATAAACCGCACAGAAAGTAACCCCGCTGAAGCTTGAAGTACACCTTTTTACTGATTTTGATATTTGTTCAATGAAATCATGGTCTTCACTAAGAGCAAATTGGAGAAGTCCCATTTTAGGTAAGCTTGTCTAGCAATTACCGCAACAATAGGATTTAATTCCGTTCTTGATGCGGGGAATTAGACAAATCCGAAGAAGGCTAGAATAAAAACCCTCGCGGAAGTGTTTCTTGTTTCTTTCGGCAATTTGCAGTAATAGTCCACCAAGTAAGATAGAGGAAATCTTCTGGTATTTGACTTTATCAACTTTTCCACTGAGGGGTCTTCAAGTTTAAAAATTTAGCTATAACACTCTTGGGTTTCAATCCAACTGGGGGCTCAACAGTTCTTGACTCGAAATCAATTTCAATGGTTACCTTATATTCTTCTAGTGTAGGTACCATCTCGTGTTCACTTAATTGAAATGTGGCGATGGTAATTTCCCAGAAATGGGATAATGCTTGGATTAAAGTCACTTAATACTCCAAGTTGATGAGCTTAAATAAATACCCGAGCCTTTCTCTTACGTATGCTTTGTTGTCCTTTGTCATGTTTACTCACTATGCCAAAAGCTCCTTCCTCGGAATAGGAATGACTTGTATGTCTAGTTTCCCCATTTCAATGTAAAGCATGTAAAAGAAAGTAATTATTATTCACCATGGATTATCAATTATTTTAATACCTCCGTTTCAACTATATGTCCTTTTAAGGTAAGATGGAGGTAAAATACTCTTGTATGCCTCAAAAGTAATGCAAATGTCATTTTGAGTCCGTTTAAACCTTAAAAGAGCATATAGTTAAGATCATGGACAAATTCAATGTGTAATGTAAATGCCTATTCTGTCATACTTCATTTAGACGATAAAGTCCTAAACTATGGTTTACAACTCCGTATACACTGAAATGAACGAATAAGCATTTGAATTATATGAAAAATTCGCCATGGACCTATACATTTCATCTAAAAATGAAAGAATGGTCAAATGAAGTATGACACCCTAATCATGCATTCTAAAATGAAAGGGCATTTAGACCAAGTATTGAATGTTATTTAGGCATTTTTTGAGAATATGCCAACTAGCATGCATAATTGTAAAAGAATGGAATGGAACGATACTTGCTTACCATGATATTTTTGTTTGGTTTTAGGTATACCAACCACAAAGACAAGCAAATGTTACTAGTGAAGTTTTGACGCCTAAAAGGGTGGAATATACTAAAGGCTCAATGTCACCACCTTAATGGATAAGGGATCCCATTCCAATAGGCAATCAACCCAAAGTAATGAAATATTATTCCACCTCGGTGATCGGTATTGCATTCAAACAATCCCATGAGCAATTAGCTCATAGTTTTGTCTAAACACATGCCTCCTAAGGGTAATCCTAAATATAGCTGGGGTTGGGCCACAGGTGGTGTATGCTAATAGTGTAATGCTAAAGCAATTTAAAGACATGCATAGCAATTAATAACCAAACAGTACTTTTAAAATTCATTCAGACCACATTCAATCTCATCATCATACTGCAAAACAAATGTTAGCAAAGACTACATCCCTTATACAATTCGCCTGCCAAAACCATTTAACACTATCATTAGCTAGACGTACCTGGAATCTTTGTAAGCACAAAACACAAGCGTATTATTCTATCTATGCCTAAGTCCACTTAGAAAGGTTAAGACTCCAGTGGAGTCGCCAAGCCTGTCGCACCATGCTTTTTTTTAGGTTTTCGGGATTTGCGCGCTAAGGAGGTATTTCCATCCAAGGTCTCTCCCAGGCCATACCTCATGTAACAGTAAATGGTAATTTCCTATTTAGTCTAAGTTTTCGATTTTGGAGTCGCAACTAGTCATTATTGGTAGGTAGACTAGAAACCTAATCGGAGTACGAGAGAAATACCACAATTTTACAAACCAGAGATTCTGAGTATAGGGACTTGGTTACGCTAACGATCCCAAATCGAGATCCCTAACACCCTTTCGGGTATCTAAGAACGATACGATGTCTAACGTGTCATACAAATTTTTAAGGCTTACCCACTAATTTTATCCATTCTAATCGCAGGAAAAACCAATCAAGTATTAAATGCACAATCAACGTCAATCAAATCAATCAATCCTAAATGGTCTTTAAAAATGAAAATCAATCAAAACAACCAAACCCTAATGAAGCTTTAGGGCTGCGTTTGGTCATTCGGATAAAATTCAAGATATGATATATTTTATCCTATCCTGTGTTTGGTAGCTGTCTAGGACTAGATAAGGTCGAATATAGGGAGGATATAGCCCGGAATAAAAAAATCCGAAGGGGGATAGAGTCGAATAGAATTTTTGTGACATCCGGAAATTTCATAATAATATGTTTGTGACATTAGAAATTTTCTATGTTTGAAAATGATACTTAAATGTAAAGCTAAGTATTATTTTCGAGTTAGTATTCGTGCGGATGCGTAGGAATTTTTGTTAGATCGTATTTGGCGAAGCGCGGATTCGGAATCGTAATCGTATTGAGTCTAACGTGTTTAATATTTAGACGTTGTCATGTGCGTTAATTGTAGTGCGGTGTTAATTAAATTACCGTTGTCTTGGTAACTAGTGGGTATTATTATTATTATTATTATTTTATCTTGGTTAAGTAATATTATTGCCGTAAGGAAAAAGGGGAAGATATCTTCTCAAAATATCCCTCTGGACTCTTCTTTCTCTCACGTGGTTATTGAAGGAAAAGTTGACCGAATGCCATTTGTCTCCTTGAGCTACACACCTAAGCCTTTGGTAATCATTTTCCTTGGCCAATACTCCTACGATTAAGCCATTGATCTCTTCCACCTGGCCATGATGAAGAGATAAGGTGCCACATGTAAATACAATGAATTTACCTACCCCTTCGTATACTTTTCAGTTTTCATCTTCATATGGGCAATTACCGAAGATCATTTCACCCAAACACACTCTCCTTCATTTTCTACTCTCACCATCACCGATCCAAAAATCTGTGGAAGAGTTTTAATCTTTTGGGTGTTCAGATTCTGCACAAGGTAAGTGAAAACTCTAGATTTAAGCTAAGTAAATTCACTGACACTTTTAACTTGGTTGCTTGAGAAAGGTTATTTTAATGTGCAATAGTAAGGTTGTGATGATGGTTGAATCTGTTTTGCTGGTTCTGTGCACGTTCAAATGGATGTGATTTGTTTCCTTATAGTATGGTGAAAATCGGCAAATGAAACGATTAAATCTGAGCGTGTAAGTGTTATCTTTGAGATGATTGTTGGATTCTTCTTATTGGTTTATGCATGTTTAAAAAGGGTAGAAAATCGTTTTACTTAAAGTGATGATTATGTTTATTTTTGAAACTGGGTAGATTTTAATCTTAAAATATGATTTTGTATACTTTTTAAATTGTTCAGACTTTACCTTTAAACCTTACGTTCAGACTTTACCTTCAGACCTTACGTTCAGACTTTACCTTCATACTTTACCACTCAGACTTTACTTCAAAGTTTATGATTCAGACTTTACTGCTCAGACTTTACCGTTCAAACTTTACCTTCATACTTTAGCCTTGTGAGTTTGAATTTGCTTCTGAATTTGAATGTGCTTCTCAGTCTGAACCCGCGTCTGAGTTTGAACCCGCTTCTGAGTCTGAATTCACTTCTGAGTCTGAATTTGCTTATGAGTTTGAACCCTCTTCTGAGTCTAAATTCACTTCTGAGTCTGAATTCGCTTTTGAGTCTGAACCCACTTCTGAGTCTGAACTGGCTTCTGATGACTTGAATTTGCTTCTGAACCCGAATTTACTTATGAGTTGAGTTTGCTTCTAATTTCGAAATGCATTATTTCATATTTAAATTGGTCGGATGATGCATTTCATGATTTTAAAGTACAAAAAAAAATATGATGGCTCGGTATGGGATGGGCCAAAGCGATTTATGCATGCAAATACTTGGTTGTCATAACTTGCGTGGGAATAATATTAATTCCGTCGCCAATTTAGTGGTGTGTGACGATGCCCCGTAGGTCGAGATGCCCTGGGGAATGTTTTGGGATGCCTCGGGAGTCGAGATGCCCCGTTGGTCGAGATGCCCCAGGTGTATGCCGGGATACCTCGGAGTTGAGATGCCCCGTTGGTCGAGATGCCCCAGGAGTGTTCAATAGGATGAAGTAATGAACCTAATCGCATGAGCATAAATGATTTATATCATGCCCGCGTCTGAGTGAAAATATTATGATATATTGCATTATTCAGATTTTGCGGCACCTCCATACGGAAAAAGTATAACTTGCATTCAAGTTCTATGTATATCGTCTGCTATGCATGCATATGTGTTTATGCCAAGCAAAGTGGTAAGCTGATTTTCCTAACTTAAAACTGGAGATTTCATTTGCTAGGCTTCGGCTCATTTCATTATTTTTTAGACATGTAGGATGGATGTTCCACAGCCTCTACGTTTTGGAGTTCCTGTTTATCATGATACTGTTTATGAGGATGTGTTTATGCCGAAGTCTGATGCCATTTTTACTAAGTGTAGCTCTACAATATGGGTTGATGTGGGGCTTCCGGAATGGGTTCCTTATCTTTTTGTTGCTTAGTATTTCAACTTGGAGGGCGAGTTGATTGGCCCGTTGAGGGGGCTTCGACCTAGATAATAATGGTTCCGTAGCAGAGGGTGAAGTGATTGACGCGTGACAGTTTTGGATTTTAGGTAGACTTTTGGATGTAGGATCTAGTTAGAGATAGGCAACCTTGACCTACCCAGTTTTTGTTTTTTGTACTTGTATGGTACTTTGTCTGGGTTGTAAATCTGACAAGGGTTTGTTAATGAGAAGAAAAAGTATTTTGACTAAATTTGTGTGATATTCATGTTTAATATTTGTCTTCCGCTGGCCATATTAAAAATAATGCTACGGGATTTGTGTCGTGCGTGACGTTCTCAGGCGTCACAATTTCTCTTATCCGTAATATAAAAGTTTTTTTCTAGAAACCCTACGCTCTCCTTTTTCTTATCATTCGTTCACCTACGCGACTCCTCTATAACTAAAGCAGTGAAGCCTAGTTCACATCGAAGCTTTGAGGAATTAGCGAAAGAGTTGAAGCATCATATTTTTTTCGATTCGCAAAGGTAAATAATCATGCTCTCTCTCTCTCTCTCTCTCTCTCTCTCTCTCTCTCTCTCTCTCTCTCTCTCTCTCTCTCTCTCTCTCTCTCTCTCTCTCTCTCTCTCTCTCTCTCTCTCTCTCTCTCTCACTAAGACTCATGCATGATGGCTAGGTATCGGGATTGAATAAGCGTTGTTGCAGGCATTAAGAACGATTTGAGGGCAGATTTCTTTTGATACAAACTTAACTTATATTAAGTCTTCGAATAAAAATCAAAATTTTAGCCAAGGCACTTCTTTTATTTTGGTTGTAGCAGAATTTTGATTACTGTGAACTAATCAAAATTAAGTCTTCGAATAGAAATCAAAATTTTAGTGAATACGCTTCTTTTATTTTGGTTATAGCAGAATTTTGATTACTGTGAACTAATCAAAATTAAGTCTTTGAATAGAAGCATCAGGTGTGAATTTTTAGTGACCAAGTATGCATGTTTTTGGGTGGACACGTTTGTTACACCTAGTTTGCTAGTTACAGAACCACCGGGTTCAAAAGTATTTGGCTTAAATCAGCTGTTACAATTTTGGTTTTGTAGAACATATCGATCCCAGATCACTGAATGTTCTTGTGATACTCTAAACTTGATCTTGAACAGGAATCATGTCATGAATACTCTGAGTATGGACTTGTAACTATCTACTTGGGTTTATTTTTTCGTTTCTGTGTTATATGCTAGTCAATGACTTGGATTTGTTTTAAGTTGTCTATGGCGTGTCTCCTCTACTGCAACGTTGTGGTGATCTCAGTAGTTAGGCTCCTTGACAAGAATCTTGCTAGATAAATTTTTTCATTCCTGATCATGTATTCATAACAATTGTTTATGTTGTAACAAATGCTTTTTATTGGACTGCTTATTTTCTGCCCACCGTATCATTTTCATCAACACTTTGAATGTGTGTGTAGGAGAGAGAAGGTTGTCGAAGAGAGAGATTGTATGAAGAGTGAGTTAATAAGTTGAGAGGAGAAATGAGTTTAACCAAAATTGTTGGTTCGTATAAGTACATGGTTATTTAAGTCTTTGTACTTTTGTCATTGTTTAACATCTTTAAATTTACAAAATGGGTAACCAGTGGACAATAATGAAGGATGCAAATTCTAAGATTCTGTGAAAATATATTGATGTGAAAAATATATTGTTTTGGATGATTTTTCTATTATCTAACTTGTCGATTTGCACTTGCCTAATGTTAGTTTTTTTTTCCTCATTAGAAATGGATCACAATGATAGAGAGGAAATTTTTAGCATTCTGATATTGGAGGAGATGAACCTACAGATGTTGCTTTTGTGTATGATGTTTATGATTGTGGTGTCCACTGTTGCTGAAAGGCACTACCATAAGCATATATTGAAGGATCGAACATTTGTTAGAAGCCAAGCTCGTTTAGATCACCTTGACCGCCTTATAAATAGCAGTGACTTGAATTGTGTGGAACAACTTAGGATGGATAGACGTACATTTACTCTACTATGTGAGTTGGCATGTACAATTGGTGGGTTAAAAGAAGATAGACTTGTAACTATAGAAGAACAAATGGCAATGTTTCTACATATACTTGCCCATCATGTGAAAAAGCGTGTCATCAAGTTCAGATTTATGAGGTCCGAGGAGACAATAAGTAGGTATTTTAACTTAGTTTTGAGTGCGGTGATAAGAATGCATAGTATGCTTATTGTCTCACTTGAATCAGTTCCAGAGGAATGTACCGACGAGAGATGGAAATGGTTTAAGGCATGTTTGCTATGCTATTGCATCGATTAATTTATTACTTTAAAGATAAGGTTATTTCATTGATTTCATGTTTCTAGGGTTGCTTAGGAGCATTAGGTGGCACATACATTAGGATACGTGTTCCGGAGGTTGATAAATCAAGGTACCGAAATAGAAAGGGTGAGGTATCGACTAATGTGTTAGGAGTTTGCTCATGTGATATGAGATTCGTTTATGTTTTACATGGATGGGAAGGCTCAGCGGCGGATTCTAGAGTGCTTCGAGATGCTTTAATTAAACCCATTGGTCTGAAGATTCCCGTTGGTAAGATAAGCCTTTATCAATATGTTGCATTCTTTGTCATGTAGGTTTTGATGAATCTAAAACAATTAATAATGTTATCATTTATTATTAGGTAATTATTATCTTGTAGATGCCGGATACACAAATGGCGAGGGCTTTCTTGCTCCTTACAGAGGTACTCGATACCACCTATCCGAGTGGACAGAAGGTTGTACACCAAATTCCCCCGAGGAGTACTTCAACATGAAGCATTCTTAAGCTAAAAATGTCATAAAAAGATGCTTCGGTCTACTTAAGTTACGATGGGCTATTCTTAGAAGTCCATCTTTTTATCCAATTAGAACGCAAGATAGAATAATCATAGCTTGTTGTCTTATACACAACTTGATAAGAAGAGAAATGGCTATTAATCCAATTGAGGCACACTTAGATGAAGTTGCTAACACCATTGAAGATGTGGAAACAATTGATGTTGTTGAGCCATCGGATCATTGGACAACATGGAGGCAAAATTTGGCGGTAGAGATGTTTAATGAGTGGAATGCAAGTCGAGGACATGGAGGAGTTGTATGATTTGACATTATTTTTAAAAATCATTTGTTCCCCATCGTTGCAAGACTTGAGTTGTAAGAAGTTTATTTTCATTTATGTTAGACATGTGTAATATGTTGTTGGTTTGTCATTATTGTGACATATTTCTTATGCAATGTTTGAATTATGGCTTTATCATTTTAAATTTTTAGTTCTATGTTGTCTCTGTCATTAAATTTTCCTCTACCACGTTATCCTCTATCATTAAATTTTCTAAAATTTAAATGAGATGTTTAGGAATGGAAGATAGCAATTTCAATTAAACTCGAGGAAGGGGAACAAAGAGAGACCGACGTGTATGGACAATAGATGAAGAAAATGCACTTCTAGATGGTCTTGAAGAACTAGTTGCGCGAGGAATGAAAGCCGATAACGGCTTCAAGAGTGGTTACATGACTATGTTAGAGAAGTGGTTTGAAGAAAAGTTCCTTGGTTCTGGCATCAAGGGTAATCCTCATATAGAGTCGAAAATGAAAAACTTGAAAAAGTTATACGATCAGATATATGACTTGAAGGATCAAAGTGGCTTTGGGTGGGATCATGAAAAGCATTGTGTCGATATTCATTCAGAGGATAGTTGGCAAAAATATTGCAAGGTTTGTGTCACTTCTTCTGATTTTTTCTTCTTTACTACATGTTTCTTTTTAACAAAAAAGTGTATTTTCCTTGTACACCTATCCAGGAGCTGCTTCTTTGAGAGGGAAGTCCTTTCCTCAATATGATCAACTAGCAACTGTATTTGGAAAAGACCGTGCCAAGGGAAATCTCAGTGAGGACCCTTCAGAAGCTCATGTAGCTGTAGATCACGAAGAAAGTAAGAATCATGATGATGTGACAACTAATGGTGCAAGTCCAAACTTACCACCATTATCATCTTCTCAAACACAAAATGTTTATGATTCTTCAAAAAGAAAGAGGGCTAAAGCAAGTGATAAATAGGCTGCTGGATTAGTTGAGATTGCAGGCACTTTTGGCTCTTTCTTGGAAAAAGCTAACGAGAGGATGGAGATGATTGCTAGCCGTATTGGACATGCTAAAGATTTGGATAATGACAAGAGAAAAGTTAATGAGGAGCTTCTTCAAATGTCTCTAGGTACTATGGATAGAATAAAATTATGCAGAAAAATTGTGAAGGATCCTAAGAATATTAATCTTTTTTTTGGATTTCAAGGAGATGACAGGAAAGCATTTGTGAAACTACTTCTCCAAGAGATGATAGAAGAGAATGAGTAATGTTTTTGTAGCGATGAGTCACAGTTGATTTATGCGAGTTGGAAGGGGAAAGTTATACCTAATTTTGTTTATAAATAATAGGTCTATTGTGTAGTCCCTTTGTTGTTTTATGACAATTAGTAATATTAAACAATGTTCTTTTTGCTATTAATTGGAATCATAAGTTTTTTGAAGACATTATTTCTTGGGTAGTTCTCTGCAGTCATATTGAGTCTTGTTCAAGACCTTCAAGTACATGATATATCCTTAACTTAAGAGTGTGCTGCTTTTCTTCTTCTGAAGTTTGTCTTAGATGGTGGTCAAATTCAATTCGATAATGTATTGTTCATTGACATGTTTGTTGACAGAGTGCTCTCTCAATGTTTAGTCCTCTAAAAATTTTCTGGTAATGCTTCTGCTGCTTTTCGAATTAGACTTTTCGACCACAAAACATTATGACCATATCTCATGACTATACTCAAAACTTTTAGGTACTTTTCCGAATGCAACTTACTACGAACATTACATGTATAATATAAATGTCAAATTTTTTTCATATCTCTAATGCTCTCGTGTTAGTCTTAATTGACTCGTCTCATATTAGCATGCGCGATGTCACTTTTTGAAAGGAAAAAGAGACTGATTTAGATAATTCAACAAAGTCGAGTTGATTACTACGATGATGAATAGAACATCTGGCTTGCAGATATTTCCTACGTCCATCATGATTTGATTGTTTCACTTGTATAGAAAGCCCGTGGGGAAATTTTGAAGCTATCTTGATTTAAATTCCGGCATACGCAAATTTCTGGAAGTATATATTTGGGTTCGAAAGATTTCTTTTTTCTTTTTCTTTGCATTGATAAACTAAACATGAGCGTCAGATTGCTTTGGTTCTTTATGCATATTTCATATAATGCATAATCATGGATTGATTCCGTTAGATTTTGTGAGAATCTTTTGATTTGAAAAAAAGTATATTGTTTTGGATGATTTTGCTATTATCTAACCCGTCAATTTGTACTTACCTAATGTTATTTTTTTAAGTATAATTATGCATGAGAATATCCAACTTAAATACGCAATTTACCAAACGGTAGATAGGATAGGATATGAGAATATCCAACTTTAAATCCGCAATTGACCAAACGGTGGATAGGACTTGGAGAAATCCCTGGATTTTTGTTTAGAAATCCGGACGACCAAACGCAGCCTAAAAGCTTATTCATTTCATGATTTACATTTTTTTAGGTTTTTAGGGTTTTTAAGGGGTTTTAACCCTTGAATTTGAAATTTTCTAAAAATGCCACTTGAGCACTTCCAAAAATTCAAATTTCACCTTTTAAGGTTGGCCACAGTATTTTTGGACCATTTTGTAAATTTTTGAAATTTTTGAATTTTTGAATTTTTTTTTGGAAATTTCATTAACCGAGAATTGATTTTTATGATTTTCTGAAAATTTGTGAATTTTACAAATTTTCAATTTTTTATTGATTTTCTAAATTTTTCACATTTTTTATTTGTATTTTCTGAATTTTTCTGAATTTTCTGAAAATTTTTGAATTTTTATGAATTTTCTATATTTTTTATTTTTCTGTTTTTCTGTGAATTTCCTATTTTTCTAAAATTTTTTCAATTTTCCAAAATTTTTTTAGATTGTTTTGATTTTTTCAAAATTTTTTGAATTTTTTATTTTTATGAATTTTTATTATTTTTTTTATAGATTATTTGTTTATTATTATTATTTTAAATTTCCCGCCTGTAAGTGAACCGGATCGGCCTGGTTCAACCCGGTTCGACCTAACTGAACCGGGCGTCGCCGACGCAGGTCGCCGGTCGTCTTCTCCGGCAAGCCCGGAGCTAAAAACGGCGCCGTTTTGACCATTTTTCATTAGGGTATTTCATCGAGCAAGTGGTGTTCACAATTTCAAGTTTAGTGTTTTTGAGGCCACCAGTTTGTATCGATTTTTGGCAACTTTCCGATGGCCTTTTATTTTGATTTTTTGGTTCTGGATTAGGTTCGCATCACACTCTGTCAAACTGAATCAACTGATTGGCCGTCGGAACATCACCGACAGGCGAAAATCTCATCGAAAAATGCCAATTTGTTACTAACCTAAACCGTGCTCATCGAAACTCAAAATCCCTATTCTACTCGCCTTAACCGTCTAGTTCGGCTCAGATCAAGGACAAAAATATTAAACAAAGTCAAGGAAGCTAACTTAAATGGTCCTACGGCTACGGCAATGCTTCGACGAGGGTACCTGAGTTCTTGCGAGGAGGTTTCAATGGTTGACCGACTCGGTTTCATTGATTTCATAACCCAAAATGTAATCAAACAATACCAAAAATAATTAGAAACTAGTTCCGAACATCAAAATGTCAAAATTAGTCAACGAAATCACATAAACATTCATATTGGGATTGGAACTGAATTCTGGAAAATTTTGAAAAAAATGACTATAAGCCAACTTTACCTTCTTCGTTCGATGATTAGGAGGAATCGCCAAACTGATCCGCGCCTTTAGAGTTGTTCCTTGATATTTGAACTTCAACCTAGTGGTCTTGGCCTTGCCGGAAGAGCTCTGAATGCACCGATCGAGCTTGATTTTCATAGCTTCCTGATCAATTCTTCACTGATCAACAGAGAGGGAGGTCCTCCTTGAACGATCGATTTGTCGGTGCTGTTCCATTCACCGGCGCCGGACACTCGATCAGGGGACCTCAACTCCCTATTCTCTCTCTAGATTTTCTTTATTTTCGCCTTCTTTCTCTCTCCTCTCTCTCTCTAGCATTTCGCCGAATACCTCCCCTCCTAATGTTAAGTTTTTCCAGCTTTTTGTTCATTGATTTTTCTCGCCCAAAGTTCGTTGGAACCGATTTCTGATCGATTAGATCGATTCCTTGGTGCCAGCTAGAGATTCTCTAGCTGGCCCAGTCAATTTTCACATGCCAAATTGGTTGGAAAGGATTGGCGAAGTCGCGGGCTTGAAACCTTTTTTCTGGTTTAATGCAATCTGGTGAGTCGAGCGAAGAAGGTAACCGACTTGGTCGACCCGGCAGAACCAGGTTGGTCTAAATTCGCCAATTAAGCTCAATTTTGACCCAATTTTCAAAATTAAACCCCGAAATTGAATTCCTCATCACATTTTGAATCCAAACATGTGATTTTTCCCAATTTTTGTGATAATCATGTCCAAGATTTTCCCATTTTTGTATTTGGATTAATAAGGTTTTATTCAATTTGATGTCCTAATGACCTGATTAGGCAAAATTGATGCCAAAATTGAATTACCCACATCTAATTAAGCCTAGAAATGATGGTCTCATGGTTCGAAAATTTCATATTGGGCACGATTCCCAATTTGAGCTCAAAATTTTTAATTTTCAATTGAATTTTGGGGATTTTTTATTTCTTTAACAAATTGTGCAATTGGACCGACCATTATGTAATTCAAGGTCCCATAATCATTTGTTGTGAAGACACTATGACTTAAAAAATGACCAAAAAAGATTTAATGCATTTTTGGTTGAATTTGGGTTTAATTTTGCCCAATTTTGGGAAAAACATATACCCAATTGAGATTTTTCAAAATTGATGATGTATTAATGAAATTGGATTTAAAATAAGACTAATGACTATTTTTATGGAATTTTCTGATTCCATTTGTTATTTTTCTTGATTTTCTCACTTATTTTGACTAAAAGAAATTAAGGAAAAATGTAGAAAAATGCAAAAAAAATTATTTTTGGTTTAGAAATAGGTTTCTAGGCTTTTTCAAGATTCCTAGTCCCAATTTTGAGATTTTTTATGATTTGAAAAAAAATAAGCTAAAAATCATATGTCAACACAAAAAAAAGTATGGCTAATAGCGTGCTCGTATTAGATCATATCACATCTAGTTTAACTCGGGCATCTAGTCCTTTGAGCAAGACACACATAACACTTTAGGCACAACAATTGATTTCTACCTGTCATGGCTTCATCAAGAAAGCGACATCGACTCCCGACCAGTTTGTGCACAAAAGGTCAACCCCGCCTTCAGAGCTCCAAGGGTATATTTAACCTATAACTCCTAACACAGACCACCCTAATGCAACTCCCACGAACCAGTTGTATCATCCCCTCTGCATCACTCACGCTTCACTACGATGCCACCAAGCTCCACTCACAAAGGTACGAGAGTATAGGAGAATCACGGCCGATGACACATGCTTGCAAGAGCATATAATCATCGACAAAATTACAATAATTCCTCCTAATTAATTAATGCGCTAGCATCTTATGTAATCTTCCTAAAGAGTGTTGATCCTATCCCATTCAAGAACACAATAAATGTATATCTTCACGCACAAGGTTTTGTTTTAAAAGAAGTTCCGGCGCGAGCTGTGCCATGTAAGACAATAGACGTACACATTAGCAATTTTCGGCTAAAATTGGCCAGAATGACTAAATTGACAAATTATCAAAAGATTTAGTATTGAATTGGTCAAATTGAAAAAAAAAATTAGAAATGAATTGATACAAATGTAATAAATTTAAGAATTTTTTGGTAATTTGTCCCCTAGCCAGCTAAAAAATTTATTGAACGGGATGATTTTTATTCTTTACCGGGGGGGCGAATCGACTTCTATCTAATATATGGTAATGATCCATTGACGGCTGGTGGAAGGTGCGACTTCAGGCTCTGTTTGGGATATCAAAAAACGAGAGGAGAATACACCGTCATTGCAAAGAAAATTTTACAAAAGTAGGCTCATCTATCCTTAATTGGAGGATCATAACTAACCACTCTCTTCATTCAATGGT
Organism: Syzygium grande; assembly: GCA_024733475.1. Taxonomy (NCBI): domain Eukaryota; kingdom Viridiplantae; phylum Streptophyta; class Magnoliopsida; order Myrtales; family Myrtaceae; genus Syzygium; species Syzygium grande. The sequence goes on along the minus strand of JAMXDD010000002.1, from coordinate 9,146,006 downwards.
GTATATAGCCGCTAGTGCAATTTTATTTACACTTTCGGTGTACACTATAATTACTCAAAAGTTAAATTATGTTTGTTTCAATCCCCACTCCTCAATTCTATTATTTCGTTGACAAATGGTAAAAATAGTCAAGAATTTGGTAAATAAAGGAAAAGACTCTTTAAAATTACATTTAACATTTTATAAAAGTCTGTCGCTTCCCTTGTGAACTAGTTTATTAAATTGATTTTAATATATTGAGGATTATTCTAATAAGAATTTCCAGACACGGGAAAAAGGACAAAAAATGTGAAACATGCGGCAAAACATGCTTCCTCTGATCTTGAAGATGCAACACTAAATTCATTTTTAATTAGGTATGTTAAGTCACTTTCTGTTTCATTTATTTATTTTTCCATTAGGTATGTTATGTCGCAATCGTTGTGCAAGTTTAAGCCTTTAAGGAATTTCGATCAATATTTTATACCTATAATAGGAGAACAAAGTGGCAGTAACTATTTCATAAAGAATGAACAAAAGTCTAAAAAACAAAAAGGTTCCCACACAATCCCCCTCCCTCACCCAAAAAAAAAAAAAATTAATACCACTAAAAATTCTCAAACTAGTACACTTGTGTCACATTTGTTCAATCACAAAAAACGCTAAACTGGCACACCCATGCCACATTTACTCCTGACTAATTTTTGTGTCAAAAAATATGTTTAATATTGGGGTTAATGTGACTAGATGTACTAGTTTGGAGTAAATCTAGTATGTATGTATTAGTTTGAGATTTTTTATGACACAAAAATTAATTTGGGGGTAAATGCGGCACGAGTATACCGGATTTAGATTTTTAGAAGCAGGTGAAGCTCATCTAATATCGTCATAAATATGCTTAAACCTATACGTCCGAAAGATTTTTTGGGTGTTCCAAAAGCATAATGTCCCCATCTATCCAAATATCGTATTTCGAGGTCCCGTAAAGGTCACTCTAACTATATGATATGCCAATGTCAAGAAGAAGAGATTGGCCTAAACTGCTGAAGATATCCTTGCCTCATAATTGATATGATGAAAATATTGCTGATATCATAAATTTATACGATTGCCCTTTATTAATGTATTGGCATACTGTACATCAGGAAATTGATTTTTCTGTATATTTCATTCCTGGATTAATTAGGCTTCATGTATTATAAATAGGGATGTGCTCAAACAGTTTTCAGTATGATAAAGCAATATACACATTTTATCCAATTTTCCTCCACCCAGCTTTCCATCAAGCCATATTTTTACATGGTATCAAAGCCTTACGCTCTAAACCAGGTTCCACACACCATTCTTCAACCTGCAAGAAAAGATGGCTAGAAATCAGAACGCCAAATCTAGCACATTACATAATTCCCCAATGATCCACCTTCGGGTGCACGCATTGATACATCCAGCGTGACCGAAGAAAACCAAATAGAGGAAAGACAGGTAGATCAGGTTCAACAAAGGCCAGATCCAACTTATGCACAATTCAGTGTGATTTTTTCCAGGCCCAAACATCCAATGGGTCCCTGTCCAAGTTCAGCCCATTTAGGGCCAGACAAATATGTCAAGCCCATCAACAGGCTCTATGGAGAATACTGGGCCAGGAGGAGGCCCACATCCCATTACCGAGCCCAACTTGATTCCTGGACCGAGTTGACATTTCCCGAACCAAATCGGATCGGGTCCCCGCATTTTGGGGCAAACCTAACTCCAGTTTACAACCCTAGTTTTGTTTCCTTTTGCAGGTACCGCCAGCAGCTAGTTGAAACTAGGTGAGCCACTGTACACCTCCATCACCGATGGCCCAAAACTACGCCTCATTGCGCAGCAACTCTCGAGATCGGAAAATTACTCCATTTGTTCCTGAGAACTCAGTTGTGCCCTAATCACCAAAGACAAGGATGGATTTATTGACGAAACGGTGTCAATTCCGTCCAACAAGCGGCTTGTATGACATTGGAGGAAGTGCAACTAGCTCGTCCGAACGTGGATCGACAATTGTCTCACCCTAGAGGTCGCCACCGGACTACCCCCGACTAAGGACGTGAAGAAAATTTGGGAGAATATTAAAGAAATGTACGGCAAACTCGATTGGGCAAAATTTTTTGGGATAACCCATGTCCTGTCAAAGCTAAAACTAGGAAACCTCTCGATCACCACTATTTTTAAACCGATTGTCGGCCCTCTGGAATAAACTTAAAATAGCCAAGGAGTAGTTTGAGGGACCTGAAGCTACCCTTGCTCAATACCGAGCAATCAAGGAACGGGAAAAGGTAACTAGATTTCCACTCATGCTGAACGAAATCTATCTAACTTTTATGAGCCAAATCCTCGCCATGTATCCCATACCCTCACTCAATCGAATTTATCAACTCGTTATACAAGAGGAATCCCAACATCTCACCTCCACGAAGTACTTGAAGGCTGGCAATCATGTCATCCTTGCGGCAAAGGCGACGTAGGAGCAGCTACGAGCCGCGACGAAGTCTGGCCATGGAGGTCTTGCTCGCTCAGGCACGGACCTAGGGTTCTCGAGCGAAGAAGATGACCTCACCTCTTCTTTTAGGATGATGAACACAATTTAATCATGTCCCCGAGGTTGGACGGTCCAAGGTGCAGCCAAGGCTTAATGCAGATGAGCGGCTGAGATTTGATCACAAGATCGGACGGATCAGGGCTCGCAATGCGATCTGACAACCCATCTTTCATCTTGCTTGCACCCAAAACGGACGAAGTGTACAATGCCACATCAACATCTGTGTAGAAAGCATCGAATGGCCGAGATTCAGCCACGTCATCCAAATCCAACGGCCAAAATTCCAACAAAGGAGAAGGTAAATTTTGCGATTATTGCAAACATCCTCATCATACCGAAGAAAATTATTGGAAATGACAAAGGAAGCCAAGGGACAAAGAAAGGAAAGATCAACATTTTTCAGTCACGGCAAATGCCAGAATTAACCAGCCCATCAATCACATCAATTCCAACAAATTATGAAAGCCTTGAGCCAGTTAAGCACCCAAGACAAAACCGCCACTTACTCAGGTATATCCGTTTGCTTAATGAGCTCTATTTCAACTGAAGCATGAATTATTGATTCAGGTGCTAGTGATTATATAATCTACAATGGACATTTTCTTTCCCATATTCATAAATCCTCCCATAACAGTTCAATCCGTCATCCAAATGGAAGTGACACCTTTGTCACTAAAAGCGGAAACATCCATCTAAGTCCATTCATGACAATAAAAAATGTCCTCCTCATTCCAAAATTTCAATTCGATCTCATTTCTGTCTCCAAACTTTGTGAAGACAACTACTATCGAATCCTTTTTTATTCTAGCGTCTGTTTCTTTCAAGCCCTTTCGTTTGAGAAACTAATGGGCTTGCTAAAAAGCATGATGGATTTATTTTTGGGCCACACTACCCAAAATTATTATTTCTCTCCCTTGAATAAAGGCACCTTAAGTATTGAGCAAAATCCCTAATGAGTTTTGAGAAATGAAAAAACAATCTATTACTAACCAGAATTACATTTAAGTTATTTGATGTAGTTAAATACTGAGTTTTAAGACTTAGTCGATGAGAGGACTTTGTCATCAGACTCAAAATTACTCGTCAGATTCAATGAGTGATATTTTTGGCATATTTATGTAGAATAATCAAATTGATATTTTAAGATATTCTAATTGGTAATCACAAGATCTTTCCTCAATTACGAAAAACTATACTTATGGAAATCTTGATTTGATTGTATGGGTGATCAAATTACTCGGAGATAATGGTTCTTCTTCTACCAGCTATGCATCCTATTTTTGGAAGAATCTCCAACGGGTTGATTTGGAGATCAATCCACTAAAGACTGTCCAACGAATAGATTGGAAGTAGAGGAGTATAAAAGGAGTGCAAACATTATACAAGAGATAAGAACCAGAATCGAGAATTCCAAAATTTGAATAAAGCTTCGATCTTATACACTTGTGATTACTGTTTTCAACATTGAGTTTTTTTAGAAAGAAAATTACTTGAGTGAAGAGTGTACGTGATAGTATTATCTATCATCTGAGAAGCACAGCTCTTGTAATCTTCTGGTGATTCAATAGTGAAATACAGCCAACAGGTTGCCAGCGAAAGAGTGGACGTAGGCTTAATAAAGCCGAACCACTATAAAGATCGATGTGCAGTATTCTCTATCCCTAAATTTTTATTTATTATTACTGACATTATACTGTATACATATTTGTCAGACAAGTTCGTCAGAATATCGTCTTGGTCATCAGACGCAATCATCTGACAACAATTTATATACAAGTTTGTTATATAAATCCATTTGATACTAATCATATGAGTTGTTGACCTAGACTATATTCATTCCGCATGTTTAAATCATACAATTTTGGTAAAATCACCTACTCACCCTCTCTAGATGATAGCACTAGCCCGAACATTAAGTAATGCCAACATTAATAAAAATGTCTAATTATCTCCTCAATGTATGGGTTGCAGTGCCTTTTTCCTCATCCTAAATGCTCTATTTGTCCATTAGCTAAAAAATCACGATTACCTTTCACTCAAAGCACATCACGTGCTAATGGCGCTTTTGCCTTATTACATATGGACATTTGAGGACCATATCACGCTCCACATTATGATGGGTCTCGATTCTTTCTTACAGTCATAGACGACTATTCACGTGTGACTTGGGTTATTCTCATGCAATCCAAAACTTAGGTCCTTGCCTTGATAAAAAAATCAATTCCGAAAGTCTATCCAACGAATTCGTACTGGCAATGCCCGTGCATTTTTTAGTCATGAATGTTCATATCTTTTCATATTGTATGGGATACTCCATGAAAGTTCCAGTGTCTACACACCTCAACAAAACGGGATTATCAAAAGATAATGTCGTCATCTTTTATAGGTGGCTCATGCCCTCAAATATCAAGCTTCCATCCCTAAAACGTTCTGGGGAGACTATGTGATCACAACAACTTCCTTGATCAATCGAATGCCATCTTGGATCCTAAATGGATGAACTTGTTTCAATTACTCTTTGGCAAAAAAACCAGATATCCATCACCTACATGTGTTTGGATGCTTATGTTATGTATCTAGAGTGCGCCCTTGGGACAAATTGGGTCCCCGTGCCCTTAAGTGCATATTCATGGGATGCCCCACTCTTCAAAAAGGATATTTGATTATTAATCTGTCGACCGACGATTTTTTGTCGGTAGGAATGTTATTTTTCATGAAGATACTTTCTCTTTCAAAGACGAAGCGCCTTCAGAAGAACAACCTGAAGAAATTGGCAATCGATGCACATTCTTAAGTGAGGAAGACTTATCACTTTCACAGCTCATTATGGTTCCTCATATGACACCTCTTGCACCGAGAATTGATTCCAATTCATCATTGGAAATGAATAGTGCGACACAAACTTTATTATCAGAGGATTCCGTGGCTCCCTTGTCAAGTCCTCTAAAAAATACTTCTCATGGGCCACCCAATCAATCTAACGCTACACCCCCTCGATGTTCAAGCTGCGCAATGCGACCACCCACATGGACAAAGTACTATATTTGTTCTTTTCTCAAAATCATCTAGTGCACACTATCCCATATCTTTTTATGTTAGCTTTGCTCGTCTTTCACCAAAACAACGGCGTCGCATCGGTAGAATATATGAGGAACAAGAAACATCCTTGTACAACCAGGCCATTAAAGATCCCCGTTGGCAACATGCCACGGCAGACGAGATACAAGCCCTCATGGAGAATACGACTTGGGATTTCATTCCTTTACCACCCCATCAGCAGCCCATTGGGTGTATGTGGGTGTATAAAATCAAATACAAGACAGACGAATCTATTAAGTGATATAAGGTTAGGCTAGTAGCCAAGGGATTCACATAACGAGAAGGCTTCAATTATGAGGAGACATTTTCTCCGGTAGCCAGGGAAGTCACTGTTCGTTCTTTTCTCTCCATTGCTACTGTCCGTGATTGGCCTCTACATCATACGAATGTTCATAATGCTTTTCTTTATAGAGATCTCGAAGAGGAAATTTACATGGATCTTCCACTGGGACTACGAAGATTGGGCGATGATCGAGTTTGTCGTCTCCGTAAATCCCTATGTGGACTCAACCAGGCATTTTGTCAATGGTACGTTAAATTTACCAATGCACTCACAGTTACAAAGTTCAAGAAGTCCAAACACCACTATGTCTTATTCACATGGAGTCAAGGTACACCATTCATATGCTTGCTTATATGTGTCGATGATATTATTGATTATGGAAAATGATGAGTCTACTATCCAAGATTTTAAGAAATACCTGTATTCCACTTTTCACATTAAAGATTTGGGACCCCCTAAATATTTTCTCGAGAGTGAAATTGCACGATCAAATAAAGAAATTTGTCTCAATCAACGTAAATTTATCCTGTAAATAATATCATAAGCAAGACTATCCGATTCCAAATCAGCTGTTATTCCAATTGAGCAAAATGCTAAGTTGAGAATGGCTAAATATGACAGAATTATCACCAGTGAATGAGGACCTCTTACTCAAGGATCCTTAAGCATGCCAAAGACTTGTTGGGAAGCTCATCCACTTCACCATGACCAAACTCGATATATGCTATGCGATACAAATCCTCAGTCAATTCATGCATGATCCAAAATAGTCCCATATGAATTCTGCATTGAAAGTAGTGAAGTACTTGAAAGAATGTTCAGGATTGGGAATACTACTATCTTGAGAGAACGACATGGAAATGAGGGCATATTGTGACACAGATTATGCTACTTGCCCTATGAGCAGAAAGTTAGTAACAGGTTCTGTATCAAATTAGGAAACTCACTACTCTCGTGGAAAACAAAGAAACAAACGACTATTTCCTTATCATCTGTAGAGGTAGAATATCGAGCGATGGCAAAGATTGGCTAGGAAATTTTCTGGATAAGAGGATTGTTTCGAGATCTCGGTATATAGGTGAGGAAACCAACAATTTTGTTTTGTGACAACGATGCTGCACTCAAGTTGGCAGTAAATCCAATTTTTCATAAAAGAACAAAGCATATAGAAGGTGATTGTCATTTCATCATAAACAAAATCCACGATGGAGTGATTAAGACAATGGGAATAAGGACAATATAGCAACATACATACGTCTTCACCAAACCTTTGCGTCAAAGGCAAGATAAGTATCGACCGAGCAAGCTAGGCGTCCTCGATGTGTAAAGGCCACTGGCTTGAGGGGGGAGTGATACCATTGCCTCATAATTGATATGATAAAGATATTGCTGATATCCTAAATTGATACGATTGTCCTTAATTGATTTATCGAGATATTCTACATTTAGAAATCGATTTTTCTACATATTTCTTTCCTACATTAATTAGGCTCCATGTACTATAAATAGAGATGTACTCATACAATTTTCAATATGAAAAAGCAATATACACATTTTATCCAGCTTTCCTCCACACAGCTTTCCATCAAGCCATATTCTTACACAAACAAGCACGAAACTGTGCCATCTTCAGGAAATTGAGCCTAAAATCCTGCAGTAGATACATGAATGGAAATTTTCAAAATAGATTGGGGGTTGAAATCACGAAATTGTTGATAGCTTGCCTCTATTAGAAGAGGATCATGGGACTAACCTCCAACCATAAAGTTCTTCAGTTCTTTCCAATCAACGTCCATCCAAATGCACCCATCTGCTCTCTGACTTCATCCAATGAAATCGACTCGCCTGATACATTATTGTCATCCAGCGATTCGGATTTTTCCAACGATTGACTGACGAGTCAATGAGGTATGGTATAGCGTTGCATTGAAAAAGTGGGCCCTCTCCCTGGTCCACCCATGTGACGGTATCTCAGCAAAGTACCGGTAAGATGCATGTGTCATGGACCGAATTCTACCGTACCTTGGAAGCCGAAAGAGTAAAAGCTTCGTGGCATTGAGGTGAAAGAGCAGGTGACGCAAAAAGAATGATATAACTTACTTGTAGGAGTGGCATCAGGGCGTTTGTACTAAGAGTTCTCGGGTAGATCGGAAACAACTCTGATGAGCTCTGAATGCGAGGTTGGCCTCCTGTGCATAAATTAGTCAGAAGCTGATATTGCTCTCCTGATGAGGCCATGGCTAATCGAAACAAATAGTTGTACTGAAGTATTCAATATATCTCGCTTGAGAGACTGAATGTCCAAGTTAAACTGGGCGTGATATAATCTAATACAAGGATGCAATTCGCTATACTGTTCTTAGAAATAACTATAGAAGTATGGCTAGCTTAGTGTTCTTGACTCACCAAGCGACGCATGATCTAATCTACAGTCAAGAATCTATCAGCCCATGACACATGCATGCAAGAAAAAATCAGTTTCAACGAGACATGATCGCCATAAAAAAACCTCCCTACTTACATTTCTTTAGATTCCGGATGATTTAACTGAACTCGCCGAGGCATTTCGACGCAAGCATATCTTTAGTCATCGAGAATTTAAACAATTGTTGTTAGGATGCGCCTTGTTGGTCATTCAAAGCACCTCTAACTTCACCGATGCAATCGCAACCTCCATTAGGACCTCGTCAGCTAGGTTCAAACAGAAGAATGATGCAAGCCTCCTTCATCGAAAATAGCTTCTCATTTGCCCTCGTCACTACCGGCATTCGTCCTGTCCCTCCAGCTGTGTGTTGCCAACATAATGCGATCTTAACACGCCACGAGTCGAAAATGCATTTCCCATCGAAATTTCTCGAGCTCAATCCTCATAGGTGTCATGGCAGCAATTCACCCCCAACGCAAACTGTGCACCTTTGTATGTAGTTGTAAAACCAGCAATATGAATACTTACGTTGTACCAGTCGATTTCACTGGTACAGACCCAACTAACTAAACATATTAGTTTGGTAGTGTCAAATAAATTACTGCTTTTTTGGGGGCATAGGTCACTAAAAAATCGATTGTAAAGAGGATGAATTTGATTACTGTCCATCCTCTTTGGACTCCTTGCACACAAAGAGCAGGCATGGACCATAGATTACCTATCTTGGATTCATCATCAATCATGCAAATCAAGTTTTCATAGGGGATTCCATGTGCATATACCTAAAACATACATTATCAAAATCGCCAAATCCATTAAAAGTCAATCACACATCACTAACTTGGGCGATTAGTTTGGTATTCACATCATACCTATGACATTTCAAGCCGACAGAGACTTTCGTCTCCTTCATTCAACTGTAGTGGCGACAATTAACCAGGTTCATGATCACCCGACTCTCACCAATACGAGAGTCGTTCTTAAAGATTCTCATTGAATTCAAACAATACAGTCCGCGTCAAAGCAAAGGAGCTCGCAAGCCATTTCAGTAGAGTGTCATTGCAAAATTCAAGGAAAATTCAAACAAGACAATGACAGAACTTCAAATATTCCTAGTTTTGATGTTCCAGTAGAGACTTTATGTACCTGTAGAACTAGAAACAACCTTACAAGAGAACAAGGGAGAGAAAGCATTATGCTTCTTTTATCCATTGCATGACTCCAGGACAATAACAGACCAAGCAACTTCCTGTACAGGGACATGCCCCAGCAGTCCACCACCCATCCAAAAAATAAGGACGCCATCGCAAAATTCAATATTTACAAATAAACGAGTTCCCTCCAAATAAGTAAATACAACTCTATATAAATTACGAGAGCCCACCGCCAATATTACCCAGCTCTCATCCTTCCCACTTTAACAAAAATACCAGACCGAAAGAATGTGTATACATACGTCTAACTGATGGCATAAGAACTGGTACATACCGCCTCAAGCGCCTCGGTGAACAAGGATGAAAAACTAGTCAATGCCTGGAAAACTCCTGGCAAACCCGTTTGAAGATTGTTCAAGGTCATTGCCCTCGTCACTTCCACTGCCTTGGAATGTCTCAGCATTTCATCTTCTACCCTCCTTTGGCAGGTTGCAAGTTCAACTTTCTTCTCGGCCAGTGGGTCCCGAGCATCCAGTACCTGGCCATTGTCAGGTCCGGGATCGGGAAGCCCTATACCAACCATAGAGTACGAATGGTAGTATTTCTTCTCTATGCTCCGAAGAGATGAAGCCTTTCTCTCGAGATCTCTCGATGCAGACTCCGTCCTCTTTTTCACCTTCATTTCTTCACTTTGTTTTACAGATATTACATGAACAACGTTAATGAAGCTCTTGATAGCTTCAGAAGCAACAGTGTCTGGGACACGATCTAGTGCAAGCTTCCACTCTTCACAGAAGGCATAGACATTAGAGTGTTCCCGGGTCCCATTGTTATCATTGTCAACAGGAAGGAGAGTCAGTTTGAACCAGCCGTGGAGGGAATGGATGAAATCACGTTGGAACTTAATTAAGCGGCAGAAACTGGAATGCCATGAAGAAACAGCTGATTCGAGGTCACGAGTCGCCTGCCGATGCAATTCAGAAGTAGATTCACCCTTGTTTGCTCGGTTCACAAGGCCCCGGACTTGCTGCACAATGTTGTTCTGAATCTCATGGTATTCATTCATCGACTTCCACATGTACATGAACCTGCAATGAGTGGAATGGACAAGTTTCTGATATTAAGCATATAGTCACCAGAGAGAGACCTTTTCTGTCAGGTCAATAAATCTAAAGTTCCAGATATATAGTTCGAAAGACTAGAGCATAATTTTACAGATGAGAACAGGGTCACATAACAACCTATCAGTTGAAAATATGTAATATGTCAATTACATGGCGCATGTCAGGTTTACAAAACAACTTTCGACATTTGAAACGACAACTGGCTTTTCACGTTTTGCTCTATACACCCTCCTTTCTGCAACCAATTTACTCAGCATGAAAAACTATCCAGATATGCATAGGGTACTCCAGAAGATGACAAGAGACATTTGATCTGCTCAAATCAGTCAGCACTTCATGATGTGATTTCAGTCTTGACTATTATTTCTCTTTCCAAACAGGACTTAGCACTATTCAGCAGGCACTTTTTCGATTGTCCAGATCCTCTTTCTTATAAGTTAAACTTGTCACACAAATTACGTGCTCACAGAAGTTTCCAGCAGGAGTTAATTGGCTGAAAGCTTCCAATTTTTATTTGTAAAAGGAACCAGAAAATACACTTGCCAAGCGGGCAATCAAGCACAACCTTTCAACGTTAGAATGGGAAAAACAAAAGGTGGTTGGGTTGCTCCAAACTACCATTCCAAACAACTCACTGATGCAAGGAATGAACCAACAACCACCTTACCTCTTCAAGGACACACTCCAAGGGAAGAAAACTCCATGGTCAATATGACTAGGAGAACCCATTTTCCAAGCAATTTATAAGAAGTAAGACTCCCAGAGCAGCCACTTCTTAATCATACTCAGTCAATTTTCTATAAGCAATGCTAGGTATATTAACAATGCTTTGCAGAATTGGTATATTAAGCAATGTGGCAGACTGCCAGTGGGCATTAAAACAAGGGGACTAGATTCAACATCCAATTAGAGTCTATCACATCTCTCTCAATATACCAACTTTGTAGATTAGTCTCAGTAGACCTAGCAGTATTAGTTTCTACCGGTCAAAGACAACTTCATCCATAATGGCATGTGTCATTCTGTTTGCCATGATGGAGCACATTTCAATCTTGAGACTCTTGACTATATATACTGGATCAGAAAATTGTGTTTACTATGTCCAAATATATAAGTGCTTCACTCTGTAAAGACATGATTGTGGGTCATGTACAATCCATGTCTTTTGTGCCAAACTACCGGAAGAAATGCCTGTGTCACAAAAAAGTTAAATGCCGGTGACCGTAAAGAAAATAAGACCATCCTTTAGATGCAGAATCGGGGCCATTTTGTGAATTCAAAGGTCTGCTACTGATTGAACTGTACTGCAGAGTGAGACCCACGTGGTTTCAGCAAGTGGCAAAGGAAAGCAGACACTCATAATGAGCCCACCTACCAAGTCGGTATGCTGATGATCAACTCTAGCACATGCAAAATGACTCCAACGAGCAAACAGTCAGTCCAGTCTGTCTGTGCAGATCTACATAATTTACCATAATGCTTCCCCCCACATTATTTTGCACATCTGACGAGAAAAAATGCAGTAAGAAGAGCACAATCTATTCATCTTCGAAGTCAACAAGCCATTTGCCTAAAGTTGATTACAGCTATTAATTTTAAGTCGACGATTTAGTAAACCTGTTTATAATATTCAACAGTATAATGACCTTGCACTGCAACTAGGAACTTCTCCAAAGCCTGGTAAACTCCAGCACTTTAAGCATTCAGTCATTGGTTAAATATGAAAATGCATGACCAACCACATTCAAAAAGTCAATAAAATGAGCATTTACACCTCCTCTGTTAATAAAAGAGTAAACAACTCACCCATGACAGAGTTCAACAAGCTGGGGGACAAGTTTACTGTCTCTAAGGTCAATAATTGCAGTCGAGGTCGTAGAGACAGCCTGCGACGTAACAACTATTAGTGAATGCAACTTCGTTATCGAGGCCTTAGTCTTGTCTAACTTGGTTTCATCTTCTCCCTTGCCTTCCTGGCTCTGAAGTGCTGACAACTTCTTTTCATGCTCTATCTTCACACCTTCTCTAGCCTATTTCAATAAACGGGTGTTTAACGAGCAATTAAATTTCCACGCAGCATAAAAAACATGTGAAAGAGGAAATCCATCCAAACATATAAGGAGAAGGCATAGACACAAAAGATCAAATCTCTGTACTAGTCTAAGCTCTTACCTGACCTTCAAATGCAACCTAATGGTGCACTATCTCTTCTAACTTAGCGGAGGAAAAAACAGTGTTTTCACAATATAAAATAATTCATTGATACAGTTGACAGTACAGATATAATGAATTTCAACAAATATAATATTGTAGGGCATAGTTAATTACTGTGGGACAAGGTGTATAGTTTTGCGAATCTTTTTCTTCTTTTCTGTTTTAGTTCTTGGTTATTTGATGGGTAAAAATAAAGGAAACGAGGTAGTTACATTCCTTGGAATTCTGAATGAGGCAGTACCTTACTCTATTAAATAGAAAACCAAGTGCAAACGGATACAAACAAAACATTAAACACCTTATGAATCACTTGTCAGTTGAAACAACGAAAATCTGTAGTAAATTTGGAAACAAAGCATTATATACAACAAAGGAAACAGAGACAACCAAATTTGATTCTCCTACACGGGGTCAACTATGCAGATCATCGTACAGACTTACACTACTGCACTTGGGTAACCTATCAAAATTTTAGTAAGATCCAAAAACTCAAATCCTTCACAATAGTGCCTTACCCACGCCTTTTCAGAATTTCTGCCACTTCTTTCAACATGCATCTTCATTATGAGATCACATTTTCTCACCTAAGTGTCCAAAGACCGTCGTTTCACATGTCCAGACTCGAAAGCACATCCGAAGTGTTTTTTCCATCTTATTAACAATTGGGACCACACCAACTTTTCCTCGTTTTTCTCATTTCCAACAATACAACTCTTCAGATGTCTGCTGCATCCAGCAAAACATGCTTATCTCCACTATACTCATGATATGCATGCCAAACTACATCTCCATTGCCAAGAATTAAATGCCATTAAACATCATATACATTCTATCAGAAGGATTCTAACTCCACAATGTCAAAAGGATTTAGATGCAGAGGAAAACAAGGAGTGCCTTCTACAACAAAGGAACCCAGTGTGATAAGATCAGGCAGGCCCATCCACAAGCATATTCCTGTCCCTATCCCACAGTAGCAAGTGCCAACCAAAGGTGGTCATTCATCCCAGCAGAGTTGGCCAAAAGGCCGCAGGGCATTTCGGTCGTGTTAATGGAACCACAAAAGATTTGTGAAAAAGCAAAGCTCCCAATGCACTAGAAAGCCAAAGCTTTCATCCTCCACTTTTTCAAAAAAGACCAACTCTCAGAGAATGCACAAGAGAATAGCAACAAAGCGAGAAGGGTACTTGGGACAATTCCAAACTACTGCTGTGGACCAACGCAATTGGCATTGGTGGGAATCCGAGTCATTCTGGACCACGCTTTTTCTCTACAGATCTTTTAAAGGACATACAATATATAGGACATACAATTAGAGTACCACTTAAGTGTGCCAGGAGAGACAGTAAATCTAGGCTTTAAGCAAAAGTGTCAGTCTCTTATTGAAGTTGGTTGTATTCCACTTTACTCAAATACCCATCGGTAACATCACATCAAACCAAGTGTGGCATGCCTAGCATTACTCGATTAAGAATTAAACAGCTAACAGATTTACAAAGCAAAGAGAGAGAGAGAGAGAGAGAGAGAGAGAGAGAGAGAAACAAGAAAGCTAGAGGGCACCTTCACTTCCTCATACAGCTTCTTCTCCCAAGCCAAGAGCCGGTCCAGGGTGGAGCAGAGGCTCTTCGAACCGCCCGATGCAGTGAGCGCGCCGGCGTCGAGCCGGTACCTCACTGCCAATGGTGGTTTCGACGTCCAGCTCGAGCTCAACATGCTCAACACGCTCGTCGAGTGATACACGGTCTCTGCAACCAACAACAACAACAACAAGAGAAGGGATAAAATCTCAATCGTTCACAATCAGAACATGGTCAAATCGACCCAGATCCTAGAGGAAAGTTCAAGGCAAAAGTCGACCCAGTATAATCACATAAATCTGGAATCTAATCTAATCAATTCAAGAACACCAACTAAACCAAGTTCCGATTTTTAATCCGATCCAAGCAGAACAACCTGAATTTCTTCGAGACTGAAAAAGGAAACAAAAAAGAAGCTCACTTTTGAGCTGCTTGAAGCTGCTATCGAGCTGGGCACGCCCGATTTCGAGCATCACCGACACCGGCTCGCCGGCGGAAGCCGCCATATCGAAATTCTCCTTGATGGCACCCACGATCTCCTTCAAATCCTTGTGCCTCACCACCATCCTGTTCTCCTCCTCCACCATCTCGTGCTCCCCGTAGCTCATATCTTCGGACTTATCGTCGGACTTGCCGAAGCTCACCTCGGGCTGCGGAGGCTTCACGGGTTCCGCGCCGACCACGCCGCTCCGCGCCGATCCTCCGAAGGTCGACCGCGTCCCCCCGACCTCGGATCTGGACGCTCCGTCGTGGTCTTCGTCGTCATCGCCCTCCTCCGCATCTTCGGACGAGCTCGTGGTGCTGTAGTGGTCGCCCCAGTCGCTGCACTGCACCTCCTCCCTTTCGGTCTCGCCGCCGCCGCCGCCGCCAATGCTGGCCGCGGCACTCTTGAAACCGTAGGGTTTAGCCCCCGCCTCGCCGTCCCAGACTTTGCCCGGGGCGTCGCGGCGGAAGAAATCGTACTCCGAGGCCGACGCGTCTCCGTCCCCTTCTTCGTCGTTCTCGGGCTGCGGTTGCCGCTGATAATTGGTCCGAGCGCGCTGATCGAAGTACTCGGAGTCGGGAGGCGAAGGAGGGTAGAAATTCTCCCAGTTCCAGACGGAGGAGGCCTGCGACGGCGTGCTCGTGTAGGTGGAGTCGGCATAGGCGGTCGGATAAAAGCCGGGGGCGGAGTCGGACCTGAGGCTTCGCGGGGAGGAATTGGGACTCGACTCGGAGAGGATGTGAGGGAGCTTCATGGGCTTGCTGTTGCGCCGCCGGTGGGGGTTGTGGCGCGAGCCGCCGACGCGCGGCGGGGGAGGATTCCGATCGGAGGCGGAGAGGATGTGAGGGAGCTTGGAGCTGGCGATGGTCGGGGACAGCGGCGGAGCAGCAGGAGGCGGCGGCGGCGTCGCGGGGGGCCGCGCCTCGGGCACCGCCGCCTCGGGGGCGGCGGACGGGGCGCGGCGGAACGAGGGCTGGGACGCCGTGGCGGCCGCCGGGGCGGAGGAGGAGGAGTAGGGGGAGCGTTGGCGGCGGGGGAGGACGAAGACGGCGGGGGTCTGGTCGGAGACGGAGAGGGGCTCGTTGTCGGCGAAGGCGGAGAGGGCGGAGCCGGTGAGGCGGAGGGAGCGGCAGTAGTCGGCGTGGGCGCCGGCGAGGTGGTGGCGGGCGTAGACGGCCGCCTTCATGAGGCGTCGGCGCTCCTTGCAGCGCCGCACCACGTCCTCGTTGTCGATCTTGGACGCCGCGCAACCCATCAAAAATCACAAGACACCCACCACCACAACCCACAACCCACAACCCACAAACCACGACCACCACCACCACCACCCACACTACCCAGCCACTACCCTCAGCTGCAACTACTCAAATTCACTCTCTTTCTCCCTCCAGCTTGCTTGCTCACAGAGGGCAATGGAGGTACGGTGAGGGTGCGACGGCAGCAGCAGGAGGAGAAGGAGGAGGAGGAGCAGAAGAAGAAGAGAGGAACTGGGGATGACCCATCAGAGCATTGTGCGTGCGCTTGACCTTTCTTGATGACCCACCATCACTCCCATCTTCTGCTCTCATATAGTCATATACACACACTCTCTCGCTCGCTCACTCTCTTTCTTGATGCCTCCCTCCCTCCCTCCTTCTCGAGGGCTGTGGCGGTGGCGGTGGCGGTGGCGGCGGTAGATTTTGAAAAATCAGGCGCTTCGAGCGTGCGGCAACGCAGCGTTCATCGAATTAAAGGGGATTTGAAAATGGGGGGTTGGTGGTCATGGTGGCGGAGGGGATGCTGCAGAGTGCAGAAGGAGGAGAAGGAGACAGAGGAAAGGCTGCTTTTTGTTCCTTTGTTTGGGCGGTGGGTGGGAAAACTGCCTGCCTGCGAGAAACGAAAACCCAAAATAAATAATAATTGATAGTAATAGTAATAGCGATATTAATAATAATATTAATATAAAAAAAAAAAAAGGAAAAGGGAAGGGGAAAGGGGAAAGGAAAGGAGGGGGGGGGCGTGTCGATCGGACCAAGATGAGATATTATTTTAATAGTAGCTTAAAAAAAATAATAATAAAGGGGAAAAGAATTTTTCCCTGCTTTTTTTCGGGCGGGGCTTGATTTTGCGCTTCCCCTTTTGGTTGGCGTTGGTGTGGAAGAAGCTGGTACCTGGAGTTGTTATTATTATTAGTTCGCTGGATTCACCCTGCTTCTTTCGTTTCTTTTTCTTTTTTTTCTTTTTTCTTCCTTTTCTTCTTTTTGATGTTTATATCTCCCTTTCCTTTTTCGTTTTTTTGTATGCCCGTCTGTCTGTCTCCTCTTGTCCGGACTCTCTCTCTCTCTCTCTATCAACTTGGCCATCTGTCTCGGTTCCACAGGCTAGAGAGAGAGAGAGAGAGAGAGGGACGCCAACGATATGGCTAAGGAATGAATGAATGGAGGAGTGCAGATGGTATGATTGTGTCCAAACAAAGAGGGGGCAATCTTTAGTTCGTGCTCGTTAAGGAAATGCTTGAGCTAGAAAAACCGTCTCGTCCCGTGTCGTGCGTAATCGGATCCAAGAGAGCTTTCGACGCGCGCGGCGTGTCTCGTGTTTACGTGTAATCGGCGTTTTTCTTCGCTCCGGAAATCGGAACATTTCTTCTCATAAAGCATGCCCCGACGAGCGCGCGAGTAAAATACACTCACGAACTTACCCAGCCGAGCAGCAGAGGCACTTTGACGGTCGGGGCGGAATGCTCTCGTTCGGAAGGAAAGTAGGGGATCCCGCTCTCCGGTGAAGCGGTCGGGGGAGCGAGGGGCGCCCTGACTTGGGGTCGCAGAGGACAGCCCCCCCTCAATTACTAGAGGGCTTTTACAAGTTGGGCCCGTATTTTATTAGTAGTTTGAATTTGAGCTCATGAATATCTACTATCTATATATAATATTGTAATTGATAGTTGTAATTACGAGCGTGCAAAGGAATCGGGAGCCGCTCCATTCTCGGTTCCAATTTACTACAATCGGTGAGTACAAGTTCGATTCCCGGTGCTAGGCGTGGAACCACCTACCCCGCCCACCCGGACCGGACCAGACACGTAATATATATAATTTTTGAGAAAAATTTTCGACAGAAAAAAGAAAATATTTTAAGAAAAATAAAAACCTTAAAATCCCCAATCTTAAGCTCCACGCCCGTCAACTGAATGCTTTTCTCGTTTTACTTTCACCTCGTTTGAGTCGTCTTTATATCTACGGCTCATTGTCTTAACTCTCAAGCTCAACGCTTATCGACTCACGGCCTCGACTTGTAGTTGGGTATGTTCGCATACCGAGATTGAAATCAAATATGAGAAGACTAACCCGAAAGAAGCACAAATAATTAAAGGTAATATTGATCCGAGTCCGATGAAATAACGTCGTGTCCTTAAGACGAATTTGACCCCTCAATCAAGACAGAAGATATTGGATAATCGCCTCCCGGGATAAAACGGATCTCGGGTTTCCTTTCTGGTACGATTCCTCCTCCTCCAACGAACACAATTTTGCGTAACAATCGCACAAAAGACGACAATAATGAAGAATGAGAGCGCCTCGTAATGTTGTGAAAAATGAAAATGTCGAGAGACTACTTCTTCTTTCAATCCGGTTCAAACTTAATATTTTTGAAGAGTCACCAAGGAATTTCGGATATAGAAGGATGAAATCTGAAGAGTCACCAACCGAACAATTTCGTTTCTCGGGCTCACCTTAAAAGAATAAAATGAGACGAGCCTTGAACCGGTTCGATTTTCGCTTTGGGCAAACCGAACCTCATGAATGACATGTTTGTTTGTCCCAAAAAAAATTAATTTCTAACAACGTTCAATTCGTAAAAAATAAATAAAAAAATCGATAGAAAGTGGACCCGGGTTGACCGGGCAGTTCCGAAATAAAACCGGCCTATGGCCATGACTAGGACCGAACACGTAAGATATATATATATATAATTTTTGAGAAAAATTTTCAAAAAAAAAAAGGAAAATATTTTAAGAAAAATAAAAACCTTAAAATCCTCAATCTTAAGCTCCACGCCTGTCAACTGAATGCTTTTCTCGTTTTACTTTCACCTCGTTTGAGTTGTCTTTATATCTCTGACTCATTGTCTCAACTCTCAAGCTCAACACTTATCGACTTACGGCCTCGACTTTCAACTTCCATTAACTTACGGCCACGCCTCCAATCATTCATCGCCTCTCTTTATCAATTGGGTCACCTCCATTTGCACGAAGCTTGTTGGGACCGGTTTTTGGGTGGATTTATGCAATTAACGGGTGGTTCTTAATTTTAATTTTTCTGAACCGGTTTTAGTAGGCGGTTTCCGGCTCCATGGTAAGAACTGTCCACCCATACAATGCTCACCCCTAGTTGTAATTGAGAGATGAGATATGCTAATTATAATGGAATCATCTACTGAATGTAACCCTAATTTAAAAATAAACCTTGTGTTTCAATTTCTTTTTATCGTTTTTACTCTCTATTACATTATGGTTATACACATAATCGTAGCATTAACTCGAATGAGTAGAATTTGCTCAAAGTATCTTTAGAGCCACGCTCGTTATCGTGTCGGTAGAGTCTTATTCGATCCAAGGATGGTGGCAATTTGCGTATTTGCGTGGGATTAATCGAGTTCCACCATCGACCTACCACGCTCAGTGGTCTAAAACTAAAGTGCACTCTTTTAAGAATTTCTAACGTTATCTTGGGGAGTCCGTTATAAAAGGCCACGGCACTCATTTCCAAATCTCCGGTCAAAATCATCACGATTGATAATTGTCCTTCACTTCCTAAATCCCACGTGGATTATTGATCTTTTTTCGTTATATTTAGATTCATTTCATTTTATGAAAAATAATTTTTTAATTTTTTTTAAAAAAATTTCGATATTCATTTTACGGAAAATAAACTAGTTATAAAAACATTTTTCCCCGATGAAAATAACACATTCAAAAGTGAAAAAAATATTTTCCACTTTTTAGACATCTTCTTTCACCTCATTTTCTTTCAAATAACACATTTTTTTTTTTTTATTTTTTTTTTTTCTTTTTTTTTTTTTTTTTTTTTTTTTTTTTTTTTTCTTTTTCTCGACCGTCGCCACGACGGCAACCAACAACCGGTGACCGGCCACAATTGCCTCAGTCTCGCCCAGCTCACCGAATCTAGTGAGACCCAAGCTCACTTGATTTACAAATAACGTAAATCGAATCCATCTAAATCATTGACGTGGGACTCACGTGATCATTGTGCAAAATTTCAAATACACTTAATCAACATGAATTATAACAGGGTAATATTTATTTAATTTTTTTCATTTCAAGGACATTTCTTTCTCTAAATTAAAAAAAAAAAGGCCATGGCACTTTTTTTTCCACACCTACCGGTCAAAAAGGCGATGATGTGTTACCATGTGTGCGGGGGGAAATCATTCTTAATGGGTGCCACTCGATAAACAAGAAAACAACTTCGACCGATCGCTTTTCTTGCTATGGCTTTCTCTCTTGTTTTCACTTGTTTTCGTTGGCGGGCCTTTTCAAACTTTACCATGGAAGATGTGCACGCTAATCAAGTCCCTAATCTTTGGTTACTGATTGAAAGTTACTCCTCGATGCAATCACCTCTGTAAAACTCTCCTTAATCAATGGAGAGGATGTCGTCAGATCAATTTCTTTTTTTATCCTTTTTCTTATGATGGGTTATTAAAATTTTGAGTTACTTTGACTGGTCCGTCGTCCGTTCCCAGAAAACATTTGAGGTTAATCGGATACAAGGACGACGGTATCACCCCAACTCGCGCGGACCCCCTCGACCCAACCTTTCCGGCTCTGATCGGGGCAAACCCAGTGCCGTCCTTCGCGGCATTAAAGCACGGATGTTGAATAAAATTTTACCTCGTATGAGGCTCATGGCCAGGATAAGATCTCTCACAATCCTGTACTGTTCAAAAATATTAATTTGTTTTGGGGATATTATATATTTATTTCGTATTTTGCTATTTGGTGAATCGATTGGAGCTAGGTTCACATGTGGTTGATGCAGCCTTTACCCTAATGATGATTAGAACATCATCAATCATTCTTGCATCCACTTCTTCAATTCATTGTTTCTTTCTTTGCTTGCATAAACATGGGCAATCAATTATAATCATGATTGCAACCACACTAGTAGTTTATGTTTTCTCCCCCTTCTTTGTCCTCTTTTTCGCAATCTCACCCTCCACTTGCACCGAAGAAATGCAACCATAGGAGGAAATCAACTGTGGAGCTTTTGATTGACTTATAATTAAAAAAAAAAAGCAGCATAAAGAAATTTAAAAAAGGTCCAAAGCCATCACTATCGTGCATATACCACTTCCTTTCAGAGAATGAAGTTGCAACGGTAATAAATGGAAGTGCTGGCTTTAGACATGGAAACGTCCGTATTCCTGCCTAAGTGAGAAGTAGGAACCCCCCATTTTAGCAAGGAAGATTTATTTTAAAGTTAAACCACAGGAGCTATGCTATGTTGACGTGGTAATCACTTGTCAATCAAATGCTCTTGTTTTGTAAATTCATATTATATGATGACATGTATCTATGAGGTATCATTGATGCACCGGGTGTTCTTATTTGTTGCTTATTCGAATCATGACATCTCCCAGTCTTGTTAACTTTGGGAATAGTGATGGCCATATGGAGCGAGCCCTACTAATTTTTTGGGTCAAGGGTGGATTGAGCCTTACTCGATGTAGCTGAATGGGTCCATTTGCATCTACCTATGAGAATTAATCAAGCCGAAAAGTTCTCATATCCCATATTACAGACTTCCTCCATTTTAAGGGTGTTTTGCTTACTTTCAGCGTTTTGGTATATGATTCTTCATGCTATTTAGGATAAATTCTCCTTTTTTAGGGCTTTTTTTTTTTTTTTTTTTTTGGGGGTGGGGCCTTTTATTTAGGAGGGACCATCCCCTTTTTCTCTATTATGTTCCTTTGCTTTGTTGTCTAGCAAGAGAAATGGAAGAATCCATATTTGGATGAATGATAGGACCATCATAGCTCACCCTTTGTGGTGCAATTGCATAGAACCAGCTTTATTTGGCCTCCTATGCTTTAATAGAAGAAGAAAAGCTTCTCTTAGACTCCTCCAAATTATTTACACTATGCATCATGTACTGCAAATTCATGTTCCTATTCAATAATATGAATCCTAAGTCATTGTAATTTGACCTTTTTTTTTCAATTTAATCAAACTAACTGGACAATTTCTCACTCAAGCTTGTAATCTCCTTGTTTATATTGGATTTACAGTTGCTGCTCTTCTCGTGAATAGAGGTTTGAACCGTAGACCTAATCACGTAAATTACATTGTGATTGTTTATCTATTTATGGCAGATTGCACGGTGCTATTGCATGGCAATAAGTTCAGTATATATGAACACTTTGTTGATACAATTGTGAAGGTCACTATGGATTAGTGAATACCTAATAGTAAACATTGCGATAACTTCTCGGACACTACTCAAGTTAAAGAGATAAGCTTTAAAAGTACGAAGGCCGGTCTCATTCGAGGATAAAATGAGAGAAACTCCTTTAAAAGTGGATACTCCAATGAGAAGATATGATTGTGGGGGCTCAAAGTTATAAAGTAAAGGAAAAGATGCGAAAAGATGCAACAAAGATAGATACAAAGCATTTGGATTTTTCATGAGACTTTAGAGTTAGATGATGTTGGGGTCGTGTTCTATTATTTGCCACGGTTCGTGTTTCACAATATATTCTCTATATACTATGCAAAATACAATTGACCAAATGACTTTGACTTCAACACACCTCCCTCCAATTTTCGTGCCCCTCTCACTTTAACAAATAATAAATTACAATATCCTGAGATTAATATTGGACCAAATTTGACCATGGCAACGTCGAAATTCGTCCTTGTTTGAAAATGAAAGTTCATTCATGGGGGAATTTCATCATATACTCTCCGGAATCAATCTGATTATGTCATTCGCTTTGATTGGATAGTCTGTCAGAAGGATTGTTCATGGGATAATTTGAAATAAGAGTCGAGTAAAAATGAACATGTCTAAATCGGGCATTTGTGGATAGCGAAAAGTTTTCGGCTATGATCAAATGCCATCAAATTCATTCCTACCAGCAAGTTCTATAATGCTGATGGAATATTGACATCCAATTAAAAATAGGACAGTACGTCGGGTAGTGTTAATTGACTAATCGAAAAAGAAAAGCAATAAAGAAAATTAGTCAATCACATAAAGTAAGCAGACATTGACATATATCTGAAGGGAATCTGAAAATGAATAGGATATTTGCTTGAATCCAAGATCATGGAAAACCTTAAATTCCACCTTTCAAGTTCACGGGATGAACGAGAATACCGAAAATCTACAAAATTTCTATCACAAAGTTCTTAACGATCAAGGCTTCTCTTAGAGCGTGTAGAGTCTTGCTAGATTGTGATCGAGTCATCAAGGCCCTCAAATCTGGTTCGTGAAAAGAAATCGAGATTTGTGCAGTACGATTCGAGATTAAACCATCAAAGATCGCATTCTAGAGAAGAAGGAATCAGAGAATTTTTGCGCCATATTAAGGGAGTTCTTTAACCAATCAAGGATCCAAGGGACGCTTCTGGTTAGTGCTAGGGTTATCCCTCTCAATTATTGTAAGGGTAACCTAAGAGAAAGAGACAAGAAGAGCGGGAGGTATAGCCTTTTTTAGCACCTCATCCGCAATTTTCCCACCATCCAATCGAGCCCCCACCCTCGGAAGAAACGATGAAATTGAAAGAGACAAGAATGCGTTATACAAACCAAAGAAGTTTTCTTGTAAATTAATCACAATCTATGGTTGCACTTTTCCCAGCCATCAAGAAACAAACTGGAAAAGAGCTCACACGAAACCCTAAACCTAGAGACGTACTTGCATGCTCCGGTCGCGGCAAGCCCTAATTGCACTTCCGTCCTCCGATTGGGCGAGGCATATGTAGGTCCCGTTTCGTCCTGCGGTGCACGAGAGCTGGGGTCACGGGCATCCAAAATTGGCACGATTTTGTCTTTTCAAAACCTATCTTTATGCCTCGAACCCTTCACAAAATGTAAAGCTACAGTCGATTATCGTGCCGATCAACCAAATCAGATTTTGGTTTTGATGTAGTGTTGGTGTTAGTTTATCCCGTCAAAATCTACAATGTTATTCGAGATTCAAACAATGTGTGCATTTTGTTAAATTTTTTGGTGTTTCAAGTTTAAAAAAAATGTCAAAGTATGTGAGCTGCAAGATTTTGATCAAGCAAAAGAAGTTAAAAAAAAAGGCGGTCTTTCTCTTCGACCGTAAAAATAAGAAATGTAAATGAAATCTAGCAAGAAACTGAAATACGAGACTGTTCGAAATTAAAATTACAGAAAATCATGTGCATGATATCTATATATCTATATAATTTTCGGACCTATATTTAATGAATAGTTGTTGAGGAATTATTTGTGTACACGGGCATTATTGCCAAAGGAGCGTAAAATAAGTTGATGAAGACGCATACCATGCAAATATATAACTTATGTAAAGAAAATTATTCAACCGTATATAACCTCGTCAATTATTCTTTCCACTTTTCCACTTATACTTTCCACCAAAAAAAGATGAAGACTCGATGGTGTTGATGTTCTCCACCCCTCGTATGTTAAAAAGTGGAAAAAAGATCGGGAGATGAAGACTCGATGGTGTTGATGTTCTTCTTTTTCCCCCCTCGTATATTAGAAGCTGCATCGAGAACTCAAGCAAAATGAATTGCAAAACCCTAGTATCACTTTTGACCCTAAAAACAAAAGCTTTCGCGTAACTGTCTAGACCCTTTGAGCTTGTGGCCTAACAATACCAATTTGTTCATACAACATTAATTTAAAGTAACACTGTGGTTAATGAAGCCTTTACCCTAATGTTGATTAGAACATCATCAATCATTCTTGCATCCACTTCTTCAATTCATTGTTGCTTTCTTTGCTTGCATAAACATGGGCAATCAATTATACTCATGATTGCAACCACAATAGTCGTTTATGTTTTCTCCCCCTTCTTTGTCCTCTTTTTTTGCAATCTCACCCTCCATTTGCACCGAAGAAATGCAGCCATAGGAGGAAATCAACTGTGGAGCTTTTGATTGACTTATAATTAAAAAAAAAAACAGCATAAAGAAATTTAAAAAAGGTCCAAAGCCATCACTATCATGTATATACCACTTCCTTTCAGAGAATGAAGTTGCAACGGTAATTGAAAAAAAATGCTGGATTTAGACATGGAAACATTCCTATTCCTGCCTAAGTGAGAAGTGGGAACCCCCCCATTTTAGCAAGGAAGATTTATTTTAAGGTTAAACCGTGTGAGCTTTGCTATGTTGACGTGGTGATCACTTATCTATCGAATGCTCTTGTTTTGTAAATTCATATTATATGATGACATGAATCTATGAGGTATCGTTGATGCACCGGATGTTCTTATTTGTTGCTTATTGTATTGGGTTTGGTGTTCCTATAAGTGTTTAGATGATATACTTTATCTACATTCACAAGGGATTAGCTAAATGTTTGAATACTTGATCTAGATGTAATAGATCCTGTATTCGAATCATGGTATTTCCAAATCTTGTTAACCTTGGGAAATGTGCTGGCCATATGGAGTGAGCCTTACTAATTTTTTGGTTCAGGGTGGATCGAGTCTTACTCAATGTAGCTGAACAGGTCCATTTGCATCTATCTATGAGAATTAATCGAGCTGAAAAGTTCTCATATCCGTATTACAGACTTCCTCCATTGTAAGGGTGTTTTGCTTAGCTTCAGTGTTTTGGTATATGATTCTTCATGCTATTTAGGATAAATTCTCCTTTTTTTTTTTTTTTTTTTAGGGGCCTCTTTATTTAGGAGGGACCATCCCCTTTTTCTCTGTTATGTTTCTTTTCTTTGTTGTCTAGCAAGAGAAATGGAAGAATCCATATTTGGATGAATGATAGGACCATCATAGCTCACCCTTTGTGGTGCAATTGCATAGAACCAGCTTTATTTGGCCTCTTATGAATTAGGAGAAGAAGAACAGCTTCTCTTAAACGCCTCCAAATTATTTATGCTATGTATCATGTACTGCAAATTCATGTTCCTATTTAATAATATGAATCCAAAGTTATTGTAATTTGACCTTTTTATTTCAATTTAATTAGACTTACTGGACAATTTCTCACTCAAGCTTGTAATCTCCTTGTTTATGCTGGATTTACCGTTGCTGCTTTCCTCATAAACGAAGGTTTGAACCGTAGACCAAATCACATAAATTATGTTGTGATTGTTTATCTATTTATGGTAGATTGCACGGTACTATTGCATGGCAATAAGTTCAGTATATATGAACACTTTGTTGATACAATTGTGAAAGGTCACTATGGATTAGTGAATACCTAATAGTAAAAATTGCGATAACTTCTTGGACGCTACTCAAGTTAAAGAGATAAGCTTTAAAAGTACGAAGGCCAGTCTCATTCGAGGATAAAACGAGAGAAACTCCATTAAAAGTGGATGCTCCAATGAGAAGATATGATTGTGGGGGCTCAAAGTTATAAAGTAAAGGAAAAGATGTGAAAAGATGCAACAAAGATAGATACAAAGCATTTGGATTTTTCATGAGACTTTAGAGTTAGATGATGTCGGGGTCGTGTTCTATTATTTGCCACGGTTCGTGTTTCACAATATATTCTCTATGTACCATGCAAAATACAATTGACCAAATGACTTCGACTTCAACGCACCTCCCTCCAATTTTCGTGCCCCTCTCACTTTAACAAATAATAAATTAAAATATCCTGAGATTAATATTGGACCAAATTTGACCATGGGAACGTCGAAATTCGTCCTTGTTTGAAAATGAAAGTTCATTCATGGGGAAATTTCATCATATATTCTCAAGAATCAGTTCGATTATGTCATTCGCTTTGATTGGGTAGTTTGTCAAAAGGATTGTTCATGGGATAATTTGAAATAAGAGTCGATCAAAATGAACATGTCTCAATCGGGCATTTGTGGATGGCGAAAAGTTTTCGACTATGATCAAATGCCATCAAATTCATTCCTACTAGCAAGTTCTATAATGCTGATAGAATATTGACATTTCTCATCCATGCGATCGTGGCATGATGGTCCAATTAAAAATAGGACAGTACGTCGGGTAGTGTTATTTGACTAATTGAAAAGGAAAAGCAATAAAGAAAATCAGTCAATCACATAACGTAAGTAGAAATTGACATATAGCCAAATTGAATCTGAAAATGAATAGGATATTTGTTTAAATCCAAGATCATGGAAAACCTTAAATTCCACCTATTGAGTTCACGGGATGGTCGAAGATATCGAAAATCCACAAAATTTATATCACAAAGTTCTTAACGGTCGAGGCTTCTCTTAGAACGTGTGGAGTCTTGCCATATTAAAATCGAGTAATCAAAGCCCTCAAATCCATTTCGTGAAGAAAAATTGAGACTTGTGCAGTACGATTTGAGATTAAACCATCAAAGATTGCATCCAAGAGAAGAAGGAATCAGAGAATTTTTGCCACCATGTTAAGGGAGTTCTTTAACCAATCAAGGATCCAAAGGATGCTCCTGGTTAGGGTTAGGGTTAGGGTTATCCCTATCAATTATTGTAAAGGTAACCTAAGAGAAAGAGACAAGAAGAGGGGCAGGCATAGCCCCTTTCAGCATCTCATCCGCAATTTTCCCACCATCCAATCGAGCCCCACCCTTGGAAGAAACGATGAAATTGAAAGAGACAAGAATGCGTTATGCAAACCAAACAAGCTTTCTTGTAAATTAATCACAATCTATGGTTGCACTTTTCGCGGCCATCAAGAAACAAACTGGAAAAGAAGTCACACGAAACCCTAAACCTAGAGACGTACTTGCATGCTCCGGTCGCGGCGAGCCCTAACTGCACCTTCGTCCTCCGATCGGGTGAGACATATGTAGGTCCCATTTCGTCTTACGGTGCGCGAGAGCTGGGGTCATGGGCATCCAAAACTGGCACGACTTTGTCTTTTCAAAACCTATCTTTATGCCTCGAACCCTTCACAAAAAGTAAAACTACGGTCGATTGTCGTGCCGATCAACCAGATCAGATTTTGGTTTTGATGTAGTGTTGGTGTTAGTTTATCCCATCAAAATCTAAAATGTTATTCGAGATTCAAACAATGTGTACATTTTGTTAAATTTTTTGGTGTTTCAAGTTTAAAAAAAATGTCAAAGTGTGTGAGCCGCAAGATTTTGATCAAGCAAGATGCAAAAGGTAAAAGTCAGTGCCTCTTCGACCGTAAAAATAAGAAATGTAAATGAAATCCAGCAAGAAACTGAAATACGAAACTGTTTGAAATTGAAATTACAGAAAATCATGTGCATGATATCTATATATCTATATAATTTTCGGACCTATATTTAATGAATAGTTGTTGAGGAATTATTTGTGTACACGAGTATTATTGCCAAAGGAGTGTAAAATAAGTTGACGAAGACGCATACCATGCAAATATATAACTTATGTAAAGAAAATTATTCAACCGTATATAACCTCGTCAATTATTCTTTCCACTATTTCGACCAAAAAAAAATTATACTTTCCACTTAGAAAAAGATCGGGAGATGAAGACTCGATGGTGTTGATGTTCTTCTTTTTCCCCCCTCGTATATTAGAAGCTGCATCGAGAACTCAAGCAAAATGAATGGCAAAACCCTAGTATCACTAACTGAGGTTGTATGATACATACGAATTTTGTGAATAGACATTTTACAAGTGGACAGGATGTTTTTGGCATGCAAGAGCATCGAAGCTAAAAGATGCCCGAGAAAACTCATCACGAATAGGTAAATGTCGAGTCCATGAAGCACTCTACTCATCTCATGAATCGGGTGCGACGCAAGTTAAAACTTCAGCGAGTAATTTACATTTGGCGGTGTGAATAATTGAACCTGTATCATGTGTGCATTCCTCGTACATAGGTCCGTTCTTTAATTACGCCAAGTCTTTCCTAAATGGGATTAGTTTCTCACTTTTGAACCTAAAAAAGAAGCTTTCGCGGAACTGTCTAGACCCTTCGAGCTTGTGGCCTAACAATACCAATTTGTTCATACAACATTAATTTAAAGTAACACTGCCATCAGAGTGGTTGGGCTCGTGATATGGTACTCATAAAAGGTAGTTTGGAACCTCCTTTTTGACAAGTTCAAAACCCCACAATTGCTACTCCACATCAATAATGCATGCCCTGGTTCGTCCGCGACATACATTCTCCTGTGTCATGACCTAGAGTAATCCCAACTCTACTTCTAACTACGACGAGTTTGCTCATTATTACTCAAAATGAGTAGTACTATGGCTTAAACCATATATTCTATTTCTAATGTGGAACTCCTATAGTAACACCCAATAAGGTTGCCAAGCAAATCGCCCATTCCACCCTTTTAACTCTTAAAAAAAAAATAAATACAACAAAAATAATATTTGAAGATCATGCTTTCCACGTTTTCTGACATTTGGTTCGCTTAAAAAAAATGAATCCATGAAAAGTCTTTTCATAGTCCACGGAAAACTTATGTTAAATTTAGGAAAATGACTTCTTATAAAAATCATTGATCATTTTTGAGGACACAACTCTACTAGTACTCATAATTCGAACCCCTGCACTTGGCCCAAGTGTCCTAGGCTCCGGTTAGAGACCCTAGCACTCGACCTAGGTCCCCAAAGACACTGTTCGGATCCCTGACGCACGCGTCAGATTACCTAGCTCCCGCAACTTGGTCCCTTAAGGCCGGGATCGCAACGTGTGTCCGAGTCCTTTGCGGTGCAGTGGCTAGGTCCTCTAAGGATGAGCTCATATCCCTCTAGACTAGCCTTGGATCCTCCGAGAACAGGCCAAGGCTCGGGTCCCTTTAGGTTGAGCACAGGACCTTGCGTTCGTGTGTGAGTCCCCCGAGACTGGGCACGAGACCATGACCCCTCGACCCGCACCCTAGTCCTCAGTTCCCGAATCCCAGCTTTAGGATTGTACGCAAGACCCTTTCTTAAACGTGTGTCCAATAAATTTCCTGTAACAAACGTCAGAAAGTGACTTCTCTATTATTTTACCAAGTACAACCACATGTAAATTCCTTGAAAACATGTTCTTAAGCGCAAGGTATAAGCCGCGTTTGACCTGATTTTAGACGCGGCCAAGAGGTCTGCTTGATGTGGCTCTGGTTTTTCCAGTTTACTGTGTTTTTGGGCTTTCAAAATTAGCTTTGCCTATGACTTTCAAATTGTGCGATTTAATACTTTTCACACTAACGTTCACTCAAAGTAACAGCTTGTACTTTCGACTTTCCCAGGCTGGAATTTAATTGAATGTTGACATTAATAAGGTTTTCATATCGAAATTCAAAGACCAGAAAAGAAGGTAGACGTAGAAATTGGGGCGACGAAAGTAAACCCTAGGAAGCACATTTTGTGCACAAAAGTCGACCCATCGAATACAACCAAAAAGAAATGCCAGGGAGTTTGATTGATACTCAAAATCATATTTAAAACGAACGAAACACTATATGCCGCGGTCCGACCCGTTCTACTGGGTTAAGCTCTCAAAAGATAGTAATTTGAGTAAACACACATGGTGATGAATATTAAAAAGAGAAGTTTACTCATGAATCACTCAATAGAACCTTTCTACTTCGATAGACTCAACATCAAAGATAATAATTAAAATATGTGCACATGAAGAGGGAGGAAACAAGATGTGCTTTCGGTAATTTTCTAACGACTGATTTATGGCGTGAAATGTAGGCATTATTAACTTATGCGTAATTTATGATTTGGGCAATTAGGGGAACTGCTTTTTGATGTTTGTGGTGATTTTGTTTAGGAGTTGGAGTGACATTGCTTGCGTATCTTAATAAATAAAAAGAAGAAGAAAACCAACTTTGGAAAAGTAATCTAAAACCCTGAATTATCTTCCGCTAATCTGATTTGGATTTGTTAGTACTTGAGCCAGGGCATGAGTACATTCAGTGAAATTTAGGTGTTGAGTGTAAAGCCGACGCGCCAGCATCAGAAGAAAAAGTACAAATCGGGAGTCCTTGTCTTGGACATTTGGTGCTTCATGCAAAAAGATTTCATGACTCTCGTAACCCAATCGAGATTGCAATAACGGGTTCGTACACTTATGGACGGACTATATAGCTATATCTCAAATTGAACATTTTACGACAGCTGTAACATTTTCATGGTAATTTCTGGTAGCGTAACTACGTTGTTGCTGCTCGACCCTCGTCGCCTCTTTTTAATTTATTTATTAAGAAATCCAAACATTTCAAAAGGGGGTTCACTGTTCACGTCTTTCCACATGCTAAACCCTAGAAGAATTAATACTTACAAAGAAGGGAATATTCGTGCCCCTTTTTGCCCTGACCCAGCCAGCCTCGTGGCTTCTCCTTTTCCTAGTGCTTTTTTCTCTGCGTTCTCCCAACTTTTCCATGGCCCCACAAATTCTGTCGTCTTCGTTCCCTTCATTGATTACAAATTTCGTAGATCGTGAAGTCGTGGTCCGCTTGGGCTTTTTGAGACGCGAACCTGCAAAAGATATAACCGTTTTTTTGGCCTAAACAAATGCTTATAGGAGAAGACAGCAGAGCGGATCTACGCGGTTCGAAAAAGACCAGAAATGTCCGGTTCATGCAGAGCTCATTATTCTAATGGTCTCTGGCGCAATCTAGGAGGTACTCGCTCGCCTCCATGTAAAGATTCCACGTCACTGGCTCGTCCCATTAGGTCCCATAACTCGGGAAATTGTTTAACAATTGCGATGAAAGCTGGATTTGAACATGTCTTTTAAACACGTCGAGTTGGGTCGATCCAGAGATCGTGTCGTGTCGTACGGAAACGGAACCTTTGCTTGCATAAGCAGAAGGGAGAATCAATGGAGATTCTAGATTACCCAAAAGATGATCCACGTTTGGCCCCAAAATATAAACAAAAGAAGATGAAAAGGAAGAAGAAAATGCATGAAAAATGAAAATTCGATTCCTTTCCTAAAGGGGCTCTCCTAGTGCCGTTCAAGTGGGCCAAAAAGTCAAAAAGTACATTGGCCGTAGCATCCCACTGTGCTTTTCATGAGGTTCAAATAAGATCTGACTACTACTATTCTGGGTAGAATCACCCCATAAGAGCTAAATGAGGGTGTCATAATCTGATTGCGTTTCCGAAATTTGGGACCTAGCTGTAACGAGAAAAAAAGAAAGTTTATGACAATTAGCTCGCATGAAACACAAAAGTTTCGTGTTACCTTGGTCTTAGAAGAACATTGGAATGCGCAAAGGAAAAATTGGCTCTGGAATTCAGTAACCAAATCGCCATATGATTTCATTACTCGCACATTCGATAGTGCAAAGCACCGAAAGCTTCCAAGATCCTTAATTAACAAAAGCACAACGTTGCTGACAATAGCAACACTCAAGATTTCCCACCATCTCCACCAGAAAAGGAGAAGAAACGGAGAAAGTGGCATCATGAACAGCAAGAAAGCAAGAAAGCAAGAAAGAAAAGAAAGAAAGAAAGAAGCAAAGCATTAAGGATAAGTGAAGATGCGGTCTCAGGAACAGATCCGGAAATATACTGAAGACCCCACATAGGCC
Organism: Syzygium grande; assembly: GCA_024733475.1. Lineage (NCBI taxonomy): Eukaryota > Viridiplantae > Streptophyta > Magnoliopsida > Myrtales > Myrtaceae > Syzygium > Syzygium grande. The sequence continues at coordinate 9,113,412 of JAMXDD010000002.1, read as the reverse complement.
TAGGGACAAAATCAATTCCGGGACGTTTATGGGACCCCCCACGTTTTCTGTTGCCAAACAGCTAGCAGAGGCCCAGAGAAGAAGAAAAGAAAAGCATCTGTCTTCACTTCAAGCCAAAACCAAAACGAAATGAAGCCCGAGAAGACCGCATCCACATTCACAACAGCTCGTCAAAGCATTTATTCCTCACGAGCTGGTACGACGATTTCACGCACATGTTTGCCACCCTCGGTTACGTTACGCTATTCACGGGGATTGCACTGGCCGCTGGTCTCTCTCTTTAGGAAAACCGAAGTCTCTGAACAGTCCCTGTTGGATCACGAACAGCAAAAGAAACAAAGTATGTGAGGTTCCGTTCTAATCGACAAGCATGTGCAGGGCCGAGGGTGATGTTCAAAGAAAAGCAAGGTCCGTGGATACAGGACTAACAGGTGTTGCCCACAATCATTCGGACCCTCTGAGTTTTGAACGATTGTTGCATGCTTCCAAATTCTATGAGCAATGATATCAATGTCACGGTTTTTCTGTACTGAGGCAGATTGAGTCGGACCACTCATTGCAAACTAAAAGCTGATGGAAATGTTTTCCATTGATTATCGATAGGACATTATTCGAGTCAAGACCACATTACCGGCTCCACCTGAATATGCCACAAGGCAATTTCACCAAACTCTGATAATGCCTTATAAAGCAGCAAAACTTCTTAAAAATCAACCCAATTTGAGATATTGTTTGGATGGTAGTGATATTGATCCCAATAGTAGCTTTTTATGTACTGTGCTGTTGTCTTGTGGTTGTAGATATTAAAGGTGTTTGGAACCATATGGTTTCTATGTGTTAACAACAATCACCAAAATTACTGATAAAGTCTCTTATATAATAGAGTTATTTTAATCAATTTAAGCTTAGGTTCTTAAATAACTCAAAGGCCTTGGCTTCAAAATCAACTATAAGGAGCTTCCAAAAAGTCAGTTTTGGTGTGTTCTGGCTCTTGAGGTGTTACCAAACACCTTCCAAGAACCAGAGCACCTTTTCAAAAACCACTTAATTCCCAAAAGTATATGAACAATGTCTCCTTTCTGAGCCTCCTTTCAAGTCTCACAAGTATTAGCTCTTAGCAAAGAAGATATTTAAATTTTGCCAGATCATCACACAAAAAGAGAAAAATACTAGCAATAAAATTAAAGCAGAAACAGGAATCCAATATATACATACATACCATTTGGTCATTGATTGCATAAGCCACACAATAGTGCTCCTGAAAATCAGAAGGTCAAGACAATTAATAAATGTATGAAATCTAACACAAAAATCAAAGATATTTTCCCATATCCTCTCCAAAGATACATGTTGAAAAATGGACCTCAAATCCAAAGTAAATAAAACTACATGAGGATGGACAGCATTATCAGATTGAAAGTAAAGATTCTCCATGAGTACAGTTTTCCGTTACCAAGCTTCAAGTCTGATAAAAACAGGCAACACTGGTTTATGCAATGAGGGAGTTTTCAGACAAAAAAAGTGGCTCCCTTCACAAAATAACAAGCCCATGATTGCCTTAGCCCTTTAGAATATAGGGTAGTTGGTAATTGAACATAATTTGGGTGATGCCCTACAAAGTATACTTAAGTTGCTCACAATTTATGATAATTTCCAAATAGACCCTTTTCCTAAAATTAAGAATGAAAACTGACTTGCCTGCATCATGTGCCACTCTTCAAATTCATCAAAAATTTCCAGTCGCTCGATCCTAGTCATCAGAGAAACAGAATTTGAAATAACCCAAAAGTAACAGATAGAAAGAATTAAAAAGCTTCACGCATCAAAACAAAGAGGAAAAGTGCCTCGTATGGTGAAAAAATCAAAGTGTGATCTTTATCCTTAAAAGAATAAAGCAATCCAGAAACTCTCAAAAAGGGTTCGGTTATGACAAACATGGGACCTCAAGGTAAACCAAACAACAGTCCTCCAAAGAGATGAAACTTTCTGCTCCACTAAAATGCCACATCAGTATGCAAAAGTATGGCATGCAAAAGCAGAAAGTTCACCCATTACATCCCTGTTTCAATATTTCAATATCTCAAACTGTCCAAAATGATCATGATTTGTCATAAGGACAATAACATCAAAACAAGGACACAAAACCATGCAGAAAGTTCATTTGTAGCTACTTAATCATGAGTCCCCAATCATAAGCAAGCATTTGTATCACTTGATTATTCACAAAAATTGAACTCAAACTACCAAAAGATGTGAAACATTCATAACAAAGTGCTGTCTTTCAAAGCATGCAGTGGCATAAGTTGAGCTTAGCAACATCGCTAATATGTCACTAAACAGCATAATTCATAAGATTACACACTTGATAGGTGACCATATTTCTGGAAACACAAATAGATACCTACTGAGTTTCCAAATATTAGTTAAGAACGAATTGCTGATACAGTGCATCTAAATGATAAGCAATTCCTGGTATACAGAAGTGGGTAACCATCTGAGGCAGCAATCTATCATCATTACAAAGAATAAGCTTTAGAAACTGAAAATTAGTAATTCAACATCCCTCCAAGCTACTTTTGGGAACTAAATTTTACCCATTAGGTTTATCCAAGCTTGCAATTTGTCTTTGACATACCATCGGACAAATCACGCAATTAACTCTTTCTTGAAGCATTGATCCCCAAATGAAAACAGAAGAAGAAGGAACTTCCCAGATTTATCCAGAATTACCAGACTAATACGCAGTAGCATTACCACTCAACAAGAATTCCTAGGCTTAGGTTAGCCTAAGCACTTTATTCTCTGTCACCTATTCTGAGTTTGTTTCACGAAAAGGAAGTGCCTGTGCTTTTCGAGAATATCATCATTGGTAAAACGTGAAAGCAGGTGATTTTCCTAGATAATGGGCTACAAACCTGCGCCTCTCTTGAGCTTCAATAAAGCTGCTATACACCCTGAGCATGTCCCACGCGGTGGCCCTCTACACAGAATCATGATGAAATTAATAGAGATACTTTATAAGAAATCCATCATTTTGCACTGAAAAGGAAATATAGTAATCCTATTACAGAGAGAAATAAAAAGAACTCGGAAAAATAATATATCAAGTGAGGCTTATATCAAACTTCGAAAGTAAGTTTTATCTCTAGCTACAAAATTGTAATGAACTAAAAAAAAATTTGCTAAATCATCAGGAGAAAGTAGCTTGTAACAAAAGAGTCAATTAGAAGGATCAAAATGACTACTAAAAAAAAAAATACAACACATCCAACTGCTGCTTTACTGCAGCAACTTTCATGCAGTCGCAACCTTGACTAATAATCATCTCACTAAAAGAACTCTTACTCTCATTGTAGTCACCTGGAAGGCACTTTTCAGCTTTACATATAAACAAACAGTCATTGTAATCTACATTTCTCAACTCCAGCTGTCATTGGTTTAGGTGGAAGAAAGGGCACAACAAGCATGATTTCCAAGTGGATTCTCTGGACTCTTGACAGTTATTGTCTACCTCTAAAATATGTTCAGGCGTTAAGTGCTTCCAAATTCTTTATTTAAACAATTGAGCAGAAGTCCTTCCCTGATCTCCCTCCCAGTATTGATCCTCGTACAATAACACCCCTCTCCTATGTCATGTTTTATTTCCTTCTGTCATCACTCTTCACAGCATGAACCCCTTCATGGTCTTTAAATTGCATGCACCCAAAAACATGAATAGAAACTCAACAGTGTGACACCAGGTTCATACTTTTATTCCTTCCACATGCAGAATGCCTTTCTTTCAAGCTAACTATTATCTTAACAATTAGAAGTGCCTGAATCTCGTTTACAATGATTAATTTACTCAGGCATGACTTCTTTAAGTATGTAGCACTGTGATACAGGAGTGCTGCGGAAGCTGACGACATTTAATTAGGCTAATTAGATTTAGCTATTTTGATTTTGCTTCAAAGAATTTTTGTATTTCTTTGCTTAATGTCAATATTTGGTCATGTCTTTTATAGTATAATAATTCATGTAACTTTTTAAAGAGGTTCAACAGATGAGATTAAGAGAACTTCAATAAGATTAAAGGGCTGAGATCCTAGGATTGCTTTGAGTCAGTATAAGTAGTCCTTCAACTTTATTGTAAGCAGTTTTTCCTTATTAATTACTGATTTTTTCCTATTCTGATTCTCTCAGTTTTCTAAACCCTAAAGATTGAGTTATCTCCGTTCCAGCTTCAAGTTTGATTCCACTTTATCACTTTTAATTGAATTATTCAAGCACAGTTTTTTCAAGGAAAACTACCTCCAGATTTTGCATCCTTGAATACTATTCATCATAATGCCAACTTTCTCATTGCAAAGTCATTAAGAGTTTAGCATAATCTTTCAAGAATCGAAAGGATTTGATTATTGTAATTTTACATTTATTATTCAGTCCAACTAATCTGTTTTGTGCTTTGGCAGGTTTGATGGGTGCCCAAGGATTCCCAAGCAAGATGATTGTCAACATATCTTCTTTTGGCATAGGGTAGGAAGATACTCATTTTTCTCTTCATGATATACCGACAGCAAGGGCTCTTCTGGTTTCAGTTTCATTCCTTGTATGAAGATTTACTTTTAACATCTTGCTATTGTTTATAATTCTGGTATAAAGGAACTCCAATTCAAGGAATCATAGCAAAAGAAGACAATATCAAGAACTTGATAAAGAAGATCTTAAACATTGAAAACCTAATTATTCAAGTCCTGGAAAAAACGATGTCAACAGGAAACGGTTTGCAATAGATTCATACACGGATTACACGCTTCAACTGACAGAATAATCATGTGCAAGGCATGTTTTGCTGTCGTTATTATCACTGCATACTTCAAAATAGACAAGTTCGAACACCTATGCCTCACTGCATATAAATGTAACACAATCAGGAGAAAATTTTTAAACTGAAAGGATATTGAGATAAACTTTTATGAGTTAACGTTATTCGTTCATCAGAGACCAACAAAGGCATGAACAAAGTTCCTATGAATCTGAAAACAAAGAAAATATACCTGCCAACCCTGGTCAATAAAGAGATTTTCTTTTGCTGATAACGTTGGAGTAGCATGTATTCCCAGAAGAGCACAGCCACGACTCTGTTTAATGTCAAAAACGAATTTAACATCTCAGATGAGCAGGCAGCTTCTCAATGTTTGAACCGCTTTACAAATAATTCTTTAAAAGATTGACAGAATACTGTGTCTTCAAGAAACAGTACATTCTTTATAAAAATTATAGTCAAACATAATTCTTTTTATGGTACTTCTCTATGACTCTATCCATCACAAAGTCTAGCATTCCACTCTTAAATGGAAGTCAAAAACCAAGGAAATGAATAAGATGAGAAGACTTCAGAAGATCTAAATGAGACAGTGAGTTGGCACATAACAAAATGATGGGGACTAGCTCCCTTCTCACATCAAGCATGATTTTATTTGACAAAAGGACCAAAACTAAGCTGACATAAATTTGCACGCATCATCAAGTATAAATATGCCTCAAAGTGTTGAATTTGCTTTTTTTTTTTTTTTTTTTTTTTTTTTGTCATAGAACTTTGCTTATTTGACTAGAATAAATATTTGACCATGTTACTATTTGTATAAGGGCAGTACCCCTTGGTACCTTCTTAATAAAATCTTATTTATCATTCAAAACCAATTGACATACAGTTTCAATCTAGCAAATACCCATCTAACTACACTCTAAAAGGTGCTAATAATTCCTGCCCTTGATGCTAGTTCTATAGTTGCATGCACATGCACCTAGTCCTTTTGTTTATTTACCATGTCCAAGCATGCCCCACTTGAACAATGTTACGTTATTCTTATTCACGTCATTGTCAGCTGCACACAGTTATCCAACAATTACTGGTATTACACTACAAAGTAATTTTATCAATCCCAGTCATCCAACTATTTAGCCCATACACATATCTGAGTAATTTAAAAGATCACTTCCAGCAATTTATTCATGCAAACAGAAATGTCAAGGGTCAGAGATTTTCTGTCTCTGTTTATGGTTCAGTCCCAAGCCATGGTAATATAATTGCAATACAACTCGATGATTTTTCTGGCCTCTAAAAGCAAAGGCTCTTGGAGATGACCTCTAAATTTCTGATCATTTGCAGCCCAAAAGCATCATCTGGATGGATCTGTCAAATCACCGGTAAAATGGTACAGTGAAAAATTCTTATTGCTAATAAGACAAAAAGTTTCCCAAATCAATAAATTGATGAAACTTAGACACTAAAAACAACAATAAACTAACAAAGGCAAAAATGAGGGAAGAAAGGTAGCAAACCTGCTCATATAAGAAGAAAACTGCTGTTGAAAATGTTTTTGAAGTCCAACCAACAATAGCCCGGCTTGAATCTGGATCCAAGTATATCAAGACACATTCTGCAATTATAAAGGTCGGCAAGCTGACAACAACATCAGATTCAAATACTCAAAAACTCCCTGAATAAGCATACAACTTAACATAAGCCATAGGCAAGAAGTAGGGGTCTGGAGAGAATAGCAGAACATCATATACATCTGACAAACACAATCATCAGACAATGCACATGTGAAAAAATGAAAAAGAGCCTCTGATAGTAATTTCACATAAATCAATTTTAGTGAAGCGAAAAGGGAATGCAAATGACCAGTGTCATCAACTAGAAAGAAGCAGACTATTGTGGTCAGGACCTCACATGCATACCTTGGATCAATATTAGCCAATGATATAATGTCGTCCAACTTTGGTATGTCACGTAAGTCAACTGGAAGGACCTTGTAATGTTCACTAATCACTTCTCCCTTTTCTACACAAGTTAAAGCAAGCTTAAGATCATTAAAACAACCAAAAAGAACAAAATAATCAACACATAATAAAATTTTAGACAAATTCATGCATCTGAACATAAGAGGCGCACAGTGATACAATGGATAGTAAGGACGATATACTAGAACCATGAAAGTAGATTTTGCATGCCTCATATTGATAGGTACATAACAACTCCTAGCAAGAGCTTAGAAGCCACATAAATTAGCATTTGATTGGAGCATTAAATAACCAAACTAAAACATGGTCGATATACAAAGATAACGGCATTACTAGCCAGCAAAAGGGCACTAAATGTCATACAAAGAATTTTTTTATGGACTTCGCAAGATCTTGTGCCACATGCATAGAGAAGGACTTTTTAATTTGATGGGTGTAGACTATGAAGTGCACCTAGAAAGGTTGATATAATCTAGGCCTGATGGAAATCAAAGAGCAATTGTTCTATCAACCATTTATGCATGCAGCAATGCTCTGAAACTACTCTTGTAAGAAAATGGTAAAGGAGTACTTCATGGGTCATTAAGAAAAAGGTGGGGATATCTCCTGGAAAAGACACCAACCCATAACAGAAGTTTAGCCCAAGACCCACGGAAGTAAAAGTTTTACACCAGCTACTGATCTAAAGTAATCTCTCTTCTAGAGGTACATCAGTCCTTTTAGCCTTAAAATGGTGAGACGCCTACTTACTTGCTCCAGTTCATAAAGTATGACGTATAGATTCCAAAAGCTACTTTAAATCAAAGAGGCAGATTACTAATACCTAATTCAGCACAATATCCGTATAACTGATCTATCTGTGTTGCATCACTTAGCCAACAAATAAAGCCAGCAGGGCATCAATTTTACTTACTAAAATCAAAAAAATTATAAGAGAAATAGCAACAAAGAGGACTAATACAATATCTGTATAATTGATCTATCTGTGGTGTCTGTTACTTCCGTGTATCTTAAAAAATACCTCATCTGTCATTAAGAAAAAGGTGGGGATATCTCCCGGAAAGGACACCAACCCATAACAGAAGTTTAGCCCAAGATACATGGAAGTAAAAGTTTTTACACCAGCTACTGATCTAAAGTAATCTCTTCTAATAGTATATTAGTCCTTTTGGCCTTATAAAATTGGCTTATAAAATTGGCGAGATGCCTACTTACTTGCTCCAGTTCATAAATTATGACATATAGATTCCAAATGCTACTTTAAATGAAAGAAAGGGCAGATTGCTAATACTTAGTTCAGCACAATATCTGTTTAACTGATCTATCTGTGGTGCATCACTTAGCCAACATATACAGCCAGTGTAAAATCAACTTTACACACAAAAATATATATATATCTAAAAGAAATCACAACAAAGAAATATGCTATCAGGTATATTGTCACTCAAAAGCACCTAAAATGCAGATGGTCAGAAATGATTCCCTGAAAGTTGATCTCCTCAGAGTTGACTCTAATTAAAAAAATTTTATCAGTTTAACCAGATCACTGCTTTCCCATCAGGATCAAATTAGCAAAGCACCTAAAACATGAGAGCTACTATATACACCTTTCTCCCCTTCTAGACCTGCTTCTAATTAATTATGGACCATATTAACTCTGTAATAGTATTCAAATAAATAAAGGTGCAGTTTTAAGGAAAGATATAGTGTCTTAGCATAAGCAAGTAACACTAACTATAGCATGAAGCTTCCTATAAAAAGGGTAGAAGAAAGCCTTTAGTCTGCAAACATGATATACATGCAGTACAAGTTTTTCCCTCCATAACCAACTAAACCTTGATCATTTGCAATACTAATATAGACCAGGTAAGACCACATTTCTTAAGTTTCAAACATATATCATACCAGTGCTATTCAGGATATCAATTGTTGGAAACCAATAATTAGGTTTTCTCCAATAAGAGAAAACTACTAAAGTACCTCGTGATATATATGCTGTTGTCCCAATTTTCTCCCTCAACTGGCCATAGGTCTCAATGATGGCAGCCTTCTTACTAGTAACCTGAGAAGTATCACGTTATTTTAATCCTTTCTCTCTTACATTAAATAATGAAAATCTCTTAATTGTAGAGAAGAACCAAATGCCATTAGTGGTAGCACACATCATGTAGTTTCAAAAGAAAAACATAGAGCAATTCCATCTCATATGCTAAGAATAATCCTCTCAAATCAGATTTGCTGCTGCTGTAAAAACTTTGACTTATCAACAAATAGTTTAGCCCTTGAACCAAAGAATTACAAGCACATTTAAATTCGAAGCATGATTTGAGGTCTCTAAATCTGCACCTCCTTGAAATCCAATTCCACGTACAAATCTGGTGCTTTACCCTCATCCTGTCAAAAGAAAGCTCATGGCATCACAACTTAATAATTCAGAACAGATTTTCATCTAAACAACAACAAATAAGACCAACCAAAAACACAAGTGATCTACAGAAAAGGAAAAGAATAGCTCTTTGCCTACATACTCCTCAATCTCAATTACTTTGAAAATGCAAGGCAGTCAGACATTAAATAGACAATTTCAGCAATTCACCCCCACCCTCAAAACGGAAAGCACAACAAAAAGATGCCCATTTATGACAGAATATAAATCAATCCAAGTTATTTTTAAGTCATGAAATTGATTAAAACCAAAGTTAAGTCAAGTACCTGCAATTGAAAGTACATTGTATCAAAGCCAGCTCCAAGCGATAATATCTGCTTCTTAGTTCCTTTTTCTTCAGTATGTCTTTCACAATCAAGAAACTGGTATAGAAGCTTTCGTAAGGCAGACCATCGAGCAAAATAACCTGAAAACATTGAAAAGTAAATGGTGAGTTAGGCCAATCTACAAGATTATAAGATGAGAAGACACATAGGAACCAATCATTAAAAGATGGGATAAGCAGCTTCTGCATGTACATATCAATTCTGCATATCCCTTACCTCGATTTATAATGGGAGATCTTCTCACAGGCTTCCTAACAAATAACTGTATATAATCATCCTGCATGTACCCCTTTTTCACACATGACCTGCAATGCAAGCCCCAAGAAAACATGAAATCTTGCAGAATATGTTTTACTCCAGCCATAAAGCTGTGATGACAATTAGAACCAATTATCATTTTTCTTTCTTTTTCTTTGGGGGGGGTGTGTGTGTGGGGGGAGCACCAAGATCAATCATGTCATAGACTCATAGGTAGCACTACAAAAATTCGGAGATAGCAAGAGATTACATTCAGGTATCATAGACATCAAACTAATGTTAATCTCCATCCAGTTTAAAAAAAGAATTGTACAATAGCCCCCTGTAGGTTGTCAGAGCCAAGAACAACACTTTATCGATTAGGGGTTGAGTCTTTCCATATTTTCCACAAAGACACATAATTCTTGTAATCAAGACATTGGAAGGGGAACGACGCCCAAATTCTTTTTTGTAATTTAAAATTGCAGCCAATTTCTTTCCTGAAAAGTTATTCTTTAGGCCCTCCCAATAATTCTATTTCTTTAATAATATCATACATTTTTTACATAAAGGCTCACCACTTTGTCACTAAATTGTGAAGTGATATGTGCTAACTAGACAACTACCTAGCTTAACAACGGTGTTAATCAAGTATTACATGACATTGGACAACATAACCATTAAATGATAATACATCTCACTTAATTTAAGGAACAAAACTAAAAATCACTATTTCAAAATAAACTTCTCCTTATGGCCAAGTTTCTAATCCCACATCCTTGATATGGTGCAAAAAGTTGAACCATGTACGCTAACTATTGCTCAGCCATATAAAACTCCCTCAGAAAAGCTCCATAATATTAGGGGTGAGACGGTGTAATTTGATTTGGTTTCTAGTCCAAATCAAACCAAAAAACACTAACGCAGTTTCAAAAAAATGAAATCACCAAACAATATTGAAGTTTGGAACCAGACCAAACCACACCAAATTTTGTAGTTCAATTCGGCTCCAAAATGAACCCAACCATTTTCTTTCTTTTGTTTTCTTTTGCTAGTTAATACTGATGCACCACAAGCTCTGCAAGTATGAATAACAAGCAAGAACACTAAATAAAATCAACGTGCAAAGTTGATCCAGTTAGTTAACAAGCAAGTATTAAAAAGCTCCAACCAATACAATTAAATAACCTACTCTAATTGGGTTCTTCCACCAAGAATGATCTCAAATGTAACAACTCAAAAGGGACAATACAAGTAATCGCAAAAGAAGCGTCCACAAGGTTTGTGACATGAAACAAAAGGAGCAATGTAGATAAATATTGAATATAGTCAGGACTAGTCTTAGGTCTAATATCAAAGAGAGAAACAACAAAAAGGTTAGGTCTACAGCAAAACCACAGCCAAACCATACTGCTGAAAATGGGTTGCCTTAGTTTGCAAGCTGCATTTCTAGAAAGCCCTCTTGAACCGAACCGAACCGTAAAATGCATATTGGTATAGTTAGGTCCAGTTCAATGGTTTGCACGGTTTCCCGCTTCGATGGGACAACAAGTACAAGATCCTAAGTGTCAACCAAAGCATTCAAAAGATTACAAATTGGTTATATTGTAACACATTTCGAGGCTGCCCGTGAAAAGATATTTTACACCGGCGATATTTGGTATCAAAATCCCTCCAGAATCATTTGACAAACCTCATCGGATCACACACGGAATCATCAAAAGAAAAACACATTTCTCCGTGACACAAATCCCTCCAAATCATTCCACACAAAAGAAGCAAAACCGAACCTCAAAACCTCCGTCCACGCTATAAGCAACGACAGCAGCGACCAGCACCAACCTCCCCGCGCCGCGGGGGATCACCAAAAAACGGTAATAAAAATAGAAGGAAAAAAAAAACACGAAATCATCCTCTCAATTTCATCTCAACCGATCACAGAACAGCCATTGACGAACCGAAATTCAATTCTACTCCTTTTCTTCCTTCGCATTCACGTCGCCGATTTCATTTTTTCGAAGCGAAACGAGCATCGAAGATCCCTGCTCAATAAGGGAAGCGCCCCTTTCGCCGATACAGACGCCGCCATCTCATAATAACAGCCGCGATTGCAGACATCAAAAAGGAATTGAGAGAGAGAGAGAGAGAAAGAGAGAGAGACGACGGAGGAGGAGGATGACCGTACAGTTTGCTGGCGGAGGCGTCGTCGTTGGTCGCCTGAACCGCCGCCCTGTTGCTCTGCGAATCCGCCATCCCCCGGTCCCCCGACTCAGTGAGTTCGCGCCCGCGTCCCGAGCGGAGCCGTCGTCCCCTCCGTGCTTTTATAGCCCCCCACTCCATCCGTAGAATTTGGGGGTCCGCCGGTCCGGTTTAACGGTTTCCGGTTCCCCGGTCGAACCGGTCTTTCCGGGAATAAAAGAAATCCTTTTTTTGCGCGATGTAAAATTGAGCCACGATCTTCGAAATCAAAATAGCAATATAATGAAAGGGCGAGACGTTTATACTTTATTATAGAATTTCGATTTTTCTTTTTCTGACGAAACAAAAGTCGGACCTGAAACCGGGCCAAAACCGGCCATTCCAATTCCCTCGTCCGTCGCCGTGATAGTTAGTGTAATGGTTAGCTTCCTTGATTTGTTTAACCAATTGCTTTATTTGCCCGCTGTAATCGATATGGTCATGTATTAAGGTTTTATTTTTTCTTGTTTTCCTAGTTTACTTTTTTCTCATTCAGCGCCAAGCTAGCATCACGTGTCAATTTCTATCATATAACCAGTATCATCGTTGATTAATTCGACGGCTTAGTTAGAGTGGTTAACTGAAACATTTGATTGCATAAATTGAGAAAGTTAGAGGACTTTATTGCACAAAAAAAATTTTGGAGGATCAAATCGCAAAAGCTCATAAAGTTAAAAGACTTGATTAGATAAAATAAAACTCAGAGGAAAACTTGAGGCACTCAAAACATAACATAGAGCCATCATATTATGTGGTTTGCATCCAAGCAATGAGATTGTGAATTCTGTAAATGTAAAATCTTTTTTCTGGTTTATATTCCTTGTAATTTTTGCTTTTAGGTAGCTTGAATTTATGTGGCCTTGTCATTGAGAAAGTTGTCGTGGCAGGATTAAAGTCCGCGCAATAATGAGATTGTGAATTCAGCAAATATTGAAACTATTTCTTGAATAGTCCATTCGAATGTTGTTGTTTTGTTATCGATTATGCTCAGTACATAAATATAGGACCATAATATGGGATTTTATTTACTTCAAAAGTTATATAGAAAATTATTTTGAATATCTTTCAGGAATAAGCACATAAAAATATCTTAAAAATTGTCGTGAACGTGCAATTGAATCCCGAAACTTTCATAAATACACCAAAATCCTAATTTACCAAATCGATGCAATTAAATCCTTTTGTTAGTTCCATCTGATTTGACTAAAGAAAAATGCTAACATGTCATATTTTATTATTTTATCCTTTTTTACGTGGTAATTAACGGGTGAACCGGTATCTAAAAAAAACGACATTATCCTTTCAAATTTTATGTTGAACGGGGCTATGGTGACCGCGTCGGTATTCCCCCGTTAATAACGGTGCCCGTTTTTTTTTTTACCACAATCGGGAGCATAAAATGGACAGGCACCACATTTGGAAAAACGTCTTGACAGAAAACTCTCAGATTTTGGATAATTTTTTTTTTCCGAAAGGAGAATGAAACCAACGAGGACATATATATGTTCTTACTAGTGAACTTTTTTTATCAGCTTTGAATAACTACTTAATGAAAAAGAACTTCAAGATGAAAAGAAATATTTTTCAAGAAATTATTTATCAAAAAAAATATTTTTTTTTAGAAAAAAAGCCACCAAAAACCCCAAACTTTCTCCTCTGTGACACATTTGTGAATTCTGCAAATGTAAAATCTTTTTTCTGGTTTATTCCTTCTAATTTTTGCTCTTAGGTAGATTGAATTTATGTGGCCTTGTCATTGAGAAAATTGTTGTGGTAGGATGAAGTCCGAGCAATAATGAGATTGTGAATTTAGCAAATATTGAAACTATTTCTTGAATTTAGCAAATATTTATTTCTTAAATATTCCATTTAAATGTTGTTGTTTTGTTATCGATTATTTTTAGTACATAAATATAGGACCATAATATGGGATTTTATTTACTTAAAAAGTTTATAGAAAATTATTTTGAATATCTTTTAGGAATAAGCGTAAAAAAAATCTTAAGAATTGCCGTGAATGTGCAATTGAATTTTAAGACTTTCATAAAATACAACCGAATCCTAATTTATCAAATTGGTGCAATCAAATCCGTCTGTCAATTTCATCTTATTTGATTAACGAAAAATGCTAACATACCATATTTTATCATTTCATCCTTTTTACGTTACAGTTAACCGGCGAACCGGTACCTGAAAAAAAAAAAAAGACATCATCCTTCCATATTTTGTTTCGAACGGGGTTTGTGGTGACCGCGTCGTTATTCCTCGTTAATAACGGTGCATTTTTTTGCCACAATCGGTAGCATAAAATGGACCGGCACCAGGAAAAACGTTCGACATAAAAACTCTCGGATTTTGGATAATTTTCTTTTTTTCAAAAGGAAAATGAAACCAACAAGAACACATATATTCTTACTTGTGAACCTTTTTTTATTAGCTTCGAATAACTACTTAACGGAAAAGAACCTCGAGACGAAAAGAAATATTTTTCAAGAAATCATTTTTTAAAAAAATATTTTTTAAGAAATATTTCTCTTATTTTCTTTTCTTATTCTAGTCCTCCGGCGGCGCGACTAATGCACAGAGAGGCACGGTGCTGTCAAAAGTCCGAAGTCAAAGAAACAGATGGCGGAGGTAGCGACTGGGAGGCGCCCCCCGTCTTGACCGGTGGCGGCCGACGACCCTCCGCCGTGCGGCCGGCGTACGACCGGCGAGTCAACTCAACTCTCTCTCTCTCTCTCAACAACCACAAACACAGGCTTAAATTCGTCTCTCTCCTTCTCGCTTCCTGTCCTTCATCATCAGCACCTCCCCTGTCTCTCAGCTCCCCTCATCACGTCGACCTCCCACAGCAGCGACCCTGTGGAGCCGCCGGTCTTTCCGGCCGGAGATCGCCCCTCCGGAGCCGCCGTCTTGAAGTCGCCGGTCGTTTGGGGCCCCCGCGGATGAAGCCGTCTTCCGGTGCGTCGTTGTCTTAAGTGGCCGCGTGGGGGTCGTCGGTCGTGTGGCGGTCCGCCGATGATCTGCAGTTGCTGGTCGTCTGGAGCGAGCGAAAAGAGCGACGCTCCGTGCTTGGCTCCGTTGGCTGATGGTGGCAATATCGAATTGAGTTGCAGGTAACGTTTGAGGCTTGCCCCTTAAACCTCAACTGGGCTCGACGCTCTGTTCCTGTTTGACGGTGCTCGGTCGATGGAGGAGGGAGGAGGGGAGGCGGGTCAGGGTCAGGGCGGGCGGGCGGGCAAGGGTCTGCGAGCCCCTCGCCAGCGCTTGCAGGCCCTCCCCATGTCGCCCGCAACGACCTTTCTTTAGAGTTTTTAGCTCTACTTTTGAGGAGCTTAAAGAAACCGTTAGTATCTCAGAAAGTTCTCTCTGCTTATACTGATAAGTTCACTTTTGTCCTGGGAATTGTAGAGACAGAGGGAGAATGCATCCTAAAGTGTATGAGGCTGCAAGATCTGGGGACTTTGATTACCTGAAAATCATTTCAGAAGATGAAGAGGCCCTTTTCCACCAAACAACGCCGAAGGACAATAACATACTTCACGTTGCTGCTCAATACAAGCAGGTAAATTTCATCGAACATCTCCTTCAATGTCCATGGGGACTGTCCCTTCTTTGGCAGGGTAACTGCAGAGGAGACACTCCCCTACACGTTGCTGCCAAATTGGGAAGCTACGGAGCGGTTCGAGTCTTCATTGATCTGGCAAAATCACTGCATTGGGTTGTTGAAAAGGGACAAGTTGACGCATGCAAAGAGCTGCTTCGAAAGCCGAATTCGCATGAGGATACCGCGCTGCACTATGCAGTAAGAGGAGGCCATCATCGGGTGGTGAAGTTGCTGATTGAAGAAGATCCTCACCTATGCAATATTACTAATGCTGCTGATGAGTCCCCGCTTTATCTTGCAGCAAATAGAGGACTTTCTCATACCACTGAGCTGATTTTAGGTGCTTTCTCGTCGTCGACTTCTCATAAGGGCCCTAAGGGATTGACAGCTCTGCATACCGCGGTGTATTGCTCACTGACCAGTAAGTATCGTGACATATATATATGTCCAGATGCTAAAAACAGTCTAAATCATGAAATATTCGTATTTTATATGCAAAGGTTGGCGGAAAATTGTGGAGGAGAGACCAGAAGTGATCAGAGAAGGAGATGATATGGGGTGGACTCCTCTTCATTATGTCTCTTGCATTGGAAAAGTGAAAGAAGTTCGACTGCTCCTGCAACACGACGCTTCTGCGGCATACGACTTAGACGAAGAGGGGCAATCGGCTCTTCACATTGCAGCCTTTCAGGGCCACGTCAATGTCATTGATGAGCTTCTTAGATCCTGTCCCGATGCTTGTGACATTATAAACACCAAAGGGCAAACGGCTCTACATGCAGCTGTAATTGGTGGACAAGTAAATGCTGTCAAGTACATACTTAGGATGCCAAACCTGGAGGATCTTGTCAACGAACAAGACACTGATGGAAACACGGCTCTGCATTTGGCTGCGCTTCATAAACATTACAACCTCATCTACATACTTGCACGAGACAAGAGGGTGGACCGTTTGGCTGCAAATAAGGATCATTTGATCGCCCTTGACATTTTTTCTGCTCATAAGGAGGTATGCTCGCTTGAACACCATAGAGCTCAATTTCTTCACTCGCAGAGTAATTTCTTCGGTATCATTGGAAACTGTGGCCCAGGTGATACTCATTTCAGGCGGAAACAAACAATGCAAAACATTTGGGGTTGGGTTCCTCTAAAATTAGGGGTAAAGAGAAAATGAAAGAAAAGAAAAGGAAATAGAAAGAAAAATGCAGAATAAATCTGGACCGTCTAATGGCTCTCGTGCTGATGTGCCAACCACTTTAGAGGTGACTTTAAGATTTATGTAACTTAAGAGAATCCAAAACCAAAAGTTTATGTGTGCCTTTTGACTTTGAAACAACTATCTTGCCACGTTCATACGAAACGATCAGAGAATTTTGTACAGTGTTTAGGTAAATTCCTTCTGTTTCTTTTCTGCCCACTTTCAAACGGTCTTTTAGGTAAAAAAGAGAACCTGCACTCTACCCCATCTGAGAAAAGGACTTCAAACAATTCCTAGATAATTTCATTTAGAAATAAGATACTCGAAACTGTTAACTGTTTACTCTGGGAAACTCTATTTTCTTGTTTTATCAACCTGCTACCCAATCTAAAAGAGATGAATTCAATAAATTCTCCATTATGTTTAGGACTCGCCGGGAGTTCTGCTTTTTATAGATGGATTTTGAGTGTGTAAAGTGAGGGTCTTGAAGTATTTCACTGGGAAAGACCACTTGTTAATTGATACATCCTGTACAATTTTAGGTCGGCTACCAAGCTGCAAAAGTTTATCATGTGTTGAAAGGATCTCATGGAATGCCGTTTTATCAAGACTGGGTTGTTGAGCATGTTAAGAAGAGGTTAGACGAGCAATGTGTTAAGGGTCGACCAGCTGCATCTAGGATTGCAGGAAGTAATACCTCCAACCCAGAAAATTTCGATTCCTCAAAAAGAAGCATCATCGACCTTCAACTGCTAGTGGCAGTGCTAATAGCAACAGTCACCTTTGCTGCCTCCTTCACGATGCCTGGAGGTTATTACCAGGACGGACCGGACCAAGGAATGGCGGTTCTTGCTGGCTGGGCAGCATTTAAAGCCTTTGTGATTTCTAATGTCACAGCGTTCGGTTTCTCAATCCTGGCATTGTTCTTACAATTTGATACTTGTTTCGTGAGCGATAGTCTACGGGTAAGATACGCCAAGGTCGCGTCGTACAGCATGTACGTTGCGATACTCGCAATGGTGCTAGCCTTTGCTTGTGGTACGTATGTTGTATTGTGCAGAAACACTGGGCTCGGAATCGTTCCTTTTGTGGTGGCCGGATGTCTCGTGACTGTGTACGTTATCGGCGGTTTCCTTGACCCTGAAGCTCCTTTTTGGTGGCTGAGTAGCTCTCCCAGAAGATACGTCCGAAACTTGTTGTTTGATTATGGGATACTCTAGGAAAGCTGCTAGTGAGTTGAGACTGTTGGATAGCAAGTTGAGGTTATTATTGTAATTGTACTAGGCTTAGGGTTAAGCCTATAAGTACTTCTCTATCTTAGAAATAAAAAAAATTAACGTGTTCTTTTGCCATTAACATGGTATCAGAGCATAATTAACACCTAAACCCTAAAAAAATCAACGCTTCTCATCAACGACCAGCTGCCAGCCAACATAGGACTTGCTGGCGACTTCCGTGCGTTGTCGCCCAAGCCTGGCGACCTCAGTACGGCGTTGCCCAGGGCCGACGACCGTAGATTCGGCGTGTTCCTGGCCCAGGTACCTCAATTTGGCGTCGCGTGACTTCCGTGCAACGTTGCCCAGGTCCATCGACCTCAATCCGACGTTGTCCAGGTCCCAGCGACCTTATCCAGCGTCCCCCAGGTCTTGGCGACAACAGCCCAACGTCGCCCAGACCGGGCGGTCTTGATTCGTGGTCGATTGTTGGAGTGAGAGAGGGGTTTGTTTATCCTTCCCTGTCGATTTGTGGTCTTGGTTTGCTTTGTGTCCGTGGGGCTGAGTCGATGATTATTTGAAATTGGACAAGCAACGGCTTCGTGGATTCTAGGCCGTTGAAACTCTTTAGGGCTACGAATTATAAATCTACAATTGCGGCGTGATCCTTTGCCAATGATGATCTGTCATCCAGATACTCTAATTCATGGTTCTAGTGTATCTCTTTCTCATCTGCTCCACAAGGGTTGTTCGAAGTCATCTTCCTTCTAATTGGGGATGTTAAATAATGATCGGTTTCATTTGCTTCGGTATTTACTTGAAGGAATTAATTATGAAGAATCTAGCTAGGTCTATTTCCAAAACAAAGTTGGTGTGGCTGCTGGGATCGTTGAATATGGTACTAGATTTGACTGAGTTTGGAGTTTTTGTGGAGTCAGAAGTGTGAATGTGAATATTGTGTCTATATTTGAAGTAATATTTGTGAATACTCGAAGAAGTGATATAATAAGTTGTGTATTTTTTTTTACTTGATTGCATACGAGTCAAGTTCCTAGTGACTAGTGATTAGAGGTTTGTAGAGATGTCTACTGATTCATCAAGTTCTCCATCTATTGTTTCAGGATTGGTTCCCACTAGTGCTTCTTCGAGTTCTGGATCCTTTGGTCCATATTATAGTATGATAGGTTTACACAATATCTTGGTCAAGTTAGACGGTACCAATCATCCTTTCTGGTCAATGGCTCTTTCAACCTTTATTTACTCCAACCGCCAATCTAGATGGCTTGAGGAAGAACCACCTGAAGATCCGACTTGTCTAGAAGAATGGAAATTCGTTGATGCTACGTTGCGTATTCTTTTGTGGGGAAGTATGGCTGAATTGGTTTGCCATCTTTTCATGGATTGTGCAATAGCTTGTTAGGTTTGGACGTAGTGTGCAGGAGGCTTTGGCCCATCCAGGTTGGGTTCGTGCTATGGAGCAAGAGATGGTTGCGTTGCATCATAATAAGACTTTGGGGCTGGTTCCATTTCTGGCTGATAAATAATTGGTAGGTTGTCATTGGGTCTTTGTTGTTAAACATCATTCAGATGGTTCAGTTGAGTGCTTAAAAGTGCATCTTGTGGCAAAGGGCTACACTCAAATTTATGGCATTGACTATGATGAAACTTTTTCTCCGATAGCCAAAATTCCTTCTGATCATATCATTATTTCCTTGGCTGCTCGATCTCAGTGGACTCTTCATCAGCTTGATGTCAAAAAACATTCCTTCATAGTGATCTTCATGAGGAAGTATATATGGAGCAACCACTTGGGTTTGTTGTTCAGGGGGAGAAGGTATGTCGATTGCGCAAAGCTCTTTATGGACTTAAGCAATCTCCTTGTGCTTGGTTTGGCCGCTTTAGTGATGCGGTTATCAATTTTGGCATGCATCGGTGTAGTGTGGATCACTCGATATTTAGTATGTCGTCTTCAAAATGGTGTGTTATCCTTATTGTTTATGTTGATGATATCATTGTCATAGGAAGTGATGTTGAAGGCATATAACAACTCAAATAGTTTCTTCAAAAGGAGTTTAACACTAAGGACCTAGGTCGTCTTCGATATTTTCTTGGCATCGAAGTTACCTATGCTAATGGCAGCGTTACTCGCTCCCGGCGGAAATATACTCTTAACATTCTTAAAGAGGTTGGCTTACATGATGCTAAGCCTGGTGACGCACCTATGGATCCAGGAGTGAGGCTTGATAATGAAAATGGAGAACTTCTTCATGATCCAGAGAAGTATCGTCGGTTAGTAGGGAAGTTAAATTATCTTATAATTACTCATCCAGATATTTCATTTTCTGTTAGTGTTGTGATTCAATTTATGAGCTCTCCTTGTACTACTCATTAGCAAGTTGCACTACAAATTGTTCGATATTTGAAGGGAGCTCCAGGTCAAGGACTTGTGTTCCATAATCAGGGTCATCTTCATATAGCTGGTTATTCTAACCCTGAATCTTAGGAGGCAACAGGATATTCTGATGCAGATTGGGCTAGTTGTCCTATGGATCGCCGGTCTACTTTGAGATATTGTGTATTTCTTGGTGGTAATCTTGTATTGTGGAAAAGTAAGAAGCAGTCTGTCATTTCTCGATCTAGTGCTGAAGCCGAGTATCGTGCTATAGCTAACGTTACAAATGAACTTCAATGGGTTCGTATGTTGTTAGTTGAAATTGGACTGTCTATGAACACATCGTCTACTCTTTGTTGTGATAATCAGTCTGTTATTCATATTGCTAGCAATCCAGTGTTTCCTGAGCGAACGAAGCATATAGAGGTGGATTGACACTTTGTTTGAGAAAAGGTCAACTATGGAGACATACGGTTGGCACATACGCATTCAGAAGAACAACTAGCAGATATTTCCACAAAGCCTCTTCGGCTTGGATGAATTACATATATTTGTCATAAGTTAGAACTTTTTGATATGTATGCTCCAACTTGAGAGGGAGTACTGGATAGTAAATTGAGGTTATTATTATAATTGTACTAGGCTTAGGGTTAAGCCTATAAGTACTTCTCTATCTTAGAAATAAAAAAAATTAATGTTCTTTTGCCTTTAACAGAGACTTTTCGTGTATGTTAAGATGTACAACGTGATTGCGTCACGGTTAGCAAATGAGCAAACGCTAGGTACACTACAAAGGCTGTACAAGCTTGGTGCGTTATGTGATGTAGCAAACTGTGTGTCGGCGATAAGCAAGTGGACCGCTTTCAGCCGAGATGTACTCGCATGCTCTGAGTACAGGGAGCCCAAAAATTTGCCTTTAGATCAAGTGGGGCGCACATGGATCCCACCTCGGCCGATGGTGGACAAGCAATTGCAAGTTTGAATTGCCGAGTTGGCATTGGTGGGTGACGCGCTGTCCACCGTGTTTTGACGCTCCACCTCTCTCTCTGTATATACACGCTGTTGTTACGTACCTCCCGCCACTTCTCAGTTGTCACTCTTCATGCGTACAACAGTCTCAAAGCATCAGCAATTGCTCCCTCAAAAGTCCCTCCTACAATGAGCGCGGCTCTTTGCATCGTAGAAAGAAACAAAAGCTCCCTTAAAAAGGCCCTCCTTCAACAGCAATGCTGAAGTGAAGACGACAGAGTCTTCAATTTTCTTTTTAAGTTCAATTTTTGTTCAGATGTGGCGCTTGATGTACGCCACATCAATACCATGTGTCTAAAGAAAGTAAGGAAAAACTTCTGCCCTTCTTGGCGTGCAGAGCGTGCCGGCGAAGGAGCTCGTCACTTGAAGACAAGCCGGAGGGATCTCACGTCCAACATAGATATTCTTCGATACATGGCTAACTTCTGTAGGGAAATAGAAAATGTTAATTTTACTTGGTTAGACCCACGCGTGACTGCTTAATGTGGTAATAAATTTCAATCTACATAGATAATACCATCCAACACCAAGACTAGTAACTCAGTGATTTTTAAAAGCAACAATACCAGAAAGTGGTACCTCTACCAATAACAATGCATAAATTTGATCTTAATTGGCTATAGCAAGTTACGGGTTCATGGATTAAAACAATCCATTTTACGCCTCTCCGAGAAATTATTTCATGAACATAGCATTGAAAATATAGGATAAATTGATGGGTGAATAAATGAAACATTGATACTCAAAGAACACTTTTGAGTTGGAAGTGGGAAGTGGAAAAACACTCGTCCCACATTGGAAAAAAAAAGAAGATTATGGAATACTTTATATACAGTTACATTCAAGTGGTAACTATCATAGCATAAATACTATGCCTCACGCACAAGCGCAGGGGGTGCAGATTCGACACCTGACAAGCTGAAAGTTGGGGGAGAGCGCATGTCCCATGTACACGAAGAGTGGGCTTTGCGACGAGCCCAATTTTGCCTTCAAATTTATTTTCAACTCGACCTGTTACAAATTTTAATTTGCAACGTCTGGTTAATGACGTTAAATTATGTTGTTATAGAATTAATTTTATAACAGCATATTTGATTAGCCGTTTTTCCTGATGTGTATTAATTTTGGGGTTAATACCTTGAAAAACTCTAAACTGGTACATCTATGACAATTTTATTCCGAACTATTTTTTTTTACCACAAAAACCCCAAACTGTTACACTTGTGATAAATTTAACCCGAATTATTTTTTTGACCATCAAAAATCTCAAACTCGTACACTTGTGATAATTTTACTCCGAACTATTTCTTTGACCACCAAAAACCCTACATTGGTACACCTATGAAAATTTTACCCCTGAACTAATTTTTTGACCACTAAAAACCCCAAAGTGGTACATTTGTGACAAATTTACCCTTTGTTAGTGTCCGTTAAATTATATTAATATCACGAAAAATCACAAATTGGTAAACTTGTGACAAACAGAGGGTGAAACCCAAAACTGGTACACATGTCAATTACCATGTGTCATTAAACTTAGCAATTTAGCTTTAAAATTTAACAAAAATTAACGGAGGGTAAATTTGTTACAGGTGTAACGGTTTCGGGCTTTTAATGGTCAAAAAATTAGTTCGAGGGTAAAATTATCACAGGTATACCAGTATGGCATTTTTGGTGGTCAAAAAAATAATTTACCAGTTTAGGATTTTTTATGGTCAAAAAATAGTTTTGGAGTAAATTTATCACGAATGTACCAGTTTGGAGTTTTTTCACGGTATTAACCTTTAATTTTATAATGGTAGATTCAATTAGCCGTTATTATTCCCGAAACGCTCCCCCCTGACCTTATAAATAGTTGCCTTCCCATTCTATTTTGAAAATCATCAAATTATTCCCGTTCCTTTTTTTTTTTTTCAATTCTCTATATTTTTGCAATTGTTTTTTCGATAGTGTTCGGTTCTAGCTTGTTCAAGTTTGCCGAAAGCTTTGAAGTGCCGATTTCTTCTTAGCTGTCAATCATTGTATCCAGAGAGACAGACATTCACGAAACCTCATACGCGTGCCGAAGGGAATGAATCTATTTTAAGGAAACTATGTCCAACACAGGCCTCGGTATCCATTTGTATCGATTCTAATTCTGTTATTGTAATTTCATTTCTTTACAATTTTGTATTGTTTGTAATATTTATACTAATGCCAATTTGAATTTCGCAACAATCTTAAAACATATTCGATTCGATTCGTGCTTAAATTCAAATGGCTACTGGAAACGAAGTTGTGGACATGGCTGCTGACAACATAACCAAAGACTCTACCTATACCTCAGTTGTCCAACTGTCTGGGTCATCCTTTGTTCCTTCTGCGGTTTTTGTCCACCGTGGTGAAAAACCTGAAAAGTTCAACGGATCGAACTTTAAAAGGTGCAACAAAAGATGTTTTATTTAACAACTTTGAATCTTGCGAGATTCTTGACTGAGGAAGCTCCTAAGTTATCCGATGGAGAGATGGATAAGCAAGCCTTCAACGTTGTTGAAGCTTGGAAGCAGTCTGACTTCTTGTATAGGAACTATGTCATGAATGGTTTTCATGACTCATTGTATAATGTCTACTGTACAATAAAGACGGCAAAGGAGTTATGGAAAGCCCTAGATTAGAAATATAAAGCAGAGGATGCTAGAGCAAAGAAATTCAAGTGATCTTGAATGAAATGGTGGATTTTAAGACTATGATAAGTCAAGTGCAAAAAAATTCAAATGATCTTGCATGAACTTTAGGTTGAAGGAACGAACTTGAGTGAAACCTTCCAAGTGGCTGCTATTATTGAAAAGCTACCTCCTGGGTGGAAGTATTTCAAGAATTATTTCAAGCATAAGCAAAAAGAAATGAACCCGGAAGAGCTGATTGTTAGACTTCAAATCGAATAAAACAATAGAGGATCTTAACGCAAAGGGTTCAATCTTACTACAGCTAAGGCAAATGTTGTGGAGCTTAGGCAAGGCCACAAGAACAAGAAGATTGCCAAGCCAAAGTTGGGACCAAAAGGAGGAGTTTTTAAGAACAAGTTTCAAGGAAAATGCTTCAACTGTGGCAAAATGGGGTATAGATCCATGGATTGCAGACTTCCAAAGAAGAAGAATTATGAGACAAATATAATGAGTGGCATCGCTCAAGACGTGTCAAACATAAATCTTTCTACAATGATTTCTGAAGTAAACTTAGTTGGGTCCAATCCGAAGGAATGGTGGATTGACACTGGTACTACTAGGCACATATGCTCTAATAAAGACATATTCACAAATCTTGAATCAATTAATGGAGAAAAGGTTTTTATGGGAAATTCTGCCTCTTCTGCTGTCGAAGGCCAAGGGAAGGTACTACTGAAGATGACATCTGGAAAAGAGTTGACTCTGAACAATGTCTTATATGTGCCATAAATTCGTCAGAACCTAGTCTCTGGGTCTCTGTTGAACAAGCATGGATTTCATGTGGTGTTCGAGTCAGACAAAGTTATTTTGTCTAAATCTGGATTGTATGTGGGGAAGGGATATGTATCTGATGGGCTTTTTAAACTCAATGTAATGACAATTATTAATAAAGATAATAAGTCTTCTGTTTATTTGCTTGAGTCTTCCAATTTATGGCATGATAGATTAGGACATGTTAATTATGATACATTGCGTAGATTAATTAACTTGGAATATATACCTTCATTCCAAATTGATTCAAAACTTAAATGTGAAATTTGTGTTGAGGCAAAATTAACAAGATCATCATTTCAAACAATTGAAAAAAACACCGAATCCCTTGAATTAATTCATAGTGATGTTTGCGATTTGAAATTCATACAAACGAGAGGTGGTAATAAGTATTTTATTACCTTTATCGATGATAACACTAAATACTGCTATGTGTATTTGCTTAAAAGCAAAGATGAAGCCTTAGGGAAATTTATTCTCTATAAGAATGAAGTTGAAAATCAACTTAATAAGAAAATTAAAAGATTGAGAAGTGATAGAGGTGGTGAGTATGAAGTACTAATTGGTGAATTCTATGCACAACACAAAATTATACATGAAATAACTGCGTCTTACTCTCCTCAATCAAATGGTGTTATTGAACGTAAAAATCGCACATTGAAAGAAATGATGAACGCGATATTACTAAATTCAGGTTTGCCTCAAAATATGTGGGGAGAAGCTATATTGTCAAGCAATTACCTTTTAAATAAGGTACCTCGAAAAAGAGAGGATAAAACCCTTTATGGGTTATGGAAAGGTAGGAGACCATCCTACAAACACTTACGAGTGTGGGGGTGTCTTACAAAAGTGGCGATTCCAACACCAAAGAAGATAAAGAGAGGTCTTAAAATGGTAGACTGTATCTTTATAGGCTATGCACGTAATAGTAATGCATATCGATTTCTTTTACATGAATCTAAAATTCCAGATATACACAAGAATACGATCATGGAATCTAGGAATGCATCATTCTTTGAAAATATATTTCCTTGTAAATCCAATGATGGATCAAGTTCATCTAAACAAAAGAATGAAACTATGAATGAAGAAAGTCATGATTCGGCTCATGAAATTCATGACTCAGATCATGAACTAGAACCGAGATGTAGCAAAAGAGCAAGAGTGGAAAAGTCTTTTGGAAATGATTTTTTAACTTATTTGTTAAAAAAGAATCATTAAATTATCCAGAAACTGTGAATTCTTCTAAGGGACCTCAATGGAAAGAAGCAACAAAAGTGAAGTTGATTCTATTTTGCAAAATCATACTTGGGAGCTAGTGAATCTTCCTCCTAGTTGTAAGCCTTTAAAGTCCAAATGGATTTTTAAAAAGAAAATGAAAGTAGATGGCTCCATTAATAAGTATAAAGCCAGACTTGTGATCAAAAGATACAAACAACGAGAAGGCTTATATTGCTTTAATACTTATTCTACTGTGATGAGAATAATCTCCATTAGGATGATATTTGCAATTGCAGCATCGCGAAATCTAGAAGTACATCAAATGGATATAAAAACAGCTTTCCTAAATGGTGATTTGGATGAAAAAATCTACATGAAACAACATGAGGGTTTTATAGTTCTAGGACAAGAAAGGAAAGTCTGCAAATTGGTGAAATCATTGTATGGCCTAAAACAAGCACCAAAGCAGTGACATGAAAGTTTGACAATGCAATGATTACCAATGGATTTAAGATCAATGAATGTGATAAATGTGTCTACATTAAAGAGACAACAAATGGCTATGTTATTTTGTGTCTTTATGTAAATGACATACTAATTGTTGGTAGTGATGATAAAATGATCAAATTTACTAAATATATGTTGAATTCAAGATTTGACATGAAAGATATGGGACCTACTGATATGATTTTAGGAATTAAAATTACAAGAACATTAGAAGGTCTTATCTTAAAACAATCATACTATGTGGACAAGATTCTTGAAAAATTCAACAGGAATAATTCTGGTATTGCTGGAATACCATTAGATAATAGTCTTCATCTGTCCAAGAATAGAGGAGAGGGTATTTCTCAAGTAGAGTACTCTAGAGTTGGTGGAAGTCTAATGTACTTAGTGAGTTGTACTAGACTAGACATTGCCTATACGGTTAGTAAATTGAGTAAATATACGAGCAATCCGAGTGCTGATCATTGGAAAGTAATAGTGAGAGTATTTAGGTACTTACAATATACTCGGAATTATGGTCTGCATTATACCAGATACCCAGCTGTTCTAGAAGGATATAGCGATGCGAACTGGATATCTGATATAAAAGACTCAAAATCTACTAGTGGATATGTATTCACACTAGCAGGAGCAGCCGTATCTTGGAAATCCTATAAACAAACTGTTATAGCTAGATCCACAATGGAATATGAATTTATAGCTTTAGATAAATATGGTGAAGAGGCTGAATGGATACGCCATTTCTTAGAGGATATTGGCAAAAACCTGTGCCACCAATAAGTATACAATGTGATAATCAATCTGCTAATGGAAGAGCATAGAGTGATATGTATAATGATAAGTCTAAACATATACGTTGTAGACATAATACCATTAGACAACTATTCTCAACAGGAATTATCTCTATTGACTACGTAAAGTCAAGGAATAATATTGCAGATCCGCTAACCAAAGGATTAAACAGAAAGTTAGTTAAGAAATTAACAAGAGGAATATGACTAAATCCCATGAAAGAATAAGTTGGTATAAAGGAAACCCAATCTAGTTGACTGGGAGATCCCAAGATCTAGATTCAAAAGGACAACCTAATTATATTAACTTAGTGATGTCACTGTGGACGTTATCCTTAAAACCATTCCTATATAAAATATCAGTGATATTGTAAAGAAAACAATAGCAATTTTGCTTTAATGATTCTTAAGTGGAATAAACAAATTACTCAAAAATTAAGTAATCACCTATGTGAGAGAGAAGTGGGGTCGCTTCAAAGGAGAATTATTTAAGGGCTAAATTCTTTAGAAACTCTTGTAGAACCAGGTTGATGTTCATGGCCAAAACGAACATAACTATGAGAACTAAACAAACATTTAGATGATTCCTATGTGAAGTGTATAGATCATTTACATAAGAAAGCTGGATAGTTCAAGGACATCATGTCTGCTAGACAACTAGTAAAGTAAATATATTTTCACAAGGGAAGGTTTAAAGGGTAACACCTACCTATCCTATGCAGGTTTCAATTATTGAACACTATCACAGAGTCAAAACTAAAACAATTTTTATTCATGTGGGGGATTGTTGGAAATATGGGATAAATTGATGGGTGAATGAATGAAAAAATTGATACTCAAAGAACACCCTTGAATTGGAAGTGGGAAGTGAAAAAATATTAGTCCTACGTTGGAAAAGAAAGAAAGCTATGTAGTGATTTATATACAGTTACGTTCACTTGAAGTAGTAACTATCATAGCACAAACATTATATCTCGCGCGCAGGTGTAGAGAGGGTGCAAATCCAATGCCCGACAAGCTGAAATTTGGGCACAAGCACACGTGTCGTGTACATGATTGCAGGGCCGAAAAGTAGGCCTCGCGACGAGCCCATATTTAATCAACTGTTATTATCGATGCGTATTAATTAATTTTATAACAACAGATTCAATCAGCCGTTATTATTCCTGAAATGCTCCCCCCGACCTTGTAATAGATGCCTTCCCATTCTATTTTTAAAAATCTTTGAATTATTCCCGTTCCTTTTTTTTTTCAATTCTCTGCATTTTTTGCCCTGTTTTTCGATAGTGTTCAGTTTCGGTTTGTTCAAGTTCGCCGAAAGCTTTGAAGTGCCGATTTTTTCTTAGCTGTCAACTGTTGTATTCTAGGAGATAGATGTTCACGAAACCTCATACGCGTGCTGGAGGGAATGAATCTGTTTTAAGGAAACTGTGTCCAACACAGGTCTCGATATCCATTTGTATCGATTCCAATTCTGTTATTGTAATTTCATTTCTTTACAATTCTATATTGTCCGTAATATTTATACTAACGCCAATTTGAATTTCGCAACAAATAGACCACACACTTAACTAAATCTGGGCTATTGAAAATTATAGACCTCAGGTGAGCCTCCCCAGATTCGACCGTCCAAATATAAAGTAACTCTACGTCATAAGTTCATATAAAAACTTCTACACCTCAAAGGGTCTGTAGAATCTCCCCCACAGAGAGGCATGACAGACATGTTACAGGAACAGAAAGCATTGTGAAGTCGCTTGGTATAAATGGATTGAAGATTCAGTCGCGGCAACAAGTTACGCAAGTGACCTCAAAAAGACATGGAAGTCCAAATAGCCGGGAGGGAATTTACTGTCGTGAAGCAGTCCAATTAGCAGAACTTCAAAAAAATGACAGATCCTAGTCTCACTGATTCTCTACCATCTATTCTTAAGTTCATCACTCACCAAAGAAAGAGAATTACAATTAACCAGGACTCGCTGACAATCCGATGCTTATGTACAAGTCGGAGAAGGCCGAAAAAGCGGACACACACATACTGCTATGACCACTTACGATCCTCGAACAACTTAGAGAATAAACAATCGCTCTCCTCCTCACATGTGCTCTGACTGCCTTACAGCGGGAATGGGAAAAAAATTGGCTCCCATATGAACTTTTACTACTCATTACGTTACGGTACTTCATATCCACGTTATCTTGTGTTTTAGTGGCTCAAGAGCGATCACGAGGTCGCGCTCCATGGCATTATCTTCTATACATGTACTTTGCCAGAGGGGACTTCGCGGTTCTTGCCAACCTATCGTCATATTCACGCTCACGAACCCAACAGGAAGGCAAAATGAAAGTCGCATATAGGCACATTTTGGAATCATTGTTACATAGGTTAGTTACCTTCAGAGCAGGAGCCTCTGATACCACTTATCGATGCCATGTGGAGCCCTCCAGTGGGCAGGTTCCTCCTTTCACGATGAAGTTAGCATTGTAGAGACTAGACAGTCGCAAGAGAAGACATGAGTGGGCCGCTTTGGCCTTCAAATTCCAAAGAATCCTCCACCTGCACCTCTTCGCCAAGGGACCCTCTGAAGCCGCGTCTTGAAGTCGTTGGTCGTTTGGAGCCGCTTAAGAAGTCGTCTTTTGGTGTGTCGCTGCCTTAAGTCGCCGCGTAGGGTTGTCGGTTGTCTGACATCCGCCCCTGATCTGCAGTTGTTGGTCGTCTGGATCGAGTGAAAAGAGCGACGCTCCATGCTTGTGTCCGGTGGCTGATGATGGCAGTGTTGAATTGATTTGCAGGTAACGTTTGAGGCTTGCGCCTTGAACTTCAACTGAGCTCGATACTCTGTTTCTGTTTCGCGGTGCTTGGTTGATCGAAGGTGGAGGACGAGGATGGTCAGGGTCAGCAGAGAAGGGTCTGTGAGCCCCTCGCCAGCATTTGCAGGCCCTCCCCATGTCACGAGCAATGAGGGCCGGTGGCCTGACAAGGGTCGCCGGTCCCACACTGGTGAAGCAGAACAGTTTCGGTCTTGCCTTTTTCTTTAGATTTTTAGCTTTACTCTGGGGAAGCTTGAAGAAATTTCCTTTAATATCTCAGAAATTTCTCTCTGCTTATATTGATAAGTTCACTTGTCCTGGGAATTGTAGAGACCGAGCGAGAATGCATCCTAAAGTGTACGAGGCTGCAAAATCAGGAGACTTTGATCACCTGAAAATCATTTCAGAAGATGAAGAGGCCCTTTTCCACCAAACAACGCCAAAGGACAACAACATTCTTCACGTTGCTGCTCAATACAAGCAGGTGAATTTCATCGAACGTCTTCTTCAATGTCCATCGGGACCATCCCTTCTTTGGCAGGGTAACTGCAAAGGAGACACTCCCCTGCACGTTGCAGCCAAAATGGGAAGCTACGGAGCGGTTCAAGTGTTGACTGATCTGGCAAAATCACTGCATTGGGTCGTTGAAAAGGGACAAGTTGACGCATGCAAAGAGCTGCTTCGAAAGCTGAATTCACAAAAGGATACCGCGCTGCACTGTGCAGTAAGAGGAGGCCATCATTGCATGGTGAAGTTGCTGATCGAAGAAGATCCTCGACTGTTGAATATTACTAATGCTCCCCGCTTTATCTTGCAGCAAGTAGGGACTTTCTCATACCACTGAGCTTATTTTTGGCGCTTTCTCGATTTCAACCTCTAATAAGGGCCCTAAGGGATTGACAACTCTGCATACCGCAATGTATTGCTTACTGACCAGTAAGTATCGTGACATATATATGTCCAGATGCTAAAAACAGTCTAAATCATGACATATTCGTATTTTATATGCAAAGGTTGGCAGAAAATTGCGGAGGACAGACCAGAAGTGATCAGAGAAGGAGATGATATGGGGTGGACTCCTCTTCGTTATGTCTCTTGCATCGGCAAAGTGAAAGAAGTTCGACTGCTCCTGCAACACGACGCTTCTGCGGCATATGACTTAGACAAAGAGGGGCAATCGGCTCTTCACATTCAGCCTTTCAGGGCCACGTCATTGTCATTGATGAGCTTTTTAGATGCTGTCCCGATGCTTGTGACATAATAAACACCAAAGGGCAAACGGCTCTACATGCAGCTGTTATTGGTGGACAAGTAAACGCTGTCAAGTACATACTTAGGATGCCAAACCTGGAGGATCTTGTCAACGAACAAGACACTGGTGGAAACACGGCTCTGCATTTGGCTGCGCTTCATAAACAATACATCCTCATCTACATACTTGCACGAGACAAGAGGGTGGACCGTTTGGCTGCAAATAAGGATCATTTGACTGCCGTTGACATCTTTTCTGCTCATGAGGAGGTATGCTTGCTTGAACACCATAGAACTCAATTTGATCACTCGCAGAGTAATTTCTTCGGTATCATTAGAAACTGAGGCCCAGGTGAAACTCATTTCAGGTGGAAACAAACAATGCAAAACATATGGGGTTGGGTTCCTCAAAAATTAGGGGTAAAGAGAAATTGAAAGAAAAGAAAAGGAAATAGAAAGAAAAATGCAGAATAAATCTGGACCGTCTAATGGCTCTCGTGCTGATGTGAACCACTTTAGAGGTGACTTTAAGATGTAACTTAAAGAACCCAAATCCAAAAGTTTATATGTGCCTTTTGACTTTGAAACAACTATCTTGCCACGTTCATACGAAAGGATCAGAAGATTTTGAACATTGGTTAGGTAAATTCCTTCTGTTTCTTTTCTGCCCACTTTCAGACAGTTTTTGAGGTAAAAAAGAGAACCTGCACCCTACCCCATCTGAGGCAAGGACTTCAAACAATTCCTAGATAATATCATTTAGATATAAGATACTCAAAACTGTGACTATTTACTCCAGGAAACTCTATGTACTGGTTTTATCTACCTGCTTTCTTATCTAAACGTGATGAATTCAGTGAATTTTCCAGTGTTTTAGGTTTCGCCGCGAGTTCTGCTTGTTATAGATAGATTTTGAGAGCGTAAAATAAGGGTCTTTAAGTATTTCGCTGGGAATGACCTCTCGTTAATTGATACAATCTGTACAATTTTAGGTCGGCTGCCAAGCTGCAGAAGTTTATCATGTGTTGAAAGGATCTCATGGAATGCCGTTTTATCAAGACTGGGTTGTTGAGCATGTTAAGAAGAGGTTAGACGAGCAATGTGTTAAGGGTCGACCAGCTGCGTCTAGGATTGTGGGAAGCAATACCTCCAACCCAGAAAATTTCGATTCCTCAAAAAAAGCATCATCGACCTTCAACTGCTAGTGGCAGTGCTCATATCGACAGTCACCTTCGCCGCGTCCTTCACGATGCCTGGAGGTTATGATCAAGGAATGGCAGTTCTCGCTCTTGCTGGAAGGGCAGCATTCAAAGCCTTTGTGATTTCTAACATCGCAGCGTTTGGTTTCTCTATCCTGGCATTGCTCTTACAATTTGATACCTGTTTCGTGAGCGATAGGCTACAGGTAAGATACACCAAGGTCGTGTCGTACAGCATGTACGTCGCGATACTCGCGATGGTGCTGGCCTTTGCTTGTGGGACGTATGTTGTATTGTGCAGAAACACCGGGCTCGGAATCGTTCCTTTCGTGGTGTCTGGATGTCTCGTGACCATGTACGTCATTGGTGGTTTCCTCGACGCTGAAGCTCCGTTCTGGTGGCTAAGTAGCTATCCCAGAAGATATGTCCGAAACTACTTGTTTGATTATGGGATACTCTAGGAAAGCTGCTAGTGAGTTGAGACTTTTTCTGTATGTTAAAGATGTACAACGCGATTGCGTCACGGTTAGCGAGCGAGCAATTGCTAGGTACACTACGAAGGCTATACAAGCTTGGTGCGTTAAGTGATGTAGCAAACTGTGTGTTGGCGATAAACAAGTGGACCGCTTTCAGCCCGAGATGTACTCGCATGCTCCAAGTACAGGGGAGGCCAAAAATTCGCCTTTAGATCAAGTGGGGCGCACGGGGATCCCACCTCATCCGATGGAGGTCGAGCATTGTTAGGTGACGCGATGTCCACGCGTACAAAAAGTCTCAAAGCATCAACGATGCTCCTTCCCCAGAAGTCCCTCCAACAGCGAGCGCAGCTCTCTGCATCACAGAAAGAAACAAAAGCTCCCTTAAAAAGGCCCTCCTTCAACAACAATGCTGAAGACGACACAGTCTTCAATTTTCTTTTTAAGTTGTCAATTTTTGTTCTGATGTGTTGCTTGATGTACGCTACATCGATACCATGTGTCTCAATAAAATAAGAAAATACTTCTGCTCTTCGGGGCACGCAGAGCGGACCATCAGAGGATCTCGTCGCTTGAAGACAAGCCGGAGAGATCGCCCGTTGACATGTACAATCTTTGATATCAGGGGTGAGCGATTTCCGATCCGGTCCGGTCCGGTCCAACTCAAGAACCGAGAACCGGATCGGGAGGACTGGTTCCCAATTTCTAGGATCGGAGATCGGACCGGCTAGTCTTGAGACCGTGGACCGGTTCCAATGGGACCAATATTCAATATTATTTGTGAACCTGAAACCGATTGCTCCATTCTTTTCTTTGTAGTTTTAATTTGATCCAATAAGGCGATGAAAAAAATTGGAAAAACATATATAATATATGAAAAAATTGAACAATCGGTTTCAATGGGATCAATATTAAATATTTTTCATATATATAAAATATTATATGTATAAAACAATTAGAAAAATATATATTTATCGGTCCAGTCCGGTTAGTCCGGTTTCCACGCTAAAACCAGGAACCGGACCGCCTTGAAACCGGTTCCACTTTTAGGAACCGGGAATCGGATCGATATCCCAAGAACCGGACCAAACCGGTCAATCCGGTCTAGTCCCGGTTTGGGCGATCCATCTTACTCACCCCTATTTGATATATGGCTAACTTCTATGGGGAAATAGAAATTGTTCATTTCATTTGGTCAGACCCACGTATGACTGCTTAATGTGGTAACAATTCAATCTACATTGATAAAACCATCCAAGGCCAAGACTAGTAATTCAGTGATTTTTAAAAGTAACGTTACCAGACAGTGGCTCCTCTACCAATAACAGTTCATAAATTTGATCTTAATCGGCTATAGCATGTTACAGGTTCATGGATTAAAAGATCCATTCTACGCCTCTCGGAGAAATTGTTTCATGAACATAGAACATCCATTAAACTAAATCCGGGTTATTAAAAATTATAGATCTTAGGTGAGTCCCACCAGATTCGACCATCCAAATAAAAAGTAACCCTGCGTGGTAAGTTCATATAAAACTTCTCCACCTAAACGGGTCTGTAGAATCTCCCCACGGAGAGGCATGGCAGACGTGTTACAGGAGCAGACAGCATTGATTAATTAACCATATAAAGTACATTGGACAAGAAGTTGATTGTTATAAATGGATTGAAGATTTAATCACAGCAGCAAGTCACGCAAGTGACCTCAAAAAGACATGGAAGTCCAAATTGCCGGGAGGGACTTTTCTGGTGTAAGCAGTCCAATTAGCAGAACTTCAAAAGAATGACAGATCCTATTCTCACTGATTCTCTACCATCTATTCTTTAAGTTCATCACTCACTAAAGAAAAAAAGGCTGAAAAAGCAGACACACTTCCTGCTATTGCCACTTCTGATCCTTGAACAACATGGAGAATAAACAATCACTCTCCTTCTCACATGCACTCCAAGTGCCTTACGAGCGGGAATGGGAAAAGAATTGGCTCCCTCCATATTGAGCTTGGCAT
This sequence comes from Syzygium grande, assembly GCA_024733475.1. Classification (NCBI taxonomy): domain Eukaryota; kingdom Viridiplantae; phylum Streptophyta; class Magnoliopsida; order Myrtales; family Myrtaceae; genus Syzygium; species Syzygium grande. The sequence goes on along the minus strand of JAMXDD010000002.1, from coordinate 9,078,198 downwards.
TTTCAATCATTGATCAGAACTTTTACTACTCGTTACATTCCAGTACTTCATATCACATTCTCTTGTGTTTTAGTGGCTCAACTGTGATCATGAGGTCGCGCTTCATGTTATCATCTTCTATACACGTACTTTGCCAGAGGGAACTTCACACTTTTTGCCACCTATCATCATATTCACACTCATGAACCCAATAGGAAGGTAAAATGAAAGTCGCATATAGGCACATTTTGGAATCATTATTACAAAGGATAGTTACCTTGAGAGCAAGATCCTCTGATACCACTGATCGATACCGTGTGGAGCCCTCGAGAGGGCAGGTTCCTCCTTTCACAATGAAATTAGCATTGCAGAGACTAGACAGTTGCAAGAGAACATCAGACATGAGTGGGCCGCTTTGGCCCTCAACTTCCAAAGAATCCTCCACCTGCACCTCTTCGCCAAGGGTATCTTCGGCTCCAGATGTAATACACTGAAATATTGCTAATAGCCTCTCCAATGGGAAACTTCCAGGTCCTCTAGTGAGCAGTTCCTCTTCTTCAGCTTCCTTTTGCCCCTTCGCCGTTTCAGAATGCCTGCAAATGGGAAGTTTTTAATAAAGCAGATGATACCTCGAAGGCTGGAGAAAAATACATCAGAAAGCAGGAATGAGTCTCCACAAAAGAAAGAATAAGACGACACTTACCAACGAGCTAAGAAGAAAGGAAGAAAATTCAATCTTTCTGTCCAGAGTTAAAATGAATTCATGTAATCCTGAGATGGTCCAGCACAAGGCATCAGTTCTTGCAGTGCTATGCACGTCTTGCAGAGATGTTTCAGATCTTCTCCCATTATTATTATCTATGATTAAGACTTTTGTGCAAACTTTGGGAGTAGTTATGGTCCCAGGTCCAAATTCAACTAACAAGTTATTTCAAGCATAAAGAAGGCTGCGACCCAGATTGATGATGAAATGCTGGGGAGCACAGAGTGGTACTTATCCGCAAATAAACATTGAGCAACTGGTTATATCAACTGATGCAACTTTTATTGTGATGCCAGCTGCACAGGAAGGACTACTCCTGAGGAAAAAAGCAAAACAAGGCAAGAGGGCTCCTTTCTCTCCTGGTGCAGTACATGATTCAACTTATTGATAGAATAATAACTTTTGATTTTGACCGAGACAGTAATCATTCGAGATGCAAAATAGCAATAGAGGCCATAATTGCTTCATAATGCAGGGTGAGGACGAAATCCACTGGCTTTGGATGGGTCATGAAGAATTTGCAGCAAAAGATTCTCATAAGCACATCTTTGCAGCCCAATAGAAAAAGGAAGAATTTACTTGGCAGAATTTTTTGCACATGATAGGCACATCTATACAGTGGTAGAATATGGTTTTGCAAAAAAAAAAAAAAGGCCTTTTAATTCCTGTGGAAGCTTGTGTTCAAATTGGTGGTGCTTTACTTCCGTATGAGAAAATAAAAAGATGCTGATAAGGTCCATCAAGCATGCGACCCAGCAGAACTTTCTTTGCTGGAGTCGCCTATCTATTGTCTCCAAAACTTAAAAGGAGGCTTCCTGTTTGAGAGGAGGCTTCCTGTTTGAGATTGTTATCAGAAGAAAGGGGCACAGATATTAAAGTATCATCCATCTTCTCATTTCATGGAGGTAGAAGCTACATGTAAAAATCGGTCAGAATTTCACAGCAAATGAAGGAAGATTAAATTCCATGCATTAGTGGAGGAGAGTAAACTAGATGGAAAGACCCTTTGGTAAGAAGTGATGGGGACTGGGAGATTCAACTGTTTCCAAGAGCCACAATTTTCTGTTGGTCATATAATGATATTGCTGTCCCCCCTGATAACAGCAGAAGAGTTTCTTACGAATGCTTCCCAAACAGTGATAAGGGCATAGTATGAGGATTTTTAGATAGACCAGACATACCTATGTTAAATAAGCCTATTGATACAAGCGCAAAAGAAACCCCAAGCAATAATAAGTCTAGTGAGGGCCAAGGGAGCCTTCTTAATTGGAGGAGGAGCAGGAAGTTAAAGAAAAGAAAACAGATAACAGGAGATTAAGACTCTGAGATGAGGAAGTCCAAGGCAGCTAGGTTAGTTCGGTAGGAAAACGTGAGATTTTGTAACAAAAGCTTAGCGGCACCCTGGGAAACCTTCATACTGAAGATATGAACATTTTGTGAACTCTGGTCACCTAAGGGTCCAATCAATTTATGCCAGCAATGAGGGCTTAGGTGCAATGAGATCAACCTTCTGACAGAACATGATGTTAAGGATGTGGAAATTGCTCAGACTAAGAGATTAGTCTCCGTTCAGAGGAGATGGAATTTAATTGCACTCGGGGCTAGTCCAAAACTAGAGAAAAGGTGAGACAGAAAACAAGGGAGCTACTGCATACGACATAGGGCTGTGGCTACACCTGTTGCCGCACCTTCCAGAATTTTGGCATTTGATAGATTTGAATCTTCAAAATTTGTCATGAAAAGAATAGAAAGACTCAGCCAATTCTTAGCTTTCAATAAGAGGATGAAGCGTTGAGAAGTAAAAAGAGGTTATCTCCTTCAAGAAAGCTTCAGAGTGAGCACCAAGAGTTGCAGTGAAAATTAAAAACTTTGGATGTTCAATCAATTATGATGCGCTTCATAGGAAAGAACCAAGCAAATTAAATCGACAAAAAAAGAATTTGTTCAACTTGAGTAACGAAAATAACAAATATTAGCTTTTTGATTGTGGACATCAATTGCAGATGGCTACCAGCATAAGTTTCACTGCAGATAAAATGGATAATGGCATGACTACATGACAAAGGCACTTACTTCCGTCGACGTTTTCGGCCATCGGAACCACTGCGGGAGTCAAAAAGTGATGCATCAAGAGTTGCTGGGTTTCTCGAAGCAAGGAATGCTGAGATAAGAAGGTACTTTGCTGAGGTAGACATGTGAAAATCCAACTCATCAGATTCCTCACAGGTTCCTACTTTCCTCTTGCTGCCTCTTGGTTCTCTGTCCTTAGTTCTTTCAGCTCCAAAGGAAGACTGACTTAGAACTCTAAATGTCTCATTAAGAGAAAGAGATATATGAGGCTGAAGATTACTAAATAACTTTCTCTTCAGATCCTCGTTGGGAACAATTGCCAGGTCATTTAGAGGTTTGCAATATTCCACGAATAATGGTGAAAAGATGGCTGACAATTCATCCAACCTTCTAGTGATTCTGCAGAAAGGCCTCAGTACCACACTTGGCAACAAAAAAACTGCAGAAACAAGTTAGATAAAAAATATTGTATGCAGAATATGATAAATAATATTGAACAAGAAGATTAGCATATGCAACTTACTCAAGGAAGGAGGAATAGAGCTTCGGATTTGCTTGGTTTCTCACAAGAATTTGGTGAAGATCGTCTTCACTATAGGTAGGAAAATAAATAGGGATAGGCTCTATGTAACCCATACTCAAGTAGAATGTATCGGGAGGAGTACTGCTGATAAAGATTAACCCAACCTCAGGAATGTTGAGGATGCTATCAAGATTGAATAACAAGGGCAATATGCTGGAACTTTTATCCCAATCCCTAGCAAGCTCTAGTTTGTCAAATATCAAGTAGACCATGTTTCCATCAATCGATCGCTCTCGCTTCTTGCTAGACTTTGATATTCCCAAGTTCTCCTTAAGACTCTTCACAATACCAACCAAGGCTTCACGAAGAAAATTCACAAAATCAGATGGCTTTTCGCATCGCTTTACACTTGAATATCCATTTGTTGCATTCTTTCGATGATATGACAGCTGATTCAGAACAGATTCAAACAGTATTCTAGGACTGTAACATGTGCGGCAGCTCGAATAGACAAAGGGTCGATTCAGATGTCTAAATAACTGCAGAACTATACTGGTTTTTCCAGTTGAAGGACCACCATAAACAAAGACAGGAAGCATGGGAGTATTCGAAGGACCCAAAATCTGCAAAAGCTCACGTATTTGAGGATGTCTACCTGGAAAGTTAGACAACAATACATCCAAATCAATGGGTTCTCCTCCATATAAAAGATCATTGGGTGATGGAGAGCATTTAGTGGATGATTTTGTACTTTCAACAACATTATTCTTGGTTGAAATTGCTGTGGCAGCAGATGACCTGGTGGTTCTCCGAGTAATTAAAGGCATTTCATCTTTACCCATTTTTCCTAAAGGGACAGACAACAGATACTACCTGTAAATTAATAAACCATCTTTCAGATACACAGATACATAAGAATATGACATGAGACATGACAGACTTAAGAAGAAATCACAGGATGTCGAAACTTTAAAGCACCTTAAAAAGAGATTCGCTCTAGTTCGAAACATTATCTTGTTCCCAGAAATGGCTTATGGGTAGGAGATTAGGAAGAAAAGGAGCAAGAAACTAAACCCCAAACATGAGATACTGAAACAGGTGAAGCCTGGTGGCAGTAGGGCAATCGGCCTCTAATCTATGTGGATATAAAACACGTGCATAGCACGTACATTAAAGCAAACAATTATCTGGTACCACCCAAAGAGGAAATACAAAGATGCATAAAAATAAAAGCATATTAGATATCTAACATATTCCATTATTCCCATCAGTAAAAGGCCAAACTGTCTTCTGGGTTTATCTTTTATTCTCTGAAAGCACAAAGATTAACTAGACTAATCAACAACAAATACGCATAAGGACAAAAACTAACAAATATATGTGAGTCTTATATGGGATAACCAACTCCACATTGTATATGTGATATCTTATACGGATGGCACATTCTTGGTTCTAATTAGTTCCTTCTACCCAGCTAGATTCACTGTTGTTCATCCGAGTACAGCAGCAAATGTCCACATTGCTCATTAAAATAGTGGCAATTAGCACAAGGCAATGTGAGTTTTAGTGGTCAAATAGGTATTAATCACCATATGTGTTCTTTGAGCTCGTCATTGGCTAGTACCACAAGAGTTTCCATAGAAGAAAGCCAACACATGTTACCGCTAATAATTTCTCTTCAGGCCACAGAAAATGAAGCTACTTATGCCATCATCTGATAACATTCTTTTCTGGAGAAACCAATAGAGCATTTATACACAAATTAGAGGTGGCCAAGTCTGCAATTAAATTTTGTTCATTAGTTTCTTGATCAAAATAATGCTTTTCTAAGGAAGACAAACTTTCTTTTCATCACGGCCTCCAAAAATCAAGACATTCGCATAATTGCAATTCAAGAGGAGCTATTCCAGTTGCAATCAACAAACTACTTCTGTTTTTGAATTTGTTACCCCTCAATTATCATTTTAATTGTAATCCAAAAGAACTGAAAACATTGTGAAACTAAGCATCATGTTCTTACTCTTATCCCGCTATAATTCCCTTGCACCAAAAAGCAACTTTAATTTTTCCATCTCAATTATATGAGCAGAATAATAATTAAAATGACAAAAAATTTTAACTTGGTGACTGAAAACGGTCAAAGTCACTAGTGGGGGTGTATGCGGGCCAATGATATTCGAAAATTTAACAATCAAGCAAATTGTGATAAACTTTCTCCATAACACCCATTTATAATAACACACGGGCGCCTTGATGGGTGCTCTATAGTTTGCAGTTCGGCTAGAAAGCGAATATTTATATTTAATGCGTCCAAACTCTAGTATGAATCAATAATTGTTCGTCAATGATTTTTCCAGTTCAAGTCTATCTGTTTCCTTAAAAAAAAAAAAGAGAGAAATCCAAAATTTAATACTTTTCCATAAGGTCTTGGTCATTCAATTCCCTACTCTCACCGAAGATAAGTGTCCTCGTCGAAATACTTGTCCATAATATGCAAATTATTAACTCTAAATGCCAAACCAGCACCTTCAACAAAAAACAGCACACGATGTAGCGGAGACCCAGAGCTTCCACGCGTATAAAACGAAAGCCCAGCTCCGAAAGGAAGCTCTGAAGGGAAAAAAATCTGAGTGACCCATTTCGACAGACATGTGTCGTGCAAAAGCCCGACATAGAAATTGACTTGCCTCTATCGAACCCCTCCCAACAAATTGCTCAGAAACGGATCGAAGAACACCATTTCAACTTACGGGAAAGGGTTCGAGGCGAAGTGAGACCGGAGATGCCCGACGCTCGCGCGGATCAGCCAGAGCGATTCCCCCATCGTCGTTGGGAGCCAAATGTCGAGAGACCCATGAAACCGTTCGGCGTGAAAAGGAATGCGGCGGACGAAACCGATCTTCGGGTATCCTCTGCTTGGTCGGACGGGACAGAGACGGTCGGACGAGGGGCTTTCGTGCGAATGGTCGAGGGAAAATGGTCGGAGACGGCGAGGCGGGAGCGGAAGAGAGGGCGGCGCGTCCCTCTCGTACTGTCGACCCTGGCCGCCGAGGGATGGCGGGAAAAAGGTCTTTTTGGGAGGGGCCGAGTTGCAACATGGCCCCTATACTTTTGGGCCTTTTTGGATTTCGGAATGGCCCTCGGACAATCTCTTTATATCAATTTGATCCTTCATTTGCGAGAGAGGAGTTGGACTCCGCCTCAATTTATCATCGCGCTAGTCATGTGTTTTTGAAGACAAATGAAAACGAAAAGAAAATTTCCAAATGACCTTGTATTGTGAACTCTAATTCGAAACGTATGGCGAAGATCTTTTTATCTCGATTTTCCTTACACTCGATCAAGGTGCATCCAAAAATGCCCTTGACTTCGACTTGACAAATAATTGAGCCGGCCAAAGAGCAACCGACAGTTCGAATCGGCTACCATTGAAAAACAACAAGTAGGATCCTGAGATCGCCCTACTTTGGCTACGGATTGTCCGGAAGCGGCTCAAAATTAAAATGTTACGTGGCAAACTTAAACGGCCTCTTCCGTTTTTTTTTTAAATATTTATTCAAGCAATGAATAAGACGTGCAACTTAACTGGATATTTCAGTAAACGGTTTAGGGTTCTACCCTAACAATTGAAAAATTTTAGGCTTCAATTGAAACAACTGAAAAGTTTGACATTAGATTGCATTTTCATGTACAATGGCTAAAAGAGATACCATAAGTTGAAATAGGTAAAACCTTTTTTTTACACGTTATGGTTAATCACATCTCTAGTGACTTCACTCGTTTCAATCAAAACCAACAAAGAGTACAGAATGTCAAGGATGTCAATCAATGTCAAGGGATTTGTCCCTTAATTTCCATTTGGGCATGCTTTTCTATGTAGAGCTGAACTGAACTTGTCATTGAGAGATCCTTCCATCTAAGAATTTTGATCAATGCAAGACTTGCAATAGAAAAGGTGTTGAGGCGGCCATGTTTGGTCATTAAAAATGGAGACCATGTGATGGTTACATGAAATGAAGAGGAATGGTTATGAAGACTCGGAATGAAACGTGCGCTTTTACTTGGTTTTGGCTAACATGGGGGCAAGGTGGGAATGAGAAGAAGTGAATGGGAATGGATATCATTAATTTAAAAGGCAATTTTAAATTGAATCGATAATTATGTCCTGAATTTGGCTACTTTTCAAAGAAGGATACTCAATACGGTAGGTACATTTAATGGGTTACAACCATAACATGAAACCCTAAGTAGACAAAATTCTTATTCAAAGAGCTACAAAAAAAAACGCAATAATTTGAAGATTAATTACCAACTCGGATCATGCTCACCATTGCCGCTTGCGAGTCCAACTCCACAATAAGCTTAGGAATGCCCAAAGATATGGCCATTTTGGGACAAAAAAAAAATCTGAAAGTTCTGCTTTGAATGAATAGCATACCACGGTTTATACGAACCCCGCATGTCAATTGTCTGATATATATTAATGTTCATAGTTTGGTTTTTTAATGTCGCATTGTTGATAGATATGTAATTTGAAATAATATGCTTGTCTTTTCAAGGAATACAAAAAATGAAACAAAAAATTTAAAAATTGGTCCCTGATTGACCTTGGAATTGGATCGAACCCATAAGGTTGGTTCGGTCCTTAGTCTCAGGCTCAACAGGGTCGGTACTCGATCTAGAAAATGGGGACAAACAATCTACAAATTGGTCCTTGGTTAGGTGTTGGATTGGCCCAACTCGGGCCATGCTCACCCCTATTGCATGTGAGTCCAACTCCACAATAAGCTTAGGAATGGCCAAACATATTGCCATTTTGGGACAAAAAAAATACCTCAAAGTTCTGCTTTGAACAAAGAACATACCACGGTTTATACGAACCATGCAAGCCAATTGTCTGACTTATTACTGAGAAGCCACCTACAGAAGTTGGATCCGAGTAGCCTATGGCCTCATTGGAATTAAGTTTGATCCAATTGACGGTCCAACCCACAAACTTATCTCGTTTCTCCAACCGAAAGAATGTTCTTGACATATCCCAAAATCCGACTAACTAGTGAATTGAGAAAAAAAAAAGTCCGTCTAAAATAATCTTTTGTTTCTCCAATTCCAAAAATGCCAACAAGCCACGCCAAAAACTAGTCACCAGTAAGTTTCCAGAAGTGTTGAAGCAGATAGATTTGCCAACACCCGCTTGCGTAGATCATGGGTAAAGAATTCCCTTAAGCTTGCTGGCAAAATCTTTTTCCAAACAGCCTACGCATACTTACAATTCCTAGGCATGTGTAAAATTGTTTTAGAGGATTGGGCACCAGATAATCAAAAGGAATCCACAGTAATTTGACGTTGAAATCTTTCATGAATTAATAAGTAGACGCTAGTAAAAAACTTGGCTTGCGACCCATCCCATTTCCACACTAGGTTCCAGAGTTTTTTTAGTAAGCAATTGATGTTTCGGTGAGATCAATTCGTAAGCTTATTTAACAGAGAAACAACCACTGTTATTGCTGTCCTAGACCAACAAATCATTACCATCACAATCTGACGGTGGGAGCATGGACTAAATTCACATCAAAATTGATTGAGACAGAACACATGCTAGACTTGTGAGACTCTATTGGTCGTTACAAACAAAATCAAGAACAAAGACATTCGATAATTGGAATTATAGAAGATATGGACAAGGGGACCAACTCTTTAATCCAGATCGAACTAATATTCCCATTAGTCATTGCCCATCTCATACCGTCCAAGACTTTAGACCATACTTCATTGAGAATAAAGTATAAGTTGTACGAGTTGGAACGGAATAAGGTAATAGTTCAAAATAGTTATACTTGTCTCGAATAAAGACTCTCACTTCGAAACTAAAGACTAAGAAACTTTCGTTAGGAATCTTTTATTACTTTTTCTTAAACCACGACAATTCTTTGATGGTAAAGCTGAAATCATTTCACTAGATGCATCTTTTTTCTGTCATGAACATCTCCCCAAATAAATTCAACTATTTCACTTTAGCTTATTCACATGTTATCACGAGCAACTTCGCAACTTGCATCACATAAAATGGCGTAACCATAGCAACATATTGAACCAGGACGATTCTTCCTGCAAGAAATAGATTTTCAGCTTTTCACCCACTCAATATACTGTGTACTTTATTGGCAATAGGCTCTTAAGTTCTTCGAGTAACTCGTTCATGAAGCAAAAGGCAGTCCTGAGTATTTGCCAAGATTACTTGTAAGACAGAAGCCTACCACAGTGCTGATATGAGCATTTTGTGCGGAGGAACATTCCTAGAACAAGAGAGTTTGGATTTAGTAGCACTAACCTTCCAACCTGAAGCATTGCAAGGCATTATTGTTCCCTAACCTGCATTTGATCAAATAGAGGCTTCAGCGAATAAAAGGAGATCATCTGCAAATATCAAATGAGAGATCACGAGACTTCCTTGACGAGTTTGAAACGGCTTCCAATCACCCTTCTCAACTAAATCTATGATTAAGTGAGAAAGCCGCTCCACACAAAGGACAAATATGTAATGCGAAATCGGATCCTCTTGTTTCACACCACTTGAAGGCCGGAACACTTCTCTCAGTTCTCCATTCCAAAGCAGCCGCATAATGTTAGTCGTAATACATCACATCATGAGATCCACCGATGAACTAGGAAGTCTAGCCATGAGAAGTATCACACGATCGAATTCCCATCTCAACCTATCCGACATCTTCTCCAAATCTATCTTGACCAGTATGTAGCTTTTCTAACGTAAGAAGCACGCGCTATGCATGTATGTGAAGTGAGTTGATTATTGTGAAAGAAAACAGGTAGTTATAATGTTACCTGATAAAGAGTTAAAAATGGGAAGTTATAGGAGATATGTGCCATTTATCTCTTTTTTTTTTCTTTTGCTTTTTGCTAATTCATCCGAGGGTAGTTTTGAAAAGTCTAAAAAGTGAGACCAAACTCACTTTTCTGTCTATCGTCTTATAATGTCATCTTATATTTTTCGAGTGACTCTTGAAAATAATTCCTCAAAAACTGTTCATGTTCTTAATTTGTAATGCTTAGCTTATAACACGTCGATGCAAAACTCAAATGGGTTTTGTTACCATTAGATTGCCTCCGAGGTTATGGTCCGATTATATGCCGTGTTACTACCATTTTTCATTATACTCTAATGAGGTATTATTTTCTCAACTTAATATAAGATTATAGGAAAAATTACCAAAACAGTCTTAATTCTTAAACCTATTACAATTGTGCCAATTCAGTTCTAAACCTTTTTTTTTTGTGTCAATTCAGTCATAAACCTTTTGCATTTATGCTAATTCAGTCCCTTCGGTAAATTTTGGCCGGTCGGCGTTGATGTGGACAACGATTGGCCGGCCAAGCTGACGTGACAATTTCTCAATATTGTTTTTATTTTTTTGATTTTTTCTTTTCTTTGCAATGAAGATGAAGGGAAGGGAAAAAGAAAAGAAAAGGAAAAAGCAAAGAAAAGAAAAAATAAAAAAAAATTAAATATATTATTAAAAATTGTGACGTCAACGTCGGCCAGCTAGTCAAAATTTGCCGGATGGACTAAATTGGCACAAATGCAAAAGGTTATGACTGAATTAAAATAAAAAAATATTTATGATTGAATTGACACAATTGTAATAGGTTTAAATATGTTATATATGCAATTGGAATTTTTTCCAATTAATAATTCACTATTGGATTTTCTAGCGATAGCGACCTTCGTGAATCTACACTATTTGAGTTCTCTTTGCTATACTCGAATTGACAACTCTATAGAAATCTTCCTCTCAAGTAAAAATGCTTTACCCATTTTCCATGAAGAGATCATATTATGACCATCATATCATGGGATCCAATGTTAGATAGATTTGCAATTACTATAATAACTAATTATGTGTGTAAAATTCAAGAGGAGATCATTTTTTTTTTTTCATTAAATTTAATTAACCCTTATTCTACATACAGTTTATTAACTCCAATGTTTTGTTTGCTCACCAGGACCTGGTCATTTTTTGAGATATTTTTTTTCCAAATTATTTAATTTCTGCAAAAAAAAAATACGCCCTAAAAATGGTAAGAGGAAGTAGTTGATGTAAGCTTTTCAACCTCTGGTGCCGGTCTCCATCTTTTGGGCCTTCGGATTTCCTTTATGGGACTTCTAAAGCATTGACACCTGAAATTTGATTACCCATTTAGTAAATTATTGGAAGGTAAAATAAAGGCAAATAGACCATAAGGGGAAATGTGCCAAGCCAACCATCTTTGCAATTACCAAAAAGGAATAGAGAAGAGAAGCCGCCATATTTGCTATTATTTAAAAGGGTTTTGCTAGCATAACAGGTTTTGACCTATTGTTAGAATAACAATATATTGAGAGCCATAAATTCTTAAAAGAATAGATCCAATAATATTTTCTAATTAGTTGTTTTTTTTTGTGATCCAAAATAGACTGTTATTCTCATAGTAGATTTGGGATAGTTACACGAGCATTTCTTGGAAATAGAGAGGGGGACAGTAAAACTAGAAAGGACACCGGTAGTATCATGACTTTGATGTCATAACTTTTTGGTCGATTAATTAAATGTTGTAAAGTTTAAAAAACTGTTAACTCAAGTGATGTCGGCGATTCTCCTTGTCGAAAAATCTACTGTGTCATTTATTTAATATAAAATTGCCCGTTGGGACTTGCAGGGAAATAATATCATAAAAAGCATATACAATGACGTCGTTTCATACCCCAAATTGATGATTTGGGGATAAATTAGGTTCCGATCGAAAACCCTACACCCCATTTTCATCTGCAAATAAAAAAAATTGTAGGTCCATAAGGATTGCAAGTTCTAGGTCATGCCCACAAAAACCCTAATCGACATCTTCATCCCCACACCTTGGGGGAGAAAATGAGGAGGCGCTTTGGGGTCGTGGTGACGAGAATAGATAAGGATTGCAAGTTCTAGGTCATGCCCGCCCGTAATTGATAGGGGATCGGAGGCTCGAGGGAGGTCGGAGGAACGGAGGAGGAGGAGGAGCCCCCCGATCATTACGATCGAGGACGGCGGCAATCTCTCTCGACCCGGCCTTAATCGAAGGTAAAGAAATCGAAAGGATTTATTGTTCAAGTGGGTCACGTTCCTTCACTCCATTTTGAGATGATTCATTATTCTTTGTCGGAGATAGGTCGCTGGAGCAAAATTTTTTTCGAAAATTGCAATATTAAAGAGACATGACATTAAAGCGAGCGCCGTACAATCCGATTTAACTTAGGAGAAGGTAAAAGAGTGTTGAGGTGTCCACTAGACAACGCTCCTACATGTCTCCCTCAAGTGCTTCCCCTACAAAAGAGAAATAGAGAGAAAAGAGAAAAAGGAAAAAAAAAAACCCTATTTTCGATTTCTCTCTCTTCTCTCTCTCTCTCTCTCTACTGTCGACTGCGCTCTCAAATCTCAGCTTCCGTCGCCATTGAAGCAAAAGCTCGATTCTTTCAGCACCAGACACTTCTTCGTCTTCTTCTTCGTCGTCTTCGTCTTCTGCCCCGCATACCCATCAGAGGATTCTGCGGAACTAGGTCATCCTCCTGCTCCTTGTTCGATAGTTTGTTTTGGGGTGGGGAGGGGTGTGCAGGACGATGGACATAGAGCAGAAACAGGTGGAGCTCATCGACTACTTCGTGAAGCAAGCCTCCTCCCTGAAGGGCCCCGCCCTCTCCCCTCTCATCGCCGAGGCCACCTCCAACCCTAACCTCTTCGCCTTCTCCGAGATTCTCTCCGTCCCCAGCGTTCTCGAGGTGATCGCCTCCGTGTCTCTCTTGAATCTGTTCCCCGTGTTTTTCTTGGCTTTTCAGGAGGTTGTGTCTTGTGCCCTGTTTTGCGATTTTCTCGACGGTTGGGGGAAATTTGGTATGGACCTGGGAATTGTAGTGGGAGGATTAGTTGGGACGATATGGGCAGTTGCCTGATCGTGGATTGATGGATTTTGGGTGGTTCGAATTTTGTGTTTTTTTTTGGGGCTAATGATGGATTTGTAGAGTTGGGCATCCTTGAAAATTGCAGCTCCTGGCCTTTAATGGGTATTGATTCTTGATTGGCTGCAACAGGATCGGTTTCTTCGTGTTTCCTGTGTAGGAAGTTTCGGTATGGAGGGTTCCGTTAGGGTTCCGTTATCTGGATCTTTTTTTCGCTGTTTGTCTGGAATTAAAGGAACGCTGAGGGATTGTGAATGTTCTTGCCATTTTTCGTATGAAGTTTGGAAGATGAAACTTGAGAGGACCTTTTGTGACTGATTATTTTGGTTGGGGCCTTGCATTTTGATTCACAGGAAGCAAAAGCCTTAGGTTTTGGGATTTGGGATTGCGAACATTCTACATGCCCGAGGAATTTGTTATTGATTATTTCTTTTATGAAGTTTGGCACGAGATGATCCGAACTTGAGAGGATGCGCCTTTCGTGACCGAGAATTTTGGTTGGGGGCCTCTTTTGCGTGTGTGCTTGTGGCTGTTAATTTTATTTCCTTTTAGCCAATGAATGTGTTGGGTAGTCTTATTCTGATATCGATCGAATAATTTGTATCGAATAACTTCAGGATATAAGATTGCAGCATCGGTGATGAGATTGTGAATAAACTATATAACCTTACTTGCCTTGAGTTATCTCTAGTTCACCCTCAGAAATCAGCCGTCGTAAGTTTTTGTTAAGGTGATGTCGGGGATTAGGATGAGTTGGAGAAAGCGTTTGTCAGGACTGCTGGAAGAGTTTTCTGCAGCTGTCTTTCTCATCCTATTTATGGGGACATGCAATTCTTCTACTTTTCAGTTTGCTCAGTTTTGGTATTGTAGCTGACTCGATTTATATCATTATAGCATATAGATGCCCTTAGGCTATTTTTTTCTAAAGGCAAATCAAAATTTTATTGATAGAGGAACTGTTCAAGTACATCAGCAATAAACACTAATTTATCGTAAGGTTAGAGCATCAAGTTATAAACACTTAAAATCAGCAAAAGCAGAATAAGATGAATGCGGATCCTTCGAGCTGTCCCTTTTTTTGTTCTTTCCAAATGCATTACTGAGGCATATTGAAGTAGCACTCTATACCTTTCTGAAAGGCTCCCATTGCATACTGGCGGATCTCTTCATTTTTTCTGTGCCTATGTCTATCTGGCTCTCTCCAGTCGCTTAGTTTACTAATAGATCTGAATCTGTGAGAGCATATTCATGTAGAGTTTTATTCCCCATCTGTCTATCTTATCCATTTCTTCCTTGCTGGGTTCACCTGAAATAGTCTACATTTTCATTTTCTGCAACTTTTTCCGTGTGCTTGTATCTATCATCTGTCTGGTTATTTTGTTTTTTAGATTGTCTGAGGATCCTGATATGCAAATATTCCTGCTTATTCCTTTTTGAAACTCTATGCAGCTTGAAGGGACCGAGTATTCTGTATACCTTGATATTCTACGCTTGTTTGCTCATGGCACATGGAGTGATTACAAAAGTAAGCTATCTACTTGCTATTTTCTATGGACTCTTTTCTGCTCATCGTAGATCTTCTAGATTTTAAAGCATAATAGGATAACTTGCAAATTCTAGATTTTAGATTGTCAGTGACCTGAGTCCAAGGCTAGAGCCTGCTTTCCTTCGTTTGGTCAGAATTATTGATACATGTATCATTCGTTTAGCTTTTGTTGATGATCTAGATTGTTGTTGAATATTGGTTGTATGCCATGCAACTTATGATTGTCTCAAACACTTCAGCATTCTTTTTTTGTTACTTTCGTTTCTGATTTTTTTGTTGCATTTCTGGTCTAGTATTATTTCTTCCTCTGGTTTGTGGCTAGAACATTAACTAGACAGCTCACATGTCTTTTACTTTTATGAAGAAGAAAGTTGTTAAGATTAGCAAAGACCTCCAGATGCTTGGTTTATTCTAGGAACAGGCATGATGGCTTGAACTGAATGCCCTGAAATATTGTGAGTTGTAGGTAATGCTGGCCAGCTACCGCACTTGGTACCTGATCAAGTCCTCAAACTAAAGCAACTTACTGTGCTCACTCTGGCTGAGACAAACAAGGTGCTACATCGTGAGCTGATGGCTTTTTGTGCAATGTTTATGTGTTAGTGTGTTGTTAGGCATAGTGGGATATACCACTTGTGGAGGCATTTTTCGGGTTGGATTAATTACAAAGAGTTAATAAAGCAACCCAAGAAAACTCATGGACAATAATTCCAGAATATTGATGTTGTCAGTTATGCAGTTTGCAATTATGCAACACGTCAATGATGATCTGAAATTTGAATTTTCATCAATTTGTATGATGAAAATGCACTCAGTTTGGGATTACATCTCCTTTGAATAAGATTAGTATGCCTGTTCTACTTAAACTTAGTCTGTACAGGGGTTGGACTGTTGCCAAGTTTAGTTTCTGGCCTCAATCAGAATTATAAAAGGTCTATTCGGATTTTATTTGGTTCTCCTTTTGTTCTTGGAGAGGGTTTTAGGTTTTCTCTTTCAATATGGAGTAGTATTTTCTAGAATCTCATTCTCTAGATGGCACAGGAGTGCAAGGTTTTCTACTTAGTCCTGATCATTCTAGTTCATATTCAGTTGGTAATGAAGTTTATTGAAAATTTCTCAAATATCTGCTTCTGAACTGTGTCATGCGACTCTCATCAGTTATCGTTTGTAGCAAGCTTCCGACCTGATTCTGCATGGCATACAATATTAATCTGTCTCTCTTGGCCCCCTCGCCCCAGACCCAAACCCAAAAGAAACTAAAAACATAAATAATTAATAATTAACTAAACTTGTATTAGTTAATGGCCTTTGTGCCCCCCCAGACTGGCTATGAACTGAAAGTTTGCTCATGAAGAAACAATGGATTATCTTGTCTTTTCCAGGAACTATTCAAATGTGGGAACAAGTTTTGAGATTAATCTGATTATTCTAACTTATACATTGGCTCGATTTCTTTAGTCGATTAATTTTCTTTGACAAATTTTGTGAACTTCTTTGCTCTGATTTCTTGGGTCATTTCTCAGGTGCTGCCATACAATCAACTAATGCTGGAATTAGATGTTGTAAATGTACGAGAACTTGAAGATTTTCTTATTAACGAGTGCATGTATGCGGTAGGTTCTTCCTAAGCTTCATCAAATATATTCTTGCACCGCCATGATTTTGATCTTGTTGTCTGAACTATGGTTTTTCGTTGTTGTGGAGACATTTCTCGTGCTAGAAAAGTTCAAATAATGCAAAACTGCAAATCCTCATGTTTTAGTTGAGCATCAACTATGTTTCTGGCAGCTGTGTTTTCTTTGGGTAGAAGTGAAGTGACAATATCACAGAAGTTGTGAACTTAGAATTGCATAATGAACAATTGAGGCACAATGAATGTACTAATATTTGTTATCTGTCTTTTCAGGGTATAGTTAGAGGAAAGCTTGATCAGTTAAGAAGATGCTTTGAGGTACGAATTTTTTACAACGGTGGAATTTGTTTTTCTCCTTGATTGACCCTGTTTGTCTTTGATTGTATATTATGTGATTTAAATTTTTGTGTCGGGTGTGTTGCAGGTGCAATTTGCTGCAGGGAGGGATTTGAGACCCGGACAACTTGGGAATATGATAAAAACACTATCAGACTGGTAAGTTATCTTTGTTTCTTGCGTGCAACATCGCCTCAGAGTAGACAAGTGGAAAATCCATGCTCTACGATTATGTGTTACTTCATAACCTCATCAAGCTTGGCACTTCTTAATGTAATTTTATTCATTTGATACCATACTGGTAGATTTACTAACATATTTAGTTAGAAGTCATTTAATTTCTAAATTATTTGGGAGGAGATCAAAGTTGGATCATTTGTGGTGGATTGGATCTGGTGGTGGTGGAAAGGTGGATGATGGCAGTGGTGGTGGTTTAGGTGGGAACTATGGTTAAGGTGGCTGTGATAGAGATGGTTTTATGGCAATGATGATGGTGATGATGATGAGGTGGGTGGGAAGTATGGTAGATTAGTTAGTTAATTTGCCAATTATTTGATTGGTGGATCAAAGCTTGTCTTTGTTAGTTCTAAGAAAAGGAAACAATTTCAATTAGGTAGAAGAACATGTCTGTAATTGTAGTAATTGGCTCTCTTGTTTGCCGACTTTTCCGTGATTAGCCCTAACATGTTTCTCTACTGCACTGTATATAGAGATGCAGTCAAGCATTCTAGCAGAAAAAGGATCTTTCGAGTTATAAAGTCTCAGTCACCCCAGCTTGCACCTTTGAATGACTTCTTGGGGAAATTTTAGGGTCTGTAGAAGGGTCAAAGCTACTCTTTGCTTAGCCCATGTACTTTTGATGTTGTAAAAGCTTCATTTAGCACATTTACGGTTTCAAAACTTATTTGAGGGGTTGACCTGAATTCGGTGATTGCATATGTTGACATGATGTACTAAAATGAATTCCTAGGTTGACTACATCAGACAATCTTCTTCATTCTATTCAAGAAAAGATAAAATGGGCTGATACTATGAGTGAGATGGACAAGAAACACAGAAAGGACGTAGAAGAGAGAGTGGAGGAAGTGAAGAAGTCTCTTTCCCTCAAGGTCAGTTAAACCCATGCTCATCCTCGCGATTGATGTCTATTTTCTTCGCATAGTTTTTGCATTCATCAGGTTTTGCACTGAATAAATCTCTCTCTTACTGGATTGTACCTTCTTAAGCTCGTAAGTTTGTTTCCTTTGAGTTTTTATGTAATCTTATCATCACATAAAGCCACTAGTTATGACTATGAGTATGTTTTAAATAGATTACCCTAGCACAGGTGATCTTATTCCACCAATTCTGAATAAAGAATAGAAAATTTGTGGTATAAGCTGCAGCGAGTGTTATTTACAGAATCAAACTTTTATATCTTTTATGTCTGGCTGAATATCTTGCACTGCTTAAGGAGATAAATGCTATTGAAATTGCCATTTTTACTTGAGTAGGCTAATACATGCATGCATACGCACAAAAATTTGTATGTATATGGGTGTGTACATTTATTGGATGCATCAGTCCTTGCTTAAGTTCTGGGATATGTTGGTCGATGTGGTTTACTTACGTTCTGGCAGAAGTTACACCCTGTAAGCAGGCTGACATTGACTTCCGAGGGCATGAGGAAATCTACTCTGAACCTGGCGGAGTGATGGACTATGAAGAAGATAGAGGAGGCCGACCCAAGAGGTAGCTACGCATTGAGTTTGTTATCAGCATAAAGATTGACTTTATGTATGGGGTGACTAAGCATTTCTAGTTTTATTCGTAGTTGACCATCCCTACAGTTTTGTTGAAATGATTTCCTTGGTATGTCACGCTATCTTATCATCAAAATTTTGCGATTGAGATGGTTTGACATAATCCGTCACAAGGGATTACAATAATCTTGCTTTCAGTTCAATTTTCCCATTACTTAATCTTACTGTTGGGAATTTAAGTTGATCAACTGGTTGCTAGTGAAGGTAAAAACTTTGCTCCTCTTCTTCCTGACTATTGCTCCATGATCACAATTTTGCATTGATTCTACGCACTAGTTCATGATGCGTTCAGTTTGAAAGCTATATCTGTATGTTAAAAGAAATTAAATGCGATTGGTATAGAAATTGCAGAATTCAGTTGTGAAGCTAGTTTTAGTCAATTTCTTGAGCTGATTCTGGGAGTCAATTGTGCTCATATTCAGAACAGTTGCGATAAGATGGCAATTTTATGTTTTGTTGATGTCATATTATTACTTTTTGGTTAATGCACCTGGCAATATGCAGGAGGCGTCACCCAGTATAGGTAGATTGCGAACTTTCTGCATGGGATTTTGATGCAACCAGCCAGAATGTTTGCGAGGCATTGCGGAGCGGACGAAGTGACGGGCCTTTTCCTTGACATTGAATTTTCAGTTGATATTTGTGAAATCACTGGCTTGTCTCGTTGGGGTTGCTATTTATTGAGTGGGCGGAACTTACATCGTATTGGATGGCGAGGGCTGGAATTTTACATAGTGGAATACACCAAAGTCTTTAGGATTTGTTGCCATTGAGCTTTTTCAATGTTTTACTTGGGCCATTAGCTGCACATTCCATGGAACTGTCATAATTTGATTTCTTACTGTTTATTGGTTCTTAAGTTCTCACAATTCTCGCCCTTCTAGCTATCTGTAATGTATTATCGCCCTTCTAGCTATCTGTAATGTATTCTCGCCCAGGAGGCGAAGATAATTTTTCGAATCGTGCGTTTTGATCTCAATCCGGGGATGCCAGAGGCATTGAACCCAGTCTTCGAAACCATTTATCCACAGCGGTCCTCATCATCGGCTGAATATGTACATCCATGAATTCGCTGAGGTATTAGAGCTATAGGCACTGACGAGAACACGATGGTGCCATCTTTACGAGGGAATTTGTGACTCATGGTCGAGATTTTTATACCTCTGTGATCAAACATCTGTAAATAAACCTCTCACGACATCGGACCTCCTGAGATTGGGAAGATGTGCATAATTCATTGGTTTTGCCATCAATCAAGGTAAATCTTACTCAGAGTAGCGAAGGGAGTCTGAATTTTTGGGCCGACGGCTCACGACGGCGGTGCTGTAATGCCTTCTAACCTTAAGGGTGCTTGTGAGGGCAGTTGGCTTGTACTCGGAAAAAAGAAAAAAGAAGAAAAACAGAAATATAATAAAAAAATCGAGAAATCAATATTATAAGTTGTTTACATTAATGCCAGTGGTGCCACGTATGTTGGCCAGTATCTGCATTAGCAATATCCTGTCAAAATTAGTCGGAAGGACTGAATTAACACTAGATCAAAATATTTAGGACAAAATTGACAAAATTAAAGGATTTAAGTTTAAATTTTCACCAATGCAATAGGTTTAAGATTTTTTTCGACACTTTTCCCCACCCCTTTTGATCCGTTTCAATTTACTTCAACACAATAAGAACCATCATTGTCCACAAAACGCAAGTTCTTGCAGTTGTTTCAATCAAATAGCATTTGTTGATACATCATTCACCCCAAAAAGAAAATGAAGGAAATCACCCTGTCAATATTGGTGGCATTGGTGATGGTTCAAATCATGGCCAACCCGGGGAGGCCATAACGTGCGGCGACAAGAACTCTTGCTTGGGCCGTCCCTAAAAATCCCTAGGCTTTGCCCCAAAATATAATATCATCATTGAACTTTTGGTTCATTCAATGCCATCTATAAATTATTTCTAAACATTTGATTTAGCCCATAAACTATCAATTTATTTAATTCAGTCCCTCGACTATCTTGCTGAGTTTTGACGCGATCCCCTTGGCTTCCGCATGTTGTCCGCATCGACCATCCCCGATTTGAAGGTGAGCAACTCGAGTTCGAGGTCCTGTGTTTCACGCAATTTATGACGCGAGCCCACCGGCCGTTTCTTAACCTTTGTCAGTACACTTGCCATCAAGAAAGTTACGCGAATTTCTGCTAGTGACACTTACCCGATAAAGCAATTTCCCATCCGGTCAAGACATGTTTAAACTGTATTTCCGGGTGTAAAATTCTGTATTAATGTGATCATTAAGGGGAAGTAAATAGCTCGGAGTCGTTTTTGCATCCATTCATTCGTTTATGGGAATCACGATCCGATTTCGGATATCTAATTAGCGGTTGGTGTGAGAAGAGGTCCAAGAAGGAATAACCGCTTGTCGTCCGATCCTGATCTGAACAATGAGCATTTATTCCGGTCTAGATCTACTCGCGCCTCTCTGAGCCGGTCCTCGGTGGCTCCCTTCATTTCTTCGTTTTAGCATCACATAGCACATAGTCACTCACGTAACACTTTATTTACATTATTTCATTTCATTAACAAAAAGAAGAATATCATTTTTGTGCATTTAAGCTTTCGTCGCATTTCGTGATGGGCTCAGTCTAATTTGTTTTTACTAGTTTTAATTCATAGCATTTATAGTTTGTTAAGTAAGTTGTGATACTTTGTTTTTGATTTGATACATATTTACCTTTTATGCATACCATACGAGGTCCTGTGTGGGGCATTGTGACAACGCATTGTACTAACTTTGCTCGATACGGCTCGATTTGTTTTTTTTTTTTTATTTCCTTTATCTTTATTTATTTTATCATGGATTGTTTCACTTTACCCTTCGAATATTTATGTATGGCCATGTAGATTTCAATGTTTATGAATAAAAATTGCAAAGATTGCATGTGACAAGATTTTACCAAAAAAGAGAAGTTAACAGCATCGGCCTTTAGGTAAAAGCAGCGTAACCAAGTCCCATATCCGAAATTTCGTAGAAAGCTTTCCCTACCTTACTCGGCTCCTAATAAACCTAGAATAGGTCAGGGGCGACTATAGTTTCATGTGATTGATAATAAATGAGGGATTGAGTTGTGAACGTTAGAGCTTTAGAGAGTTTATGCAAAATGTAAGCACTACCTCACAACAGGGCTATAGGCACCCACCTAGCAATATGCTAAACCCCTATCAAAGGTTCGTCTCGGGAGGGTTGCGACATTGCCCTTTCAAGATAAAGCAAGCCCCATCAGGCAATACTTTTCGCATGATGGTGAGGGCCACTAATGGCGTAGCAAGGAGAACTCAGAGGACTTGCTACGTAAGAAAATCGACATCTGTAGAATCGACACAAGGACAATGATTAAGTTGAACATCGTCATCTGTAGAATTGACGCAAGGACAATGATTAAGTCGAACGCCTTGCTTGAGGGATCAATAGAAGAGGAAAGGATCAGTTGTCTGTTCGATAAATTTCGTTTAACAATGAGATGGTTTGGTCGCGTAATGCATTTCATGGATAGCCTGCTATGTTGGCACAAGATCAGCATCGAGGCCGTATGACCTTCACCCGCGGCAAGATCAATTCGAGCATGGATGCCAACAGGGAAGACGCTTTCCAGAAACAATGAAGAAGAGGTCCAAGAAGGAATAACAAGATCCTGCTCTACGCTCAATTTTAACTGACCAGGGTTGGTTTCATATTGTGGTCTATATAAACCTATACAAGGTGAAGCGACCGTGATATCTTACGCATGTAAAGACTGTGAAGAGGGTCGTTTGAGCCTGTAATTTTGCATGCGGAAGGAAAAGCATCAGTCTTAACAGAATAATTTTCAATTCATTCCTTATTATCACAAGAATAACGAACTCACAGGCTCTCTATGTACGTCTTTCAAGTGAGTAAAACTTGAAAGAGTAACAACTACGAAGGTGCTCATTCTGATCGGAATGGTATGATTTGAAGAGTAATATAAATGCAACAACATAGGCAACAGAGCAAGGATAAAAAAATACAAGCCCTGCAACTGATTGTACATCCATATAATTCTGGCCGAGAAGGACTTTAAAAAAAAAAGGGCAGCCTAACCCTAAAGGAAGGAGCTATTGACCATGAACTACAGACTTCGAATCGAATGATGGGACAACTACAGCAACGCCATTCTGTCCAAAAACATGCACCACCCTGTCCATGTTGACCGCATTTCTAGCAGGGGGGGCATTAGTCAGTCAACTACAAGGAACTGAGACTGAGAAGCTGGGTTGTCTCGAGTACCCTCCTAGTTCCTTTTTCTAGGAGTCGTTCAAATTTCTTCTCTAATGGAGCAATAGTTCCTGAAAGGAAAGAAGCAATGGCCAAGTTCAGGTGTTGTCCTAGCGACGATATTTCACAATCTGCTTTAGTAAAAAGGGATAGTACCAGTGCAACCCTGGACCTTTTCACTATATTTGCCACTTCTATTGACAACGTCCGTCATTTTCCACCTGCATAGGAAGGCACATAATTTTCAACAAAGATACGAGTAAATATACAGTATCATCATTACAGAAACAAGACAAAACTCCCTCTTAACACTAATAAAAAATCGAAAGAGCATCAGTTCTAGCCAAAGAAAAGAGTTGCTAAACTAACAGATCCTTGTTTCAGATGTAATGCAGCTATCACCATCACTTGAGAGAACTGAACAAGCAGATAGTTGACCCAGATTGGACAAAAAAATTAGGTAGACATGACAAGTAAAAGGTGATCCACTGAGGGCTGGACATCAATGTCCAAACTCCACAATGTCTATCAAAGAAAAATATTGTCCTCAAAAACTCGTCGCAAGCCCGACCATCAGATGAGTTGTAATAAATTTCCACCATAATTGAGGGAATTTCGCATTCCCTAAACTTCCTAAACTAGTTTGTAACACCATATAGTAAGCAGGTTGACTTAAGTGGGTGGGCTATACAGACTGAAATTTATAATATTAATATCTCCCATAATCTTCAGTGCCAATTCATGAAATAAAATGTTTACGTAACAGATTTCAGTAAATGGTGTGGCTTGATTTTTTTATCGATTTTTCTTCTATTGAATTCCTTTTGTAGGTTCATCTCCTTAATGATGTGACCAATCAAGAAGAAAGGTAAAATTTGCGAGTAATACCCAACCTCATTGAATGTTAAGAGCCAATTTTACTGATCTATAAAAGTATATACATATGAAAACACAGATAATAATTATTAATGGAGTTCTCTCATTAGT
Source organism: Syzygium grande (assembly GCA_024733475.1). Classification (NCBI taxonomy): domain Eukaryota; kingdom Viridiplantae; phylum Streptophyta; class Magnoliopsida; order Myrtales; family Myrtaceae; genus Syzygium; species Syzygium grande. Next base: position 9,054,289 of record JAMXDD010000002.1, on the reverse strand, counting down.
GAACATCATTAATGATGGGACTCAATTTTTATAGATGTTCCGTGACATGAGACTCCAGAAGAAACTAATAGAGTATGACCAAAAATAATACAGCATGAAAAATTTTCAGTAACCTGTAAGATAAATAGTCACTAAGATCATAGAAATTGAAAAAGATTCTCGTATTATAGGTCTCATAGTGCCATAGTTTTGCAAATGTGGAGGATTATGATACAGTTAATACTTCTTGAAAGAGATAGAGTTAAACAATACAGAATAGGCAAAAAAAAAAAAATGAAAATTTACAAAAAAAAATATCAGCTAGCTGATACAGAGCGAGAATGTTCATGACTACTAAAAAGCAATGACATTACCCTCCCCAACCACAATATAACCTCTAGAGTTTCTTGTAAGCTAGTTCTACATGTACACAGAAAAACTGTCTGAAGGTTCAGGTAAATGCACCGAATTGAGCAAGTAATGAAGCATTATTTACCTTCTGCAGCCATTTTCTTCCGTATCTCAGGAGCAGCATTAAAGATACCCAAGGTGGGTTTGTTGCAAACGAAGCACTTCTTGTTCCTTGCATGATGCTGAAAATGGAAATAGAAAAGTTGAATCATTAAGGGTGGAGCCAATCTGTGGTCTATCCAACTCAGGACTAAACTCATGCAGCAACCAGAACCACCCCTAGATTCAAGAATTGTGACCAGGACATTTCGAAGGGAAATAAAAATTAGAACTCATCCATGACACTGACAGAAGACGTGGAAAAAAAGAAAAGCAGCCACTCGCATGCCAACCAAAACTCACTGTACTAGCAAGCAACCAAATCCGGATGGCACATATCTGAGCTTTTAAGGATTTGCTCTCCATGTATGCATCATTCCAAGTACCAACACATGAAAAAACTAGGAAATGCAGTATAATCACAGGTTGCCAAAACAACGTCACCGAGAACAACAACTACCACTCCCTCTGCCACCCTTCAAAACCCAAAAATAAAAGCCACCACATTTGCAAAAAGACAAGATCATAGTGATACGACCTGATGTTCGAAATGTTCCAGATTACTAATTTGATTTCCAATGAATACATCATCGTATGACTAACAAACCAACCCCCCCAAGTGAAAAAGGCTAATGCTAGCTTAATACAAAATTGATTGTTTTGACTAACATATTTAAGCTGAGTTAAGAATTTACAATTAGACGCACCTAAATAACAATAGTACTTTTGGTTCTGTCCAGGTCTACCCAAGCAAACTCATCATACCAGAGAAATCACGCATATAATGCTTCTGTAAATGATTTCACACCTACAAAACATATAGCACGCGATCCAATCCAGCTAAATGCTACAACTGCAGCAAAATAAGAAAAATAAAGAGAAAAGAAAGAAAGGAAGGAAGAGAAAAGAAAATAAAGGAACCAAGCATACACCTCACATATTGGAGACGACTACAAGGTGTACCTTTTCCATCCCTAGCAGCAAAGCATAATGCCAGCAAATTCCAGATAAAATGGAAATAAATGAATAAAAGACCGGATGCAGATATCTACCTTTAATGCACAATGCTCACAGAAGTAATGCTTGCATTTCGTGACGACTGGATCAACAAATCGCTCTCTGCAAATGAAGCATGCAAAGGGCAATTCATCATCTTCTTCATCCTCTGTTTGGTCAACATCCTCTTCATCTCCATCATCCCCTCCCAAGGCTAAATTTCTCTTCCTTGCCTTCTCTGCCTCATCCCACTCCTTCTCCAACTGCCACCCAGATTTGTAATCTCCTCTGTCATGCATAAATTTACATGCGTCTCCATACCCACAATAACCAGTTTCTTTGTAGTCCTTGCATATGTCAGGCTGATAATCAAACCTTGCTGAGACTCTAATATGAGCTGAAGCTCGCAGGGGCCCATGTGCCCCTCCAGCTTTCTCACTGGATATTGTTTGCTCCCTCCGAAACCCCGCCTTGTAATCAGTGTAACCATGGATCCCTTTATACAACTTCCCATCACCAGTGCCCTTACTTTTCCCACTCATCTCATTAGTTGCTTGCTTAAGAACTCTCTCTCGAATAGCTCGAGCATCTTTTGAGAACTCAGTCTCAGTTTCCAAAGTTGCGGTTGCTCTGCTATCATGTTCCACTTGAATTTCTTTTGAAGACTCAAATTTAAATATCGGCTTTTCAGAATCAACCTTTGATTCTGCAGACACAGAGCTCTTGGATGATCCAGTTGAAAAATACAGCTTATTGTCCGTCCTTTGAGGTTTTTTCTGATTATGTAACACTGAACCCTCCGCCTTGGAATCTTCATCATCGTCTTCTTCAACCATCCGCTTCCTGATATTCTTATTTTTCGACGGTCTCCTGAAAAAGCTACACACTGACGATGGAAGAAACACTGAATCAGTATACTGACATTCTTAAAGGGGAAACTACAAGCAGCATGATATAGAAGCTGCTGGAAAGATAGGAGTTTGTATGGTACATCAGGAATTACCCTGTTCAGATGTTTGCTTTTCACTTGTCTCCTCCAGATTTCCTGGTTCAGCCTGCTTAGCCTCGCCAGAATCCGCCATAACGAAGCCTAGCCTACCACTAAAAAACAGGCTCGCCGCTCTCGCGTTCCAAAAAGCAAAGACACTACACCTGTAATTTTATCATAAGGTAATTAATACCCAAAATCGCCAACTGATTCAAACGCCAAAAGAAAAGACTATCTTTGTTTCTTATATCGATCGAAAAGTACACAAGAGCGACTATGTCTAACCAAAATCCTTGCTGAACAGCTAAATCTATCTCCATTTAATGCTTCAGCTTTATTTATAGACAGAGTCTATACCATCTATGAGGCCTCGTTCATTTACAAAGAGGTTGCATATGAAACACAACATATATCCTTCACACAATATTTAAACTGAGCTGAAAATCCCGTAAAGAACATGTCTCCATAAATAAATTACGATAAATTTTGGGCAGCAGAGTATGTAACAAATTACTAACTTGGCTAAAAAAATTTGAAAAGAAAAAAAAATCCAGCAAGAGAAACAGATACTGAAGAAACAGAACCAGCCCAGCCAGAGAACTCAAAGCCACGCTGACATCTTAGAACCAATTTAACACCGCCACAAATTGAAAGCTAATCATGCCACTAAAGAAAGAAATCAACTCAATTCAGGGTACGGGTCGCCCTAATCGGTTGGAAAATGAGCCAGATTACACAATGGCGTTTGAAAATTACACCAATTCTCCAAGAAGGAACGAGGACTCGTGACATTTATCCAGAAATCTCAGCTAAATAGAAAGAAAAAAAGAAAACACAAGAAGAAGCAGCAGCTAAACGTCCCAGAGAATCCGAAAACATCGAACCGAATAATCCCCGAATAAAACACTCGCCCGAGACTAAAATACGCAAAAAATATTCAGAGAGGACAGAAGCTCATTTCGTCGCACCACGCGAACGTACCTCCTACAAAACTCCTCTCAGACGACGGTCCTCCTCAGATGGGTGTCTGGCTCTTGAGGTTCTTCTCGTCCTCCTCCACGATCTTCCCAGCGTCCGCCCAAAGAGGTTCCTCTCTCAGAACAAGGAAGAAAAACCCGCCGCTGCACGGAATCAGTCCCCGCGACGCACGGATGACGAGCGAACGATCGGAGCGCGAATTTCGGTTCACCCGGCTCGGGAATTCGAGATTTCATGCGACACGAGCGTGGCGGAGGCCGAATCGTAAGCAAAATTTGCACCTCGCCGCCGGTCGCCGACTCGTCGGAAGCCGTCGAAGAACCCTAATAAAGCCCTAATTTTTTTTTTTTGGCTCTGTTCACGAATCGAGAGAGAGAGGTAGGGGGTGCCCTAATCCTGATTCTGCTCCCCCAATTCAAGACGACGCCGTTGCTTCCCTTTTATGCCTTTGGTCTGCTGAGGTGCGTGTCGCGAAGTTTGTCTTCGACCCGAGACGATAACCAAAGCGAGAGGTGTTTTGAAGAAGAGGGGGCGAAGCTGGGACCAATAGGAGAGGACAAATTATTTTTTTGGGGGATATGTTCGTCGGAGGAGGAAGTCCTAAAATTCGTCGTGAATCTGCAGTTAAGTCATGAGACTTATAAAAAGTACAATTAAAATTTAAAATTTATCAAATTGATTCGATCGAGTCCTAAAATTAATACCGTCTAATTTACCAACTTGAGAATGTTGACGTGACGCCGACATGGCTAATTTAAAAAATTTTCTCTATCCTACGCAGCGATGATGTGGCTAAATTATGAAACGTGAGATTAAAACGACGCCGTTTTGGCTCAAGTTTGATCTTTAATACTAATTTTATTTAAATAATTAAAAAAAAGGAGGAGAAGGAGGAGAAGTTAGGTAGGGAGGGCTGTAAGCAGCAAGCCCTTGTTGTCTCGCCGATAGTAGGCAAGGGTTTGGTGACCTCTGCTTGCCCTCCCCGCCCTCACCGGCCCCTCTTGGCGATGGTGGGGCGGCAAGGGCTTGTGGCCCTCCCCGTCTGACTTCTTCTCCTTGTTTTTTTTTTTTTTGAAAATATTTGCTTATTTCTAAATTTTAGTTTAAATAAAATTAGTATTAAAATAATAATAATAATAAGCCACGTCATTGTCACGTAGGATAGAAACAATAAAAGAAAGAGTTATATCAGCATTTTTCATTAGTCAAATTGAATGGAGTTAATTTTACGACTCGATTGAACTAATTTAATAAATTTTAGAACTTGATTGCACTTTTTGCAAGTTTTATGACTTATATGTACTTTCGTGATAAGTTTTAGGACTTCCAATAAACATATCCCTTTTTTTTTTTTAATTTATCTAAATAGCAACCTATGCTATAATTTTAATTATTATTTTCCTAAAAAATAATCGCTTACAAAAATATATGTAGGAAAAATATTTCCATCATTCATGAAAATATTCAGACATAAATTATTGACGATAATGAAAAAATTTTCATTGACTAATTTTTTCAAACGATACAAGTAAATATTTTGACACTAATCATTGATTTTTCCAATACCCACCGGAAAAATGCCTTACCTCCGAATTGGGTTTCTCTCCGGCCCTAGCTCTTTGGGAGTTATTATGTAATGATGCCCATCTCTTGAGCCTTTCCAACTTTGAATTAGTTTAATGACAAGTTCTTTTCCTGACAAAAAAAAAAAAAAAAAAAAGTTCAGAGGCATCAAGCATGTAGACAAATTTGAAAGAACCTGTATTGAGCATACATTGAGCATAACACCAGTGCGCAGCTCAGATATTATGGAATATGTACGTGAATGCCTACCTTACAATATCTTTAGTTGTCGAATTTAAATAAATTCGGACGACACAATTAAACTTGAAGATGGATGGATCATCGCATATTTTATCGAGATGGCTAACATGATTTTTACGGCGTACCCACTCCATTAAATTCAGGATAGATTATTCATTCGCACACCGCGTCAAATATTTTTTTAAAAATTATTTATTTTTCGCGAAACAGATAGAGCGGCACGGAGTATTATTATTGTTTTGTGTTTAGGTTTTTTTTTTGCTAGATTGTTTTGTGTTTAGGTAGTAATCAATTGCCGCGATTTTTTTTTATTGGTACGATGATGTTTTCGGGCAAAAGAAAGAGCAAATTAACTACCATGGTTTTCTTCCATTTTGGGCTCATCTCCCTCACGACTCAACGACCAGAAAGCATGAGTCAAGAGATCTTTGTCAGCAGTTGGAAAGGTAGTGGCTGGCGCTTCCATGGCGGTTCCACACCTATCAATCCACACTCTCTCTCTCTCTCTCTCTCTCTCTCTCACACGCACATTACAGATAATGCCGACAATTCAAGAACGTTAGATTCTTGAAAATATGCTGATGCTTGTCAACGATCACTCTTCTTAAGTTACTGAAACAGAGCCTGCCCCTCCGTCTTCTTCCTTCCAGCTTCACCTCGGCATCAATGGCTTCGTACCCGCTGGCCGCTGTCCTCGGCACTGTCGCCGTGCTGGCTTTCGCTCTGGCGCCTGTGACGCTGTCCCTCCCTTTCGTGGTCTTCCACGGTGAATTTTCGCGGCCTCCCTTATTCGCGTTGTGTTCCTTCTTGATGTGTTTGGAACTTGTTCGTTCATGCCCCGCTTGCCGTTGTTCTTCTTGGTTGTGAAACCGTTCTGTTCTGTTGTTAGGTAAGCGGGGGTCATTGCCATGCCTATCTTGTGCTTGCTGATTTATTTCCTTCAGTGATACTAATGATTAAGCATGAGTTGTTGGTAGTATCACTAGCTGTAGGATTGGGACTCTGTTTTCTTGTTTCTTCTTTTTCGACTTGGTCCTCAACTAAGTTGTTTGGTTCTCGCTTGGTCGACTTCTAGGACGGTGTTGTTTGAGGTCGGTGGTAAAAGGCATGTTGTTCCCTGTTCTTTCTTTGATATGAGTTACAACCATTGGTGATACAATCTGTGACTAGGAAGGGGGAAAAACGAAATCCCATGATTATGCTTCCATGCATTGGCAATGAGTCACCAAGCGGCTTGATATAAATAAGCTTTTGAAATCATCTTCATTTCCTAACTCTATTTACTTTTTTGCATAGTAGTTCTATCTCTCTATCCTTAGTGTTTGTACTGGTGTACTTTGTGCCTTTATCGTTAGAAGAACAGGAATGTAGAGTTGAAGTTGTGACTGTCTTGTTCTTCTAAAAAAACTTTGCGCAGTGTGAGGTTGTCATGAAACCATTTGTATTCAATTGGCATCTTTCCAAGAAACATTTCGATTGTGATTTGTCAAGTCACATGCTATAAATACATTGTTGGTCCATTTCCTTACAACTTAAACATTTGGGAGGGACAATTTGTCTAACATGGTATCAGGAGTTAAGGTCAAGGCTTCGAAGCTTGACACTCCCTCTCAATTTTCTCCGGCTTGTTAAACCTGTTATTCTGCCTGTTTTCACATTTCATCGATTATTTCGTTAATGTGGTTCCATCCACAACCTGAGCGCAAGGGCCAACATAGACTCAAGGGCAAGTTTTCAGCCATATGCTACAAATATATTGTTGGCCCGTTTCCTTTATCTTAAGCTTTTATGATGAACAGTTTGTCTAATATGATTATAGATTACTACTTAAATTAGATGCACACCAGGGATTGAGGAGTACTGAAAAGCATTCTTGACCTTGTCCATTTCTTGGATGAAACAATTCTCAAGGAATGTGTGCCATATGTGTTTGCTCCGCTAAGTCAAGTCTTGGGCTCCAGTGTCATAAGAGCGAGAGGTCTGAGAGTTTGTGGAAAACGAGCACTGGTGGCACACACCGCACTGTTATACATGTTGGTCTTGGTAGTTGCCCCAGTTGACATTTCCTCTAAACAGGATGACGTTTCATGGGTTGTTTGCATCAGGTATTAGCGACAAGTGCAGCAACAAAGGAGTCACACGCTTCACTGAGCTCTTAAGCAACTGGTCCGGTTCTGAAGGCCACTGCATGTATGGTTGCTTTCTTTGCATGAACATTTTCAAGATTCAGCTTCACATAGATTTTTTTTTCATTTTACTTTTTGAAACTCTTTTTTGTCTGAATCAATGGTTAATGACATGCTTTGCCAAGGAAATGCTTGCATGAGGCCCCAACAATTAATCAATGCATATTATTTTCTTATTTTTCCATGCTTTGGGAAGTTTCAAACATATTACTTTTAGAATGATGTTTATATACTTGTTCTTAAGACTATTCTTCTGATGTTTTGAATTTGTACCTCTATGGAACATTAGCTACAATTATGTCTGTTCATGGAATTGGCAATTAGTGTCCTATCTGAACCACTGTGACAATCTTTGTTAATGGCAAAATTGCGTTCATCAGTGGGTTATTCTGTTTAACTTAACCTTTTGTTTTGCATGTTGGTCTAGAATTTTCTCCCACATTGGTGACATGATTAATCCTTTTAAATTTCATTAGAAAATGGACTTATTTTTGTTCATTTACTCTTTCCACTATCTCTTACTTTGTAGTGAAATAGGAGACGGCTCATGGGACTCGTGGACTATGCCACTTCTAAAGCAGGTAAGTTGTCAAATGGCTATTGCTTGTTATCCTTAATGATTTGTATCTGACAATCCATTACAATCTGTTATGTACCTTGCCTTTCAGACCGCCATTGCTTGTGAGAAGGTGTCGACAGTTTCTGGAGATATGTATTGTCTTCTGGTACCTGAAATTCACTTTTACTGGAAAAATTTCGATATCACAGGTGAAGAACATGAGCGAACTCAGCGATGGCTACAATTTAGTTGGGCTTTCTCAGGTAATGACATTGAATGCCAATCTTAACTAAATTATAAGTCACTAACCATGCATTGCCTCATGTAGATGGAACCATTCTGCAGATTCTGTGTTATAGTCATAGACAAGTGGGGAATCTGTTAGATCTACTAAAACAGTAATTCAATTGGACTTGAAATTGAACATATTGAGAAGTTTGTGATTCTTTACTTGATGCAAGAGAAAATCTACGGCTTTTTGTTGAGTGAGTGAGCTAATTGCGTTGACAGCATCAAAGAACTAGAGCCCGGTCAATTTTCTAGGAAACATAACTAGGTTAGCATCTCTGAAATGTGAGCATGTTGGAAAGAGAACTAGAATGATGTCTTGACTATATAATTTGTCAATTAGTCAGTCCTGAATCTCTTCTGACTTATGAGTTTACAAGATGTTAGGAGAGAGAGGATATTGATAGTGACTGCACATCTTATTAATACAAATTTTAGTTAAAAGAAAATTTAAAATTGAGATGTGGGGGTAGTGAAGGAGTTTAAGGTGGCATCCTTGTGGAAAACTTCATGTATCTCTAAAGTCTACACAAATGCTTTTAAAAGCTTTACATTGATGTTATAGTATCCATTATTTAGCAATAAACATGTGGTTTAGATGCTGTAATCTTCAACTCATTATATTTATTCTATGCCCTTGTATGTTGTACTCCAGTAATTCTTAGGCAACATAACCAACATACTGTATCGATGTAGTGTATAGACAGCACAGTTAGCTTAATAAGTGGTGAATGGATAATAGACAATGTCATAATCTGTGAATTCTTACTAATGTCTTTGTCCTGTTGCTGTATGCCTAGTTTCTCCTTTTTCATGGTTAGAGTTATCTGTCTACCATCATTGCAACTTGCCTGCCTGTCTCACAGGGATCCATGATTGGTCGAGGCGTTGTTGAATTTTGTGATGGAGCACCTCCGGTGAGATAAAGTTCTTCACAGAGTGGATTACACAGTTTCGTGTCATGCATACTTTCTTTTTGATATTGACTTGAAAACATGTAGTGAATCATTTTATATTGTTCGTAGATTTTTTCCCCGCTTTTCCTTTCACGAGTCTTATAATATTCTTTATTATACTACAGCCCAACTTTTGAGATAATGCACAGAAGCGCTCTATTTCTTGTCTATAATTTTCTTAAAGATGTCAAAGTATAAAACTTCGAGTTTGCAGAGTCACATTTTTGAACAATGAAATGAGATTCCACGAATAGCACTTTGTCAAGCTGTGCCACTACGGTGTAAATTTCTGCAAATTTTACTTTGATCCTAGAAGTAACACTTGAGTGCAGTCGTGGGCCTTTTAACATCAACCTCTTTCTAGATCGTTGTGCTGTGCTAGTAATACTGTGGGGCTCGATTTATAACCTTTTTATGTTGGCATAACTCATCTGAAGCTCCTTCATCTGTCTTCGTACATCAAGCATGATATTAAGGACACTGAAGCTTCTCTTCCTACTATCCTGTATGTCTTCCCTCTTCCCTCTCAGAACAGTATATAAAATGAAGAGGAACAAATATCTCGACAAATGTTTAAGCAGGAAAAATTGACTGGAATGATTTGCTGTAAAAGATTAACTTCCTAATATATTTCAGGAGAAAAATGGGTCCACATGGGAAATGCCGGTTTTTAAGGACGACACAAAAACTGCAGATCACAAGCCTTTTGATGTTTACTTTAAGTTTGTGCATTTCAAAGGGTCTGTAGCACATTGCTGCGCTAATTCCTTCTCCCACCAACTAGTGAGATATTTTGGAGTACTTTGGATGGAACTTGGTCCTTATGTCATTTTTTTCTTCTTCACTAGTTGGATGTGTTAATGATTCGTAGTAAATATTTTCCTAACTGCAGACATGAAACAACATGATGTCACAAATTAAATTAGCTGCAGACATCGCTAAGTTCTTTCTAGCTACAATATCTAATATAATGGATAATTTGCTAACCTACCTTTTTGATGTTGTGGTCCCTTTTGTTGTTATTGGCAAGGGAAAAAAAAATTCCTACTGCATAACCAGCGAAAAAGACATTTTATTATATATTCCTTCACTTGGATTGAAATTTGCGTTACGTTTAATGGAAGTGCAGATGGTAAAGAGAAAAGGGTTGTGATAGTACGGCACCATATCATGTCACGTATTAATTTCTAATGGGAAGTAAAACAGTAGTTGACCTGCGGAAAAGAAAACTTAGTCTCTTCTTTTTTGCATAATGATCCTCCAGTCCAAGTAAATGCAGGGAATAAGGAAAAGAAAGACAGGACTAAAGAAAAGAACAAAGTTATGTGTGCTTTCCACTTGTGTATTTTTTGGATAAGTGGACAATAGAGGAGGATTATTTCCGGGGTTCTGTTTCTTTCTTTTGACACCAGATATCTCTATCTGAAAATTTTCAACTTGCTTTGTTATTCATATACAAAGAAGCGATCCGTTCTCTTAAATTCTTTGATCCTCACCACTCCATTCATTACGAAGCAGATTTACTTCTCCTGAGTGCATTTCTGAACTGTTCTAACAGCGCAAGCTTGTTTCTCTATTCGTGGAGCAGGTGAAGAACTTCATATCACTAGCAGGCATCCATGCTGGAATTGCGTCTATACCGTTTTGTGGAGTAAGTAGTCCGTTCCTTTCCCACAATTGATCCATTCTTTTTACCAATTATTAGCAGCAAAAAGGAAGCTCATTCTGTTTGTGATCTTGTAAGCGAGAAATTTAAGTATCCTTTCGCAGAGTGCAAAAGACTTCTTGGTAAGTTGATATACTTGACGAAGATATAGTCTGTTTGGCTAATTGAGAGTAGTTCTCTCCAGCAGAATTATACCATGACAAGGGCAAGAAAAAATCTTTTTTTCAAGTCTTTCCTATATTTATTTGCAAATATCACTAATCTCCCAGTTTTGTACATGACACACATTTCTGGCATGGTTTTAGATTGATTTGGCATTAGTATACACCATTCTCTAGTGTTCTCTTGATTGAGGTCTCATGGGGGTTGAAGTTTGCTTACATAGCTGCAGTTTGATTTTTTTGTTCCTTCCTTGACAGTCTGGTATCTTTTGCGTTCTTGTGGACTATTTGATCGAGCTACTAGGGATCTACTCTGAATATGTCCAGGTTTGGCTTGGTCTTCCTAGTCATTTTCCGATTCACATTACCCTATTACTGTAACGATACCTGAGGATAGTGTTGATCAAAGTCTTATCCAGGCTACTTTTTCTGCACCATCAACAACTAGCTTCTTTACATGTCCACTGTAGAAATATTGCGCCAACCTAATTTTCTCTCTTCTTTCATACTTCACTGTTTAACCGCATCTTCTTGTTTTGTTTGGAAACCTTCATACAATCACAGGAGCACTTGGCACCCGCTGGTTATGTGAAGATTCCAACTGTGAGTATGATTCTGTGTTAAGAGAGAAAATACTTAGATAGAATGACTTTTTGTTTGTATGTTCTCGATGGTCCTAATTTGTACATCTTACTTTATTATTCAGTGAAATTATTTTATAGCCATTCCAAAATAGGTGTGGCCGACAATACTCCTCGTATAACATAGGAGCAATGCATATTTTCATTGATTTCCTGTTTTTAGTTTCGTGTGTTTGATGTTATTTGTCAATGCAAAATAGCATTTCACTTGCTATTGTGTCTCAAAGTCTAACAGTTCTTTCAATTAAGCATGGTGTGAATTGCCTTTCGTTTCCGCAGGACCTTGCTAACTATCTAAAAGGATGTAAATTTCTCCCAAAATTAAACAATGAACATGTGGATGACAGAAACTCAACCTACAAGGAAAGATTTGCTAGCTTGCAGAACCTAGTCCTTATTATGGTAATGTTGTTGATTTTGGACTCGTCTTTTGCAGCTTCGTGATGCTAACTCTTTTTATTTCCCACTAGTTTGAGCAAGACTCTGTGTTGGTACCAAAGGAAACATCCTGGTTCGGATACTATCCAGATGGAACTGAAGATACTATTTTGCCTGCCCAGGAGGTAATTGATGTAGTACCTTGAAATGCAGTTATCAGTGTCTTTATTAGTGCCACTGAATTATGGTAATATTTGGGTGACACTAATGGTCACTGAAAGCAGTGGTAAAGTATTTATGGTTGATGAGGGTGGAATCTCCTTGTGGATCAGAAAGCATGCATTTTGAAAGGTTGCATTCTTTTGAGAATTCTTTCCAGCCCTCAACCGATTCCATAATTAAGATTCTACTCGAGGACTTGCATGCACATAAATATATGAAAAACCGGGGGGTGTGGAATATGTAAAATCTCTGGTAACATTGATATTGACTTGGAATCAGCTTTTTTTATTGCACGTTGCGTGGTCAACCGAGAATTATAACAGAGAACAGGCTGAAACATTTTCTAAACCTTACATATGAATGATCAACCATGTTGAAAGTAATACTGAGGATTGTGAAAGCATTTTCTTTACTGAACTCTTTCTCTACAATCTTATGGTGTAGGAGATGTATACCCATGACGTGGTTTGGAATTGCTTTTGGTAGTGATTTATGATTTTCATTTCATCATTGAGCATTCAACTTTGAAAAGTCGATAATCTAAGGAAAATTGCATTTACTTGAGAAAAATGGAAGGAACAGAATGGGTGATGGAACATATTGTGATATAGTGTAGTGGCTGTGGTGTAAGCTTATCATAACATGCTTTTACCCTAACTCGATGCTACAATTTGCATCCTTTTACCATTAGGACTGGATTGGATTGAAAAAAAGAGGAATGTATCTCATTGATTCATTTCCTGCAGACCGAGCTTTACATCGAGGACTGGATTGGATTGAAGACCTTGGATGAAGCTGGGAAAGTCAAATTCATCAATGTCTCTGGGCACCATCTCCAGATCTCTCTTGCCGATATGAAAGAATATATACTACCTTACTTGGTGGATGATGCAGCATTAGTGAAGAACATAGCAACAGGAACGGCTTCTAGTAGCTGGACCCCTTGGGTTCAGGGTTTGTATCGAAGAATGGTTAGGCTGTTTGAGGATCGGCCGCTGCTCCTCTCTGTGCGTTAGAGGGTGATGCATGTATTCCAGGCATGAACACGAAACATGAAGTGAAAAATGATTGTTTTTGGCGTGAATGGGTGATTGAATTTTTATAGGTTGATATGGTATACATCCTTGGCCTTGTGTACCTAATTATTCGAGGATGTTACTTACTGGATTGACTTGAAAGTTCTGAGAATACTCTGAAAGATGAAATTCCCATTTCTACTAAGGCTTATGAAACTTTTGAAATAATTGGAAGGGAAGGATCTTGCATCAGCCATGACTCTTGCTCTCAATAGATGCTGAAAATATTATGGTACTTCCTGCAGTTCTGCGTAACTATGCAATTAAAGAGCGATGCATAGAAGTCGAAGCCAAGTCACAATTCAACGGAAACTTCAAATTAAATGCTAGTAAATATCACATTCTTTGGCAAACCTTATACGATGTACTAAACTCTATCCATGCCTTCTTGAAAAACTTAAAACGAATTTTAGTGTTGGTAATTGCATTACAACATTGCTAACTTGCTAAGTTTTAACCGTATCCGCTTGTACAACTCACAAGGCGTTGGCAACTTTCTAATTCATTTGACATTGGTATATTCATTACTATAAAGGTAACTTGCTAACCTCTTACCCGATTCAATTGTAAAATTTAGAAATTGTTGACTTACTAATCAATTTGACGACGGTAAATTCATTATGACGTCGGTTATTTATTAGTCTCTATCCTGTCCACCTGTAAAATTTAAAAGAAGTTGGGAAACTTACAAATCAATTTGACGTTGCAAATTTACGTCATAAATTTCTTCAAACATCTACCAAAGTTGAGGAACGTTGAAGTGGTTCATGAAAATTAAAGTAACGGCAATCAACAAGTAGAAACAAACAAAACTCATTAATGCGGAGGTTTTTTATAATTAAAATACCCCAAACTCCAACACTTTCGTTTCAACCTAACGATTAGCACCAAACATTTTCAACTTGGCAGTTCAACCGCAATTGCTCAGCAACTGCTAACCCTCTTGGCTTTTACTTGGTTAACTGGGATGCAATCTGAGTTGTACATCCTTCACACACACGAAAAGTAAAACTTGTTGGCCTTTGCTGCGCTCCAGTCATCTTGAGCACCGCAATTAAGCCAGCGCTCAATCGAACGGGTCGACTTTGACAGGTTTTAAATCAGGCATCTGACATAAAAGTGCTCGAACTCGATGGCTGACAAAGCAAAAAGAAAATTTCGCGTGCACAAGGTCACGGGACTATAGAACCAACCAGCTCAACTTTTTAGCAGCTTTCCTAGAGTATCCCATAATCAAACAATAAGTTTCGGACGTATCTTCTGGTAGAGCTATTTTTCCAACGGGGTAGAACCTCAGGGTCAAGGAAAGCACCAAAAAGGTAAGTAGTCAAGAGACATCCGAACATGACAAAAGGAATGATTCCGGGCCCGATGCTTCTGGTCAATACTACATACGTACCACAAGCAAAGGCTAGCACCATCCCCAATATCGCAAAATAAATGCAAGCTGCCGCGATGTGCGTGTATCTCACCTGTTGTCGCTCGCTCAATGCAGAAGTTTCGAATTGTAAGAATAATGCCAGGATGGAGAAACAGAACGCAGCACTGTCAGTTATCACAAAGCCTTTGAAAGCGGCCCTGCTAGCAAGAGTCGCCATTCCTTGGTCGGGTCCGTCGTTGTTATAACCTCCGGGCATCGTGAAAGCCGCAGCGAAGGTCACTGTCGCTATGAGCACTGCCACTAGTAGTTGAAGGTCGATAATGCTTCTTTTTGACGAATAGAAATTTTCTCGGTTGGCGGTATTACTTCTTGAGGTTACAGACCCACCTGGTTGATCCTCAACAGATTGCTTGTTTAACCTGTTCTTGACACGTTGAAGAACCCAGTCTTGCCAAAACGGCCCTCCGTGATATCCTTCCAACACATGTTTAACTTTTGCAGCTCTGTAGCCGACCTAAAAATGTACAGAATGTATCAATTTACGTTGGTCTTTCCCGGCGAAATACTTCAAGACCCCACTTTACACACTCAAGATGCATCCATATCAAACAACACTCCCGACGAGCCCTAAAATATTGAGGAGAATTCATTCAATTCATCTCTTTTAGACAAAATTATTTACTCAAAAACTTTTTGAAAGGGGGCAGAAAAGAAACAGAAGAATTTTAGCTAATTATTGTACAAAATTTTCTTATTCTTTTGGATGAATATAAACTTCTCGATTAAGATCCTACAAAAAGTACAGCTAATTTTACATCATAAAGAGTGGTTGACAGCTTGGTACAAGGGTCATTAGACAGTCCAGATTTATTCTTCTTTTTTCTCATTTTCTTTTCTTTCTTTTTTCCCTTTACCTTATCCCCCAACTTTAAAGGATCCCAGTCCTAAATATTTTTGCATTTTTTTTCAAGATAAATAAGACAGACAATTACCTTTGAACTAGTTGAAGACTCGCATGTTGCAGCGATTTGAAATTTATACTTACTGAAAAGTTTTGTTTAGATGATATAATATGATCATACAACACAATATTCACAAACGTTATACACTGTATTTTACACAAATAATATTGATCTATCAACCAAACAACAAGATTAACTAATATGGAAAATTACTTTACTAAGTGATTAGTCTTAAATTATACGGTGTTATTTGAATATTTTGTACTGTATACCTTGCAATGAAACAAAAATATCCAAACTTAAAATTGTTTGAAACTAGTTTGCTATATGCAGTATACTGTTTCCTAGAGGATCCCATAATCAAATTGCACTTAAATTCGAAAGCTGTGGGATTTGATGTTGATATTTGTTGTCGGAACATAGATAGATCAAGTGGAATAAAAAATCCTTTTTATTTTTTTGTCTAATTAATGTTAAAATTAGTTTGCGACTTAATGTTAAGTGAAGTGGGGCGGAATGAAGTTTTATGATAATGTGGCTCAACCACAAAATTCAATTCTAATCACCTTTCTTATTATTTATAGTTAGATATGAAGTATGAAATCACGACGCTCTAAGTCCCTTTTTCAAATGTGTGTCAACACTCAGTAAAGCAATCTATGCTACTCTTTGCTATGAAAATAAAAAATATAGTCAATATGCCTGAACAATCGAATAAGCAAAACAAAGTTGACGCAAAATAACTTCAAAGTGTTTGCACTTGAAATGTGCATCACCCGAGCCACAGTTTTAAGTGTTCAAGCAAGCATACCTCCTGATGAGCAGAAAAAATGTCAACGGCGGTCAAATGATCCTTATTTTTGGCAAAACGGTCCACCCTCTTGTCTCGTGCAAGCATAAATATGATGTTGTACCGTTTATGAAGCGCAGCCAAATGCAAAGCCGTGTTTCCATCGGTGTCTTGTTCATTGATAAGATTCTCTAGGTTTGGCATCCCTAGTGTGAGCTTGACTACATTTACTTGTCCACCAATAACAGCTCCATGAAGAGCCGTTTGTCCTCTAGTGTTTATTATGTCACAAGCATCAGGACAGGATCTAATAAGCTCGTCAATGACATTGATGTGGCCTCGAAATGCTGCAATGTGAAGAGCCGATTGCCCCTCTTTGTCCAAGTCGTATGCTGCAGAAGTATCGTGTTCCAGGAGGAATCGAACTGCTTCGACTTTGCCAAAGCAAGCGAGATAATGAAGGGGAGTCCACCCCACATCATCTCCTTCTCTGATCATTTCTGGTGTCTTCTCCAGGATTTTCAACCAACCTTTGCAAATACAATAGGAATGTGTCATGATCTAGACTGTTTCGAGCATCTTGACATAGATATTAAAACTGCATTAATCCCATTAAATTTTCCATTTTTGCTCTGCACTAGGGAGGAATATGTCATGGTTATTCTGAAGTTTCTCTAGTGATCTTGTGCAACACATGTAGAATCTAACTACCTTCGATCTAGCATAATGCGGAAGTTTGTAAAGTTTTTCCTCATTTTACGGAAATATCGAGCCTAGCTCACTTTTATAGAAAATTTCGAGACTGAATAGCATTGAATCATGAGGAGAAAATGTCGAAACAAAGAACACAATCCAAAAAAAAAACAAAGAACTGGATGAGAGAGGTAAGGGAAGAGGTAGGGGTGTGATGGTGGTGATGATTGCTGCCACTGCCATCGTAGGAGGGGTTGATGATGATGTAGCCAGAGGCATTCGAAGAAAAGTGGTAAAATCAGAAAAAAAAGGAACAGAACAAGGTCTAGAAAAAAAGGCGTAGACTGAGATTACGTGCCTGCAAAAAATACCATCTTAAAATAGTGATTTTTCTGAATGAATATGTAATCCAAAACGTAACAAACTCTTATATTCTTTTCTTAGCCCGCATACTATGAGAAGACGAACCGGTTCAAACTTATTTAATAGTTAATGAACAGAACAATAAAGAGAATGCAACGAGCACAAGAACTCGAATCTTTTCAAAACATAACCACGGTATATGACTTATGAGTGGTCCTTTATTTCATATGGCTTAGAATCTTGGGATACTTACGGGTTGGTGGGCGAAACATTGTGGCATGTGCAGCTGTCAATCCCTTAGGGCCCTTATGAGGGGATGACACCGAGAAAGCACCTAAAATCAGATCAACGCTACAAAAAAGTCCCCGGTCCGCTGCAACATAAAGCGGGGACTCATCAGCAGCATTAGTAATGTTACACAGTTGAGGATCTTCTTCAATCAGCAACTTCACCACCCAATAATGGCCTCCTCTCAATGCATAGTGCAGCGCGGTATCCTTCTGCGAATTTGGCTTTCGAAGTAGCTCTTTGCACGCGTCAACTTGTCCGTTTTCAACAACCCAGTGCAGTGATTTCGCCAGATAAATGAAGACTTGAACCGCTCTGTCACTTCCTACTTTAGCAGCAAGGTGTAGGGGAGTGTCTCCTTGGTAGTTACC
Organism: Syzygium grande; assembly: GCA_024733475.1. Lineage (NCBI taxonomy): Eukaryota > Viridiplantae > Streptophyta > Magnoliopsida > Myrtales > Myrtaceae > Syzygium > Syzygium grande. The sequence goes on along the minus strand of JAMXDD010000002.1, from coordinate 9,036,033 downwards.
CTGCCAAAGAAGGGCCGGTCCTGATGGACATTGAAGAATATGTTGAATGAACTTTACCTGCTTGTATTGAGCCGCAACGTGAAGAATGCTGTTCTTTTTTGGCGTTGTTTGGTGGAAAAGGTCCTCTCCATTTCCTGAAATTGTTGCCTTCAGAGAATCAAAGTCTCCCGACTTTGCTGCCTCATACACTTTGGGATGCATTCTGATTGTCTCTCTATCTTTCCCAGGACATGGAGTAGTTGCCAATGAACTAGTATATATAAGCAATGAGTTCAAGTGGGAGGAATTTCTTTCAGATAATAGTTTTCGAAAAGCCAAATTGATCGATTTCTTTGAAGTTTCTGTAATCCCACGCGCAAATTGAAAGGAAAAAGATCAAGCAATTAACAAAACAAAACAAAAAAAATCAACGGCCAGGTCTCCCCGCAGCTTCTTTTTCGTCCTTTTTTGACTTTTGAACCATCTTGACTCCCACTTTTCATCTAATTCAAAACCATTGCATCATTGCACGATCCAGGAAACTTCCTGAACAACGTAACTTTCGACTTACGTGCCTTCCCAGTTCCCACTGTGGGTACGTAGCTATGAGAACCATCTTGGATAGTTCCTCATGTTGGCCACGAAAATGGCATGTCCAGGATAACCATATTCAGAAACCGAAACACAATAATGAAGAAATTGTTGATTCACGTACTTGGTTTGAAATCCATCGTACTTGATGCGGAATTTGCGACGGTTTCCGAACACGAACTCAAGATCTTCTCCCCTATACCCTTCATTAGAACACTGGCTTAATAAGATTGCCGCTCATGAGAAGAAAGTTCTCTCTAGATCTGTATGTGAGTCAAAATGTGCATCATTAGGTTAGGAGAGAGACTTGAGCGCTATTTATAGAGTCTTCGACCACGGGCCCTCTCATTACGGGCCGGGCTGTACTCCCACACCCAGCCAAATTTCATATTAGACTAACCCATATATTTGACCTTTATTAGACCAAACTCATTCAGTTAATTTCAATTAATAAAGCCCACATTAAGAAATTCTTACATTCTCCCACTTGGGCGATATTAATTGAAACACAACTGTGTGCGCACCCTTATATTGGTCTAGAGATTATTCTTAATAGTCAATCCGATCCCATAAAGTCTCGAACACCGAATCATGGCGGTAACTGCATGTACTCACGCAAAGCCTTCCATGGTCACGAATGCTTTCAACTTTACTGATACGGATTCAATATGATAGTGTGTCAAATGGACAATACCTCATAATGAGTGATACTTCATGTGTTGTCTACTTTGTTAGTCCAAATTTTCTCTCCTTATGTGTCACAAAACCTAGTGTGTCACCAGAGAATATCCTTCATGGTTTCAATGAACCTGCATATGTCTTAACTTGATAGTTAACTGTACTTTATGTGTAATAAGATATATTGTTAAGGCTAATACCAAGAATGCCCCGTAGCCTATACTCAAGGTTTACACAATGCCTCGAGATTTTCATACATGTACTCAACTTGATAAATCTACATTCACAAATACCTCATTGAATGCAAAAGAGTTGATACATATTCAAATATTACAAAAATGTAACAAAATCATATACAAACTTCATAAGAGTAACATAAAACTAAACAGCTCCCACTAATTGACAGTATCCCACGATACTCCTAAGCCCATGTTAATGACATGTCGATCAAATACACAAGGGCGAAGGCCTTTAGTTAGCGGATCTGCAATCATATCATCTGTTGAAATGTGCTCCACTGCAATATCACCATCTTGAACTTTTTCTTTTATAGTCAAGTACTTGACCTCCATATGCTTAGACCCCTTGATACCTCTGTTATTGTTAACAAACAACACTGCAGAGTTATTGTCACAATACAACTGTATGGACCTATCCACAAAATTAAATACGGTTAACTCCTTAATGAGGTTTCGGAGCCAAATTGCTTGAGTAGCGGCCGAAAAGCATACTACAAACTCCGCTTGCACGGTAGAGGATGTCATTGATTTCTGTTTCTCACTTTTCCATAATACTGCACCTCCTGCTAACTTGAAGATGTAACCTGTTGTCGACTTCTTTTCATCCTGACAGCCAACAAAGTCTGAATCCGAATACCCAACTAGCTGTAGGTCCTGAACATGTTTGTAAATCAGCATATAGTCTTTTGTCCTCTTTAAGTACCTCAAAACCTTCTTGGCAGCAACCCAATGATCGTGTCCTGGATTTGACTGATATCTGCCTAGAAGTCCTGTTGCAAAAGCAATATCTGGTCTAGTACATACTTGAGCATACATAATACTCTCAAGTGTACTAGCATAAGGTATATTCTTCATTTGGGCTTTCTCAAAATCTGAATGAGGACATTGTGACAGACTCAACTTATCACCTTTACAGATAGGAGCAATTCCCGGCTTACATTGCTGCATATTGAATCTTTCTAAGATACGATCAACATATGCCCTCTGAGATAAACCCAATAGTCGGCGAGAACGATTCCTATGAATCTCAATGCTAAGGACAAAAGACGCCTCACCAAGGTCCTTCATATCAAAGTTCTTTGACAACATCCGCTTTGTTTCATGCAATAAACTAAGGTCACTGCTCGCAAGCAGGATATCATCCACATAGAGTATAAGGAAAATGAATTCCCTCCCTGACCTTGCAGTATATACACTGATCTACTTTGTTCTCAACAAAACCATATGAAGCAACAACACTATGAAACTTCAAGTACTATTGTCTAGAAGCTTGCTTGAGACCATAAATAGACTTTTTCAGTCTACATACAAGCGTACCTGAATCATCTGCCGCAAAACCTTCGGGTTGCATCATATAGACTTCTTCACTAAGGTCTCAATTGAGAAAGATAGTTTTAACATCCATCTGGTGTAACTCCATATCGAAATAAGCTACCAATGCTATGATCACTTTAAAGGAGTCTTTAGAAGAGACTGGAGAAAAAGTTGCTTCATAGTCTACTCCTTCTCTCTGAGTGAAACCTTTGGCTACCAGTCTGGCTTAAACTTCTCAATCTTTCCTTTGGAGTCCCTTTTAGTTTTATACACCCATTTGCAGCCTATGGGTCTATAACCTTTAGGTAATTCAACAAGTTCCCAAACTCCATTATGCTTCATAGACTGCATTTCATCTCTCATTGCATCCAACCACAGTTCTGATTGAGGACAAAAAATAGCTTCCGCATAAATTACTAGATCAGCCATAGAACTGATATCGTAGTCTTGCTCTCCTATATAGACTAAGTAGTCCGGTGGTATAGCTGATCGTCTCTCCCTAATGGATCTCCCCTTTGAACAACAACAGCCTCATCCTCGCACCTAAGAGCCTTGAGGAACTTCATTATGAGCTGTCTCGATAAGCAGGATCCCGAGCCTCAACAGGTTCAGTCATGGTGTGGGAGTTTCCATAATTATCTATATGGGAGGAGATAAAGATACAATATTACCCACCATACTATTATCCTCAATAGTCTGCGTGAGCAGCTACTTTCTTCGGCCACATCAAACTCCGAAACTTGGCTGTTTGTAGGATTCCACAATTCTTATGCCTCCATTGGGATTATAGAACCGATATCCCTTTGAATGATCCGGGTAAGATACAAAATAACACCGAGTGGTTCTGAGTCCAACTTACTTAATGTTGGATTATACAACTTCACTTCGCAGACATCCCCAAACCTTAAGATGGTTTAAGCTAGGCTTACGTTCAGCTTCATAACTCAAAAGGAGTCAGTGGAACAGCTTTTATGGGTACATGATTCAGAATGTACAAAGCTGTTTTCAAAGCTTCACCCCACAGAAAACCAGGTAAATTTGTCCTACTAATCATACTCCTCACCATTTCTATAAGAGTGCGATTACGCCTTCGGCTACACCATTTTGCTCAGGACTCCCAAGCATAGTAAACTGTGCCACTATCCCGAATCCTCTAAGTATTTGGCAAATGGACCCTTAAGCTGTCCGGCATCGCCATGCTTGCCATAATACTCTCCACCTCGGTCAAATCTAACAACCTTTATGACTTTTCCCAACTGTTTCTCGACTTGAGTCCGAAAAATCTTGAACTTGTCAAGAGACTCAGACTTTTCTTTAATCAAGTACAGATAACCATATCAAGAATAGTCATCAATAAATGTGATGAAATAAAAATTTCTACACAAGGTTGCCGTATAGGGTCCACTTATATCGGTGTGAATGACCTCCAACAAGTTAGAACTTCGGACTGCAGTTTTCTTCCTTATCTTGGTCATTTTACCTCTACAATAGTCTACACATGTCTCTAAGTCATTTTTAAGAGCAGGTAGGATGTTAGTCTTTATCAGCCTTTCTACTCTATCCTTAGAGATATGGCCAAGCCGTTTATGCCATAATGCATAAGACTGTTCCTTAGGTAATGGTCTCTTAGAAACAACCTTTTCAGCCGTATAAGCGACGTATATGTCATTGGGAGATAAACACAATTTGTACAATCCGTTGGACATACAATAGAACCCAACCTTATTTGAATTAAGAAACAAAGAAATAACATTGTTCTTGATTTCAAAAGAGTAGTCATACATGTCCAAACACGATACGGAAATTAAGTTCTGTCTAAATGAAGGTACATAGAAAGTGTCTTTCAACATTAATCTAAAATCGAGTCTAGAATCAAGATTACATCTCCCACAAACACAACATCAGCTTTCTCGTGTTTCCCAAAGTGAGTCTTGATTCATCCCGATTTGGCTTCCTCCGGTTTATGAATCCCTGTATGGTAAACGCAACATGATTAGTTGCACCGCTATCGAGCCACCAAGAACTGGATGGTGCTTCTGATAGGTTGGATTCACAAACAAGTGCCAAAGAATCATTACACCGTAGGCTCACGCTTGGACAACCAAGCTTTAAACTTTCCACAATCCTTCTTTATGTGACCTTTCTTCTTACAAAAGAAGCTATGGGCCACCATCCCTTTTGAAGGATGTTTTCTTTGGACCCATATTGTCAGATTGACCGGTAGTGTCATGAGTACCTTTATGAGTACGATTTCTAAACTTCTTATCCTTCTTTTTGTGGGAACTAGAAACATATAAGGCTAGATGCCCTTTTTCCTTCTTAAGTTTCTCTTCCTCTGCTACCACCCTTGCTATCAAGTCATTAACTGACCAAGTCTCATCTTGAGAATTATAATTTGTCTTTATAATCCCAAAATCAGGTGGAAGGGTGTTCAAGGCTTGATGCACAATACAAGCATCATGAATGGAAACATTAAGAGCTTGAAGCTTCGTCTTTAGGTCTACCGTCCTAAGGACATAATCTCTAACCCCAATAGTACCATCATACTTCATATTGAAGAGCTTTTGAAGAAGTGTACCAACCTCAGCATTAGATGAAATGCGGTTTCTAGTCTCTAAGGCTACCATCATTTCCTTAGCAGTACAGTCAGCTGGCAAAACCACTTTTCAAGTGCTCTTGAATGGATTTCTTCATTGTCAATAAGCAAATCCGATTGCTCTTTTCCCAGGCAGCATAGTCTGTTTTCTCAGCTTCAGTACTAGTAGCCGTGATATCTGCCGGCTCCATTCCAAATAGAAAATCCTTTTTCCATTTCTTAAAGTTCAACCCAGTAAGGACCTCAATTGAAATGAAATTGCCATTTACAGAAAAGGTGACTGGAAAACAAACAAACAATATAATCAGCATCATGTGAATACTTATATAGAGAATTACATACATCATCACATAATCACCTTTGGGCAGAAAATATGACATGCAGTTGTACACTCTCCACATGACAGCGGCCATGAGAACATATTCTAATCTTTCGCGAAATCACCACTTTTGGATGTATGAACCACTAAGATTAGTTATTTTTCAAGCTCATGCTATACATGTATCCCTCCATGAACTAATACAAGATCACCTCTTTTGGGAGTATAATCACGTAATAGACCAGGAGACATCCCACCATAATATGAGACCGATATTTCTCGAATCCAATCAAGTGTGCCACTTTGGCGGTCACAACCCAACTGAATTCTTGAAAATCAGTCATACCAGGGATATGAGCTTTATGTATCACATTTACTATATGCATGTAATACTATACATAAAGACAGGGGCGTATGTCTCTGAAATTACATGCCATGTTAATTGTACTGTTCCATTCATTGATAGACAATGAATTACACTCTACACAGTCCTTATGTGGTGATATACATGTGAGCTACCATGTGTATTTCCGAAACCATAAAGAAATACAAGAAAATACGCAAAAATACCCTAAAAATACGCGTACATAGGGTTCTATACATATTTTCACATCTGTAAAAACTTCAAACATGTAAAATAAATACACCACAGTGTAGAACATCTTGATACGAGCGCGTCGATACCAAGATCGTTCAAAATGACGTCGGACCCAAGCGCCACGCCCGGTGCGGCGGGCGTGCCTGTTCAACCGTCAAACCGTTCAACGGTCAAGGTGCGGCCGACCGGCCGTTTCAAGTGGGAGGAATTTCTTTCATATAATAGTTTCGAAAAGCCAAATTGCTCTATTTCTTTGAAGTTTCCGCTCTCCGACACGCAAATTGCAAGGAAAAAGATCAAGCAATTAACAAAACAAAACAAAAAATCAACGGCCAGGTCTCCCCTATGCAGCTTCTTTTCCGTCCTTTTTGACTTTTGAACCATCTTGTCTGCCACTTTTCATCTAATTCAAAACCATTGCATCATTGCACGATCCAGGAAACTTCCTGAACAACGTAACTTTTGACTTACGTGCCTTCCCAGTTCCCACTGTGGGTACGTAGCCATGAGAGCCATCTTGGATAGTTCTTCAGCCAAGTGAACTTTCTACGGAACCTTCAAGGCCGATGTCATCAGATGGTGTCCTACTAACATTTTAGATAAAAATGATAAAAATGAAATTAATCAATTTGCCCATAAATCCCGCTATCAGGAAATCCAAATACTTTGCAAGTCTCACAAACCGGTTAAGCCTAAACTTTTAGCTTGCCCAGATAGCTGACTTAGAGTAGTTTGTACAAAATTAAAACAAATGAGGTGTAGATAAGGAAGCGGGATCATCCATTGAAAAGTTAATTTTTTTACAGAAGTTTTCAAATAAACTTGAGAAGTTAATTTTTTGACCTTGGGGGAGGAGCACGCCTCACGTTGCGTTGGACCGGTCCTTGTTCTGAAGTCATTTATCTTGCAAAGTCAAATTCCGTCCTGTGACTATGATATACTAAGATAAGTATGAGTTTGGAATTTCTCAATAGAGAAAGTTTTAAATTCATTTTAAACATGACATTCACGTCTATTTAAGTCGTTCGATCACTACATGTTTAGTATTATTAACTTTTCTTATCTCTTTTTTTTCAAAAAAAAATATATCACAGTTATTGATTTAGGTAAACGGATCAGAATTGTACTATGAAAGAATCTCGATAACCTCTCTATAAAATAACTTCATACATTAAAAAAAAGTAAAACCAGCAACTTCCTAGAAATTGCGTAGTCGCTAGAAGCCAATATTATAGTGTATATTTCATTAATTAGGTGATTAGTAACTGGTATATAGTATTAGACCTTAATTAAACGATGATATAAGTATGATGTAACCTTTAGGACAAGTGATTTCCTTCAATTTGAGTGGCTTAAACTTAGAATTTATTGCCCTGTCTTACGGAGGTGTTCTCGTTGGATTAGGCATGCCGCTGAATTGAATCGATTATTTGATAATGAACTTGCACCTTTCTTGGGTACAATATTTTGTCGATTAGTTTTTTATTCGATTTTATATTACTTGGAAAATGATAAGAAAAATCAGAAAATTACCAATTCATTAGGAAAACAATTTCCCACATGGCATTTTCAGTCGCGTAGTTATAGGAAATGGAACTTTTTAAGTGTACGAGTGGCTTATAGGAGGAATTAGCCATGGAAGTTTCCAATCAGTCAACCTGTCCCGCGCCATCGTCGAAACAGTTTTTTGGAGCTAATTCATATTGTTATTAATAAGTATATTCCGAATCAATATACCCAAAAAATAGGTTCAAATGTATGTACAATCTTTCCTTTTTTAATAACCAACCTATGGGGGCAAATTTGAAAGGTTAATATTGTGAAAAATGTGAAGCAAAGTGGGTGATTAGAGGGTGTCCACAATTTCGAACGAAATTCATGTTCGAATGATGAGAGGGCATGTAAAAATGAGAGCTGCGAATGGGGAGTTCATGCGACGAAGATGTTTTTGGTTAGGGTTTAAATTAGGCCGTCGTGGATGAACCGGGTTCCTAATGTTTAGGAAACGCACGAGTGATTTTTAGGCCAAAATATAGATGTCATCTAAGTGAATTTATCATATTTTGATAATAATCTCTGAAAAGTCAAATTGGTATTTTCCTTTGAATTTCCCGTTTCCCACGGGCAAATCTATGATTGTAAAGGGGGGCGACTCTTGTTGAAAGGAATGAATGAGAAGTATCCCCTGCGGCTTTTTTTATTTGGAACCATCTGGTCTTCCAACTCTTCATCAAAATCAAAACCATGGCGCGTACATGATGCTTCCTGGAACATGGTAACGTTAAATTTACACGCCTTCCCCCAGGGGTCGGTAGCGAAAATGACCATCTTCGACAGTTCAACCACCGCGTGGCTATTCTGCATAGAAGTTGTATCAATGGAACACAAGAAACGAGCAGAATTTATATATAAAAAGTTTTGCCGGAATTTTGTATCGACAACATGGTGTGATGACATAAAAATATAACATGGGAATTTAATTGACAACTAAGATTGAAAACTACAACTAAGATAAATGCAAAAATTTAATAGACGGTGAAATATTTGAAACTACAACTAAAGTACAGGAATTGAAAGGTAATAGTTTTTTTTTCCATTGATTGGGGGCCCTTACAAAAGTAGGTTATTCAAAACTTACAATCGATGGTTACAATCGCATGTTACACAAATTCAAATAAATAAATAACTCTTCAGTGGTTACGAGATCCACAAGAAGTTATTCCGCGTTTCCTATTGTCAAGCAATACTTATCTAAAAGAGCTTAAATATCCGAAACTATCGTTACATGTCGATATCGATAATTTCATCCCAAATAACTGATGTTTGTTGTTGATAATTTCCTTGGCGAATTGTCTATGCTTTTCAAATTGTCAAAAGAGCTTGCAAATCTGAAACTATTGCTACTTGACAATTACACGTCGATGTCGATGTCGATGACTTCACGACTTACATATTAAAAAATATTGCTATTTGGCAGTTATATGTTGATGTAGATGACTTCACGACCACATAACTCATGTTTGTTGTCGATAGCTTCTTTGGTTGGTGATGCTCTTTAAGTTATCGACTGATCTTTTCATCGATAACTTCTGTTGTTCACTAAACTCTGCTACTATCGACTAAGTTTATCACTTGTCTATAATAACCAAAAGTTCGTCATTTTAAGATGTGAACAACGTTCAGCGATAGTGTCATCCAGATAGGGAAATTCATATGTAGAGATAAACGGTAGCTTAATCCATGAGCCCATATTAGTTGAACTCATTCCAAGAAGTCAAGACAATCATATATTAAGAAATAGTGAAAAATTCACATGAAATAAAAAAGGAACACGTGAATGCACAAGTTTCTACGTATATTTGTCATCGCAATAACTATGTCCACTAGATCCTCTATGGAACAAAAACTTACTTAGGCCATTTGTACAATGCCGTTGAATTAGAGTACTCAACAAATTGCGTCAATCGTGTACTAATTTCCTCGTAACATGCTTTTGCCCTTACCCGATGCTAGAATTTGCACCCTCTTTACCATTAACCCAATGGGAAAAATTGAGGAATAGATCTAACTGATGCATTACCGGCAGACCGAACTTTACATCGAGGACTGGATCGGATTGAAGACCTTGGACGAAATTGGGAAAGTCAAATTCATCAACGTCTCTGGGAACCATCTCCAGATCTCTCACGCCAACATGCAAAAACGAAAAGTACCTTGCTTGGTGGATGATGCAGCTTCAGCAAAGACCGTGGCAACAGGAACTGGTTCTCGTAGTTGGACTTGGGGTCAGGTTTTGTACCGAAGACTGGTTAGGCTGTTCGGGATCGACTGCTGCTCCTCTCCTTCCATTAGGGAGTGATGCATATGTTCCACGCGTGAACACGAAAGACGTAGCAAAATTATTGTTTTTGACGTGAGTGGGCGAATGAATTTTTATAGGTTGTTATGGTGATACATTCTTGGCCTTGTGTACCTAATTATCTGGTGATGTTACCCACTGGATTGACTTGAAAGTTCTTAGATAACAGTGAAAGATGACATTCTCATTTCTATGAAGGCTTACGAAACTTTTTGTATTATCGGAAGAGAAGGATCTTGCATCAGCCATGACTCTTGCTCTCAATAGATGCTAAAAATGTTATGGTACTTCCTGCAGTTATGCGCACCTATTCCATTAAAGAGCGACGCACAGAAAGTCAATGGCAAGTCCCAATTATGGCAACTTCATCTACATGCTAGTAAGCATCACATTCTTGGGCAAACTTTCCGCGGTGTATTAACCTCTATCCACACCTACTTGTAAAACTTACTTTTAATCGTGCCCACTTAGAAAACTAAAAAGGAGTTGGTAACTTACTAATTCATTTGTCATTGGTATATTCATTACCATGTTGGTAACTTATTCACCTCTTCCTCCATTCACATGTAAAATTTAGAAGTTGTTAACTTAATAATCAATTTAACATTGGTAGATTTAGTATGGTGTAGGTAAAATTTAAAACAAGTAGGCAACTTACAAATCAATTTGATGTTGAAGAATGTTCGAGGAATTCACGGAAATTGAAGTAATGGCAATCAACGGTTAAAACAAACTAAACTCATCCATGCTACGAAGAGCTTTGTTTATATAAGAGTACCTAAAAATCCAACACTTTCCTTGCAACCTAACGATTATCACCAAACAAATACCAACTTGGCAGTTCAAACGCAATTGCTCAGCAACTGCTAACCCTCTCGACTTTCATTTGGTTAACTGTGATGCATCGAGTTATACATCCTTCACATACTCGAATAGTCTCAACTTGTTAGCAGCTTTCCTAGATTATCCCAAAATCAAATAGTAAGTTTCGGACGAATCTTCTGGGAGAGCTCCGTGGCAACCAGAATCCCTCGGGGTCAAGGAAAACACCGACGCGGTGCAAAGTCAGGAGACATCCAAACACTACAAAAAGAACGATTCCGAGCCCGGTGGTTTTGGTCAATACAACATACGTACCACAAGCAAAGGCTAGCACCAACCCGCATATCGCTACGTAAATATAACATCCTGCAGCGGCAGCGTATCTTGCCTGTTGCCGAGCGCCCCAGAAAGAAGGATCATAGAGGAAAAATAATGCCAGGATGGAGAAACAGAACGCAGTAGTGTTAAATATCACAAAGGCTTTGAAAGCTGGCCTGCTAGCAAGAACCGGCATTCCTTGGTCCGGTTCATCGTTGGAATAACCGCCGGGCATCGTGAAGGCTGCGGCAAAGGTCACTGTGGCTATGAGCACGGCCACTAGTAGTTGAAGGTCGATGAGGCTTCTTTTTGATGAATCGAAATTTTCTCGGCTGGCGATATTCATTCCTGTGGTTCTAGTCACAGCTGGTTGACCCTCAACAAATTGCTTGTCTAACCTCTTCTTAACATATTCAGTAACCCAGTCTTGAAAACACTGGATTCCATGAGATCCTTTCAACACCTGAAGAACTTTTCCAGCTCCGTAGCCGACCTAAAATTGTACAGAAAATATCAATTGACTAGTGGTCTTTCCCAGCGAAATACTTCCATACCCTCAGTTTACACGCTCAAAAATCCTAACAAATAGAACCCCCGGCAGGTCCAAAAACATTATGGAGAATTCATTCAGTTCATCTCTTTTAGATAAGGTAGCAGGTAGACAAAACCAATAAATAGAGTTTTCTGGAGTAAGCAATTACAGCTTCAGGTATCGTTTGAAGTCAATTTCTCAGCTGGGGCAGGGCGCGGGTTCTCTCTTTTACCCCAAAAACCATTGGAAAGGGGCCAAAAAAGAAAAAAAGAAGGAATTTAGCTATATTGTATAAGATATTTTGACTCTTTCATATGACTATGGAAGAATTGTTGCTTTAAAGTCAGAAGGTGCATATAAAATTTTGGATTGGTACCCTTTAAAGTTACCATTAATTACATCTTAAAGTTAGACTTTGAATAGTTAACACCTATCCGTTTTTCTTTTCCTTCGTTTTTCCCTTTTACCTATCCCTATCCCAATCCTAAATGTTTTGCATTGTTTTCAAGAAAAATAAGACACAGAATTACTCTTGAACTATTTGAAGACACCCATGTTGCACAGATTTGAGATTTATACTTGTGGAAAAATTTTGTTTTGATGAGATAACATGATCATACAACACAATATTTAAAAACTTTACATATTATATCTTACGCAAATTTTATGCATTTATCAACCAAACCATAAAATTAACTAATATTGAATATTGCTCTACTAAGCGATTTGTTTGAGACTATATCTTGTTATTTCAATAGTTTGTTATTGTATAACTGTTAAAAAACAAAAAGTTTCAAACTTAAAATTCTTTTAAACTAATTTTACTATACACAGTTAACTGTTGGCTATTAATATGATATTGTGTAATCAGATTTTAAGTGGAGCTTTTATATGTATTAAAGGGTTCTATAAAGACTTCTATTTTTAACATTTGTGCAATCATAACGATTGGCAAGATGATCATTTTGTAAAATGAAATATCTATATCACAAAGCAAATTCATAACTATGTCATAGATTAAAAGTAAAAACTTGAACAATTTTTTAGGTACAAATTTTGCTACTTTGGCAATAGTCATAGATATGGCTTAACCAATTCTTTCAATAGTCTAACAAATTTTTACATTTTACTTGGTCACTAAATCATTTTAGTTCACATATCCAATTTATAGATAAATTGGCATTTTCAAAGGAAGAAGAAGATATGACCCTATACATTTAGTTAATAATAAATAAAAACACTATTTACCAACTCATATATATGAAAGAACCGTAAAACTTCAAATAATGAATTTAGATAATTTCCTGAATATTATTTCAAATTACATTTAAATTTATACTCTATGTGTATTGATGTTGATATTTTGTTATCAGAACATTAATGATAGATTAAGTGGGACCAAAAAGCCTTTTTTGCTTTAATTAATATAATAAAACGTGTGCTAATTAATGTTAAGTGAAGTGGGAGGGAATAATGAAGCTTTGTTTAAATGTGGCTCAACCAAAAAAAGAAAGATCTCCCTCCAAACCGTACATACGATCTTCATTGAATACGGCTTTCTACAGAATTCAAAACAAGTAAGATCAAAACCCCCTGCCTCCATCTTTCAACGGCCACTCCACTCTTTGCTTATAAAAGAAAATGCTGCCCAGCTTTCTTATTATATATAGATATATAGTAAGAAATCACTTGACCCCGAGCCCCTTTTAAATGTTGTTACTCTCAATAGAGCAATCAATGCTACTATTTACTACAAAAATTGAAAATATAGTCAATTTGCTTAAACAATCGAATAAGCAAAACAAAGCTGACGCAAAAAGGACTTCAAATTGGATTGTTTGTTCGCACCTGAAATGATTATTACCTAGGCCACAGTTTCTAAACGATGCTAAAGCAGTTACTTTGCGAACAAATGGGGCTCTATAGTGTTCAAGCAAGCATACCTCGTCGTGAGCAGCAAAAATGTCAAGGGCGGTCATATGATCCTTGTTTGTGGCCAAACTGTCTACCCTCCTGTCCCGTGCAAGCATGTATATGATGTTGTATTTTTTATGAAGCGCAGCCAAATGTAGAGCCGTGTTTCCATTGACGTCTTGTTCGTTGATAAGATCCTTCAGGTCTGGCATCCCTAATATGTACTTGACTACGTTTACTCGTCCGCCCACAACAGCTGCATGAAGAGCCGTTTGCCCCTTGGTGCTTATTATGTCACAAGCATCAGGACAGGATCTAATCAGCTCGTCAATGACATTGACGTGGCCTCGAAACGCTGCAATATGGAGAGCAGATTCCCCCCCTTTGTCTAAGTCGTATGCCACGGAAGTATCGTGTTGCAGGAGCAGTCGAACTGCTTCGACTTCGCCAAAGCAAGCGACATAATGAAGAGGAGTCCACCCCAAATCATCTCCTTCTCTGATCACTTCTGGTCTCTTCTCCAGGATTTTCCACCAACCTTTTCAAATAAAATAGGAATATGCCATGATTTAGAAAGAAATTAAGTGCGTAAAAATACTACCTTAACACAGTGATTTTCCCAAATGGATATATAATCTAAAAACATAGCTGGCTTTTTTGAAAATCTCGTTGCTATGATACTATGTACAAACTCTAATCTTCTTTTCTTGGTCAGCATACTAAGAGAAGACGAACCGGTTTGAACTTATTTGACAGTCAATGAATAAAAGGATAAAGAGAACAGCGAGAATACTGCTCAAATCTTTTCAAAATATTACCCTCGTGTTTAAGTGGTCAAGGAGGCATGTCCTTGAAAAAAAGAATGACCTTTCACCAAAATAAAAGTAATAAATAAATAAATATATATTTAAAGGAAAAATTACTAGGATAGATGACAGCCATCACTGCTAACACGACCACTCTCACCTAAGAGAAGCCTTGGAGGGAGGGATAGAACTTTTGTTAAAATTTGTTTCACTAGATTTAGAAACTTGTGATACTTACTGGTTGGGGGGCGAAAAATTGTTGCATGAAGAGCTGTCAATCCCTTAGGGCCCTTATGAGAGGATGACAACGAGAAAGCACCTAAAATTAGCTCAATAATATGAGAAAGTCCTCGATTTGCTGCAAGATAAAGCGGTGACTCATCAGCCGCATTAGTAATATCACACAATTGAGGATCTTCTTCAATCAGCAACTTCACCACCCCATCATGGCCTCCTCTTACTGCATAGTGCAGCACAGTATCCTTATGCAAATTCGGCTTTCGAAGTAGCTCTTTGCACAAGTCAACTTGTCCTTTTTGAACAACCCATTGCATTGACTTCGCCAGATTAGTGAACACGCGAACCGCTCCACAGCTTCCCACTTTAGCAGCAACGTGCAAGGGAGTGTCTCCTTTGTAGTTACCCTCCCAAAGAAGGGGGGGCCCTGATGGACAATGAAGGAGATCTTCGATGAAATTTACCTGCTCATATTGAGCCGCAACGTGGAGAATGTTGTTGTGCTTTGGCGTTGTTTGGTGGAAAAGATCCTCTCCATTTCCTGAAATTATTGTCATCAGCTTCTCAAAGTCTCCTGACTTTGCAGCCTCGTACACTTTAGGATGCATTCTCACTCGTCCTCCACCGCTCCCAGGACACGGAGTAGTTACGAGTGAACTTATCGATGCCAGCAACGCGTTCAAATTGGGAGGAATTCTTTGACTACATTGATATTCTGGACTCACCTGCAGCTTCTTTCATTTTATTTTTCTGAGCACCGTGTGGTCTTCCACTTTTCGTCCAAGTCAATAACAATTCCACGCGGAAGACTACATTCATTTGTCTTGGACAATCGGACCCCACAGAACTCAATTATTGAAAGCAATGACGATAGCGGGTCCAATTGGAAGGAGCGATCGTGCTATAAGCCTCAATCATTTTAAGCTGTCGTTTCCTGTTTTTTTTTTTTTTTTCCACTGACAAGTCCTTGACTTGCTGCCTTCAGTCTTCATGGGTCCATTTCCTCGTGGGTCATGAATCCTTGTCATGTTACACGTGTGGACCCAAGCCAAGCCCGGTCTCTACTTTTATGTAAACTTTTATGATGGACAGACTTAGGAAAAACTTTAGGCCAGACCACCAATTTGAGCCGCCCAATGATAGTCTCTACTTCTATGATTTACTAGAAATGATCGTAAATCGCATGTGTTTTCTTGTAATGTTCATAAAAAAAATTACAGTAATTTATACGAATTTAAAAGATTTACGATTATTGAATGACTGACTATCTTTATCATATTTCTCATAAAATACTGCATGCAAAAGTGGGGACATGGAAACTACGCGGAACAGTAACATGATAAGATAATAAAAGCTAAAAAAAGATCAAATGATGATCAAGTGCGTTGAAAGGGGCCACCACCCACTAGCCGGGCGCAAGATACTGTTCTCCATGCTGTACCCCTTCTTTTATCCCCGCTTTTGCAGCATCACAAATGTGCCACGCGCCACGTGTCCCCAAAAAGCCCCCGCAACAATTATTTGAGGGTTCCGAGAGGTGTGGTGGATATTTCTTTGAGCTTTCGAGTACTTCCTAAGAGCACTGGAAATGATCCATTAATTTGTTTGGATAATATTCAAGTCAATCTGTCAGGTTTATAGAATAGTTTTGAAAAACCCAAAATAGCACCTTCCTTTGAAGTTTCTATTCTTCCACTCTCGAGTTTATATTTCCACCTGAATTTTGGCTCTTCTTCTTATCATTCATGTCATAGAAAAATTCGGAATCGAAAGTGATTTAGTCTCTACCATGCTATTGGGTTTTTGTCATCTGCATTAAACACAACAACGTATGTTAGCATTCGAATGAATCGTACGTAGTTGGAAAAACTAGGACCTGATGGCGTGTTCTCAATCCTCCCTAATCAAATAGAATCCTGAAGGCGAAAATATTCCAAGGCAATCTTGTGAAGACAAAATTAGGAAGGACAAGACCAACGTTAGCATGATTCAATCAAATCAAATTGCGACTTGGTTTGCACAGAAAATGGCTTTTTTGAACATCTAGAATTCATAACTTCATTCCTTCACTAGATTATCGAAATTTGTCGTGCCCCTCATGTGCATTCTGAAGTAAGAATAGTTTTTTTTTTTAAGTTTACATATATATTTTAAGATGTGCTGAAATTTGACTTTCACAAATTTTGGAGAGATTATGCAGAAGCCTAGCCGTCCGAGAGATTTCATCACATGGCCAATTTGGTATACTTCAATATGTCCTCAAAATTTTCATGAACTGCAATTTTATTGAATGGAAAGGAATGAACTATATTATTGATAAACGGAAATCCTAGAAAGCAATCAAATCTTATGAAACAAATCCTAAAAAGCAGTAAATACTCCTATGCAGAGGAGCGTGCAAATAATTATATATGCCCCTTCTTTGGGCGATTGAAGCTCATCCTATTATCTTGTTCCTTGTCCATGGCAAAGACGGCATTGGCTGTCGTTTAGACAACTTCATCATCTAGCAAATCATCCCATCGCGACAATTTTGCCGGCGCGAGACGTTGACAGGGTTTAAAGCAGACGGCTGACATAAAAGTGCTCGAACTGACGAAGCAAAAAGAAAATTTCCTGTGGACAAAGACATGGGACTGTGGAGCCGGCCCAACTTACTAGCAGCTTTCCTAGAGTATTCCATAGTCAAACAGCAAGTTTCGTAGGTATCTTCCGGGAGGGCGACGTAGCCGATTGAAACGAGTGTGAGGGTCAAGGAAAGCACCAATAGCGTAAATAATCATGAGCAATCCAAACAAGACATAAGGGATGATTCCAAGCCCGATGGTTCTGGTCAACACCACATGCGTACCACAACCAAAGGCTAGCACCATCCCGAGTATCGCAGCGTAAATGCAACGTCCTGCGGTGCGGGCGTATCTTGCCTGTTGACAATAGCTCAATGAAGAAGTATCATACTGTAAGAATAATGCCAGGATGGAGAAACTGAATGCAGTAGTGTTAGATATCACAAAGGCTTTGAAACCTGCCCTGCCAGCAAGAGTCGCCATTCCAGGGTTGGGTCCGTCGCTGTTACAACCTCCCGGGCATCGTGAAGGCCGCGGAGAAGGTCACTGTGGCTATCAGCCCTGCCACTAATAGTTGAAGGTCGATAAAGCCTTTCTTTGACGAATTAAAATTTTCTTGGTTGACGGTATAACTTCCTGTGGTCATGGACACGGCCGGTTGACCCTTGGCAAATCGATTGTCTAACCTCTTCTTAACACGTTCAATAACCCAGTCTTGACAAAACGGGATTCCATTTGATCCTTCCAAGAGATAATGAACTTTTGCAGCTCTGTAGCCCATCTACAAATGTACAGAACATATCAATTAACAAGTAGTCTTTCCCTGCGAAATACTGACCCTCGCTTCACACACTCAAAATCCATCTACAACAAATAGAACTCCCCGCGAATCCTAAACCAACAAATAGAGTTTCCTGGCGTAAACAATCGCAGTTCTGGAGGGGCAGAGTGCAGGTTCTGTTTTTTACCTCAAAAACTGTTTCAAGAAACGGAAGAATTTTAGCTAAATATTGTACAAACTATTCTGCTTCTTATGTATGAATGTGGCAGCATAGTTGTTTCAAAGTCGGGAGGCGCATATAGACTTTTAGATGGGATGCTCTTGAGTTGCTGCCAATTTTACACCTTAAAGTTATCCTTTTGAGTGGTTGAAACCTCAATGCAAAGGGCCATTAGAAGTTCCAGATTTATTCTCCATTTTTCTTTTCTTTTTGCTTTGCTTTCCTTTCTTCTTCCCCTTTGCCTCAACCCCTAACTTTAGAGGATTTCAATCCAAAATATTTTGCATGGACAGACAATTATTTTTTAACTAGTTTGAAGACCTGCGTGTTGCATGGATTTTAAATTTGTACTTATTGAAAAATTTTGTTTTGATGATATAACATGATCATCCAACAGGATAATACAAAAATAATATATATTCATCAACCAAACAACATAGTTAACTAATACTAAGTGTTACTTTACAAAGTGATTTGTCTTCAACTAAACTTTCTTATTTTGTTTTTATCTACTATATAATTTTACTATATGCATTTAACTGTTGGCTATTAATATGATATTTGGTTTTTCTTATGTAATCATATTTTAATTGGGGCTCTTATATGGGGGGATTAGCAAGATGGCTTAAGAATATAAGTATTAATTGGATCTATAAGACTTATGTTTTAACATTTTTTCAATAATAACTACTGGCAAGATAATAATATTGTAAAATGAAATTTCTTTATGACAATGCAAATTCAAAAATATGATATAGATAAAAAAAATCGAATACAACTTTTTAGCTACAAATTTTTTTGCTACTTTTCCAATACTCATAATACGGCTAAATCAGTTTTTTTCGATAGTCTAAAAGACTTTACATTTTACTTTGCCACTAAATCATTTTGGTTCACACATGGTATTTTCAAAAGAAAAAAAGATATTATTTTACATGTTTAGCCAATGATAAATAAAAGCATTATATACCAACTCATATATATGAAAGAACCATGAAGACTTCAAATCGTGAATTTAGATCTATTCACTATTATATCAATTTATATTCAAATTAGTAAGCTATGAGAAATGATGTTGATATTTTGTTGTGGGAACATTAATGAAAGATTGTGGGAGAAAAAGAACTTTTTTAATTTTTGTCTAGTTGATGTAATAGTGACCTGATCAATGTTAAGTGAAGTGGAATGGAATGAAGCTTTGTGATA
Organism: Syzygium grande; assembly: GCA_024733475.1. NCBI lineage: Eukaryota > Viridiplantae > Streptophyta > Magnoliopsida > Myrtales > Myrtaceae > Syzygium > Syzygium grande. The sequence continues at coordinate 9,016,457 of JAMXDD010000002.1, read as the reverse complement.
ATTTGGCTCAACCACAAAATTGAATTCTACTCAATTTCCTTATTATTTATACAAAGTTCAATTCCACCCAACTTTTTTTTTATTATTTAATGATAAATATGAAGTATGTAATCATTTCACTCCGAGACACTTTTTCAAATGTGTGTCACACTCAACAAAGCAATCTATACTATTATTTACTACGAAAATTGAAATTGTAGCCAATCGAACAAGCAAAACAAGGAATAAGTGCATCGGATGTCCTAAAACCTGTCACAAAAGTGCAATTGAGTCCTAAAACTTTCAAAAAGTGCAATTGAGTTCTAAAACTTGTCATGAAAGTGCAATGGAGTTTTAAAACTTTCAAAAAGTGTAATTAAATCCTAAACCTTGTCGAATTGGTCCAATCAAGTCCTTCTATTGATTTCACTTTTTGAAAGTTTTAGAATTCTATTGTACTTTCATGACAATTTTTAGGACTTTCAATGCACTTATCTTAACAAAACAAAGTTGACATAACAAGGTATCAATTGGATTGTTTGTTTGCACCTGAAACGAGTATCGCCTGGGCCACAATTTCTAAGTAATACTGGAGAAATTACTCTGCGAGTGAACAAATCGAGCTCTATATTATTCAAGCAAGCATACCTCCTTATGAGCACAAAAAATGTCAAGGGCAGTCAAATGATCCTTGTTTGTGGCCAAACGGTGCACCCTCTTGTCTTGTGCAAGTATGTATATGACGTTGTATTTTTTATGAAGCGTAGCCAAATGAAGAGGCGTATTTCCATCGGTGTCTTGCTTGTTGACAAGATCCTCCAGGTTTGGCTTCCCTAGTATGTACTTGACTACATTTACTCGCCCTTCGATAACAGCTGCATGAAGAGCCGTATGCCCTTTGACGTTTGTCATGTCACAAGCATCCGGACGCGATCTAACAAGCTCGTCAATGACATCGACGTGGCCCATAAACGCTGCAATGTGAAGGGCGGATTCCCCCTCTTTGTCTAAGACGTACACAACAGAAGTATCATGTTGCAAGAGCAGTCGAACTACTTCGACTTTGCCATAGCAAGCCGCATAATGAAGAGGAGTCCACCCCAAATCATCTCCTTCTCTGATCATTTCTGGTCTCTTCTCCAAGATTTTCAACCAACCTTTGCAAATTAAATAGGAACATGTCATGATTTGGACTACTTTTAGCATCTTGACGTAGATATTAAATTTGCATTTCATCCCTCTTAAGTGTTCCGGTTTTTCTCTGTACTAGGAACGAATATGTCAAGATTATTCCGAAGTTTCTCTAGTGATCTTGTGCAACACATGTAGAATCTAACTACCTTCAATCTGGCATAATGCAGAAATGTATAGAGTTTTTCTTAGTGATAAGTGAAACTGTTACAAATTTGGCAAAGTTGATTGAGAAGAAGCTTCTCCTATTTCCAGCAAGTTAGCTGCTCTGTCAAGGCTAGAATAAGATTTCAATGTTGAATGAGACTTAGCACCTTCTACAATTTTAATGGTAAAATCATTGCACCCCCAGTTTTTCAAGTCGTCATAATTTACCCTCGAGGGTTAAAAGATTTTACATGAATGCCCAGATGTTTTGGAAATACACTGCAATGTGCCCTGTCAAATTGATAATTTAAAAGCAAATAAATCATACAGAGAAAATGTCGAAACAAAGAAGAACACACATTGCACTGGATGAGAGAGAAAAGGGAAGTGGTCGCCGTGTGAAGGTGATGGTGGTCGCTGCTGCTTCCATCGTAAGCAGGGTTGATGATGATGATGATGCCGGTGGAATTCGAAGAAAAGTGGTAAAAATCAGAAAAAAGGAAGAGAACAGGAACTAGACAAACGAATATAAAGAAATTAGCATGTGCAAAAAATACTTTCTCAAAACAGCGATTTTGCCAAATGGATACTAAATCCAAAATAGCAGTCAGCTCATTTGAAAATCCTGTTCCTATGATACTCTGTAGAAACTCTAATATTCTTTTCTTAGTCCGCGTACGATGAGAAGGCGGACCTATTTGAACTTATTTAATAGTCAAAGAGTAAAACAATAAAGAGAATGTAACGAGAATAACAACAAGAATCTTTTCGAAAAATCACCCTCGTATTTAACTGGTCAAGAGGCATGTCCTTGGGGAAAAGTATGACCTTTCACCAAAATAAAAGTAAGGCTTAGAATCTTGTGATACTTACTGGTTCTTGAGCGATCGGGTATGACATGCAAAGCTGTCAATCCCTTAGGGCCCTTATGAGAGGATGACAACGAGAAAGCACCTAAAATCAGCTCAGTGATACGAGAAAGTCCTCGATCTACTGCAAGATAAAGCGGGGACTCGTCAGCAGCATTAGTTATATTGCACAGCTGAGGATCTTCTTCAATCAGCAACTGCACCACCGAATGATGGCCTCCTCTTACTGCATAGTGTAGAGCTGTATCCTTATATGAATTTGGCTTTCGAAGTAGCTCTGTGCATGCGTCAACTTGTCCGTTTTCAACAACCCAATGAAGTGATTTCGTCAGATTAGTGAAAACTCGAACCGCTTCGCAAATGCCTACTTTAGCAGCTATGTGTAGGGGAGTGTCTCCTTTTTTGTTACCCTGCCAAAGAAGGAACGGTCCTAATGGACATTGAAGAAGATCTTTAATCAACTTTACCTGCTTGTATTGAGCCGCAACGTGAAGAATGTTGTTCTCCTCTGGCGTTGTTTGGTGCAAAAGGTCCTCCTCTGGCGTTGTTTGGTGCAAAAGTTCCTCTTCATTTCCTGAAATTATTTTCTTCAAGCGATCAAAATCTCCTGACTTTGCAGCCTCATACACTTCAGGATGCATTCTCACTCTCTCTCCCAATAGTTGCAAGTAAACTTATAAATATAAGCAATGAGTTCAAGTGGAAGGAATTACTTTGAGCTTTATAGGGAGGAAATTGGAGAAAAATTTATTTGAGCCTTTTTCAAAGGGACTGGTCTAAAGAGGATGATGGGGAAGAAATTTCTTTGAGCTTTTCAAGGGTATCGGAAAGGAGATTATCATATGCAAGTCTATAGTCCCTCAATGATCCAGATAAAATCTAAGTCAATTGATCAGATTTAGAAAATAGTTATTTAAAAAGCGACATTGGGTTGTTGTTCCGCGCGCCGATCTATTATATGGACGTGGCCGGTGGGCCGACTCTTGTTGAATGGAAAAAAGGAGAAGTAAAAAACAAAAAGACACATTTTTCCAGTCTCCCCTCAGCTTCTTTTCCTATTTTGACTTTCGAACCATCTACAATAGAAAAAGGACTCAACGGCCCGGTCTCCCCTCAGCTTTTTCTTTATGTAATATTTTGACTTTGGACCCATCTGGTCTTCCCCTCTAAACTTATACAACCTTCCCCCCTATGGGTAGGTAGCAATGAGGACCATCTTCAATAGTTCTTCAGCCAAGTGAATATTCTGAGGAACCTTCAAGGATGGTATCATCCGGATAGGGAACTTCTAAGGGATCAATAATATTCAAGGACTGATATTGTACTCTTAATAGTGTTCGAAAGGGAAGTGATTGGAGCGAGAGCCAAAAAAGTAAAAGGAGGATGTTGAAAGAAATTTCTTTGGAATTTTCAAGAGGACTGAGCTAAAGAGAAGATTGTCAGGGCCAAAATTTCTTTGAGCTTTCCAATATGACTGAACTAAAGTGAGGATGTCTTTCCAATGAAATTTCTTTGAGCTTTCCAAGATGACTGGATCCAAGGGAGGATGTTCTTTGCAAAAGGACTGGATTAAAATGGAGCATGTTGGGGAGAAAATTTTTTGACCATAGCATGTTGGAAGAAATTTCTTTAGAATTTTCAAGAGGACTAAACTAAAGAGAAGATGTCAGGGACAAAATTTCTTTAAGCTTTCCAATATGACTAAACTAAAATGAGGATGTCTTTCCAATAGAACTTCTTTGAGCTTTCCAAAATCTCACACTTTGATCGAGAAATTTTTTTGAGCTTTCCAAGATGACTGGACTGAAGAGAGGATGTTGGAAAGAAAATTTCTTGGAACTTTTCAAGAGAACTAAATTAAAGGGAGGAGGTTAGGGAGGAAATTTCTTTAAGTTTTACGAGAAGACTTCTTTAAGCTTTCCAAAAGTCCAGGCTAAAGAAATGTTTATGGGGAGCAAAATTTCCTTTTGAGCTTTCGAAGTGGTCTTTTTTTAGCTTTCCAAAGGAATGATGATGGGAGGAAATTCCTTTTTGAGTTTTTGAAGTGGACATTTTTTTAGCTTTTCAAAAAAATTTAACTAAATAGATGATGTCGGGAAGGAAGTTTTTTTGAGTTTCTCTAGGGTACCAAAAAGTAGATAATTATATGCATATAGATGGTTCATCGATATTCAGATAAAATGTGATTTTATTAGGTTTGGAGAATGGTTTCCAAGAAGCCAACTTGGCCTATTCATTTGATTTTTCTGTTCTCCCAAATGCAAATTTCAAATAAGAAAGTGGGGCGAATCTGGCCGAAAGGAAGATGGGCAAGTACCGAAAAAAATCAACGGCCAGGCATCTCCTACATCTTCTTTTTTTATTTTGACTTTTGTGACAAGTGACCATCCTATGGAACCCTTCAAGGATGGCGTCATCCAGATGGGAAAATTGTAATATGTCAACAGTCAACATTCAACAGCTTATACTTGTCCAACTGGTTAAATTTGTCAATTATTATAATATAAATGTAGAGAACTAATGGTGCGGTTGAAGTGAGAGCAAAAAATGTGAAAAGACCGAGAGATGACGTCATACATGAATGATACGTTCACAAGCAAAGTGTGAGATTTTGTATAGTCACCGCCAATTCTTTTAAAAGTTTAAACCGGTAAATAAAAGCATGATTTGACATTTAAACATTCTAACACAAATATCCTCAATTCACTTTGCTCTCTTAAAGATGCCTTGCAAATATCCTCAATTCACTTTGCTCCCTTAAAGATGCCTTGCATCAATCTGCTGTGAACAAATTTCCTAGACTACCATAAATAGGTAATAAGCAGCATAGATTCGCATGTAAAGAAGAATGATAGCTTAACCCCCAAGCTCATATAATTTACACTCATTCTGTGTATCAGGATGATCATGTTTTAAGAAATGGTTAAATTCACATTAAATCAAAAAGAAGAAAAAACAATAGAACACGCTGATGCACAAGTTTCAATATATATATATATATATATATATATATATATATATATATATATATATATATTTGTCATTGCTATTTACTTTGTCTGCGTGGAACCACAGATTGTTTCGGTCATGAAGTAATTTCTTTGAAGGATGGGTAGGGGAAAACTTAGCGCAGTGTGTGCAAGACGTTTGTGACCGTCGTTTTCTTCACGTCCGTTCCTTTTTGGACAAGCTCATGTGCACCAAACACATTCATGCCCATACCGGGTTCCGATAAATGCAAAAAATAATTAAATAGAGCAGCACGAGGTACTATAACTCTAAAGTAAAGGCTGGCCAGTTCCTCATCATTTTGTGAATGAGCATGTGATCGACTTGGCCGATCCAAATGATGCGGAATCTATGTCCATGTATGGAAATATTTTTAAATATATTCAAGACAATTAGGAACAACTCCATCTGGTTCGCGCACTAGATTATCTACTCGGTGCATGATTCATCTTTTTTGCACTTAGAACTAGTTTTCTGCCCGATCACTCCTCTCCATTTGTCTCTCGATCTACATGCTTCTTTGGCAAGCCTTTCAACAAAGAAATTAAGATACATGATCAGGGAAAGGATTCTCATCTCAAAGCAAATGATAGTAGTCATGAGGCATACCTTTTCTGCATCAGCAAGAAAACATCAGGCGCTGGTCGTCCTTACAAATTCAACCTGCGACTTTCACACCTCCAACAGCCTGTGCTAGAGAAAAGGGAAATACAAAAAGCTTTGGGCCCATTTTCATCTCCTCGGGTCTCTAAGCTACAGCTGAGCCTCCCCAGGGCCAAGATAAAAAGCTGGGCTCTCTTTGGGCCTCTCTACGAAAGTTGCAGAGCCAGAACCTCTCCTTGTTCTTCTCGACTCTCCAATTACCAACTTTGATACCGTCCTACAGGGTGGAATTGAATCCAATTCAGGGAAGACTGCCATCTTAAGAAGTCCTTAGATGTTTCCAAGTCTAATCACCCTTCAAAGAGAAAGTGCGTAGACTCCAATAGTGAATCTTCTCTTCCTTCTCTTAAAGACAAACCTGAGGATAGCGGAGCATTGGGCGCTATCTCTAGAGGACCAGCAATATTTTTCTTGACCAACCTCTTAAAGATGAAGTTTAAAATGTTGTTTTTCAATTAGGTCCATTGAAAGCCCCCAAGACCTAATGAAGCACCAACCATCTTTTATGTAAAATGTTGCGATATTGTTGGGCTGATGTAGTTTGTATCCTTTTTGTCATCAGATTTCTTGCTTCATGAAACGAACCACACATTTTATTTCCTTAAAACACTCCTAATTCTCAACCTATCTTTGATTTTCGAGCTATCGGTGTTTGCAATGTTATAAAATAATCTCAAAGATTTTGGGCAACTGACAAAGACTTGTCCCACGTTCTCTGATTTCTTGCTATTAAGGAGCTGTTGTGCCAAGTAGAGTCATTTATAAAAATCTAGTTTTAGAAATTTCGAAAAAGAGAAAAAAGTCATCATCTTTTGCTACGCTTAAAACTTGACATGAGCAAAGACTTCGACAGATTAAACAGGACTTGTCCTTGGCAAGTTGGGCTTTAGGTGTGGTCGTTGCCACTTCAATTGGCAATGTGTCTCTTGTGATAAATGGCTTCGCCCTCGCACCCTTTCAAGGCTTTCTACGGTCTGCTGCAAGGTGGTCTTCTCTCATGTCATCTGCTAATATGCTGCGCCGAGGCCCTTTCGGCTTTCCTCATCTTTTCATTGCAGATTTACGGGATTTCATTCGTCAGTTGCCATGCGTACATACTGAGCCCACTCTGACTTCAACAATTTCTCTTTTTCGTCTGTTCAAAGCTCCCTTAACCTCTCTCTCTTCCTCCTAACTACGGTGAAACCGCACCGCACACTTCCTACTTCCGCGGCTCGCCAGACCCAGGAAGCCAAAGCCGGAGAGAGACGGTGGCCACCACCACCACCACCGATGACGTAGCCTCTGGCGGGGGCCCAAATATAGCATGGAACCAGCCCCAACAGAGGTTCGACACGGAGGACAAGAAGGCTTGGCCCCAGTATGCGCTCCGACACGGTGGCAGAGTGATGGTAATCGTCCACACCTTGGTCCCTGGGCCTGGGCTCGGCTTCCCACCTCGCGTCTCCGCATTCCGACACGCCGCGCCCCATTCCGTGGACGTCATACCCACTTGCTCTTGCGTCTAGGTCGATTTTCGAAACCCTTAGTCCTCTTTCTCTATATGGGATTTGTCCCCTTTGTCACGGAACGCTACGGCCACCAAGCGTACAATAAAATTACTCTGATGAAGGAGCTGAGTTTTTGTTGTTTTTTTGGTGCTGCTTAGGCTCCAATAATAGCCATTATGTTTCTATTTTTCTGTTTCAGAAATCTGTTTGGTAATATAATTTTTTTTTAATTTCTAAAATAAATTTTGATTTCAGAAATAGATTTGGAACAGAAATGAAAAGTAAAAATTTTATATTTTCTATTTTTAGAACAAAAATGAGAAATAAAAATTTTTCTTATCGCTTGCCCTCGCTACTAGCCGATTGCCCACTCACCTCCTATCACCACCCACTTGCCAGGCACCGCCTCTTGCCATTCACCATCTCCCACTGTTGGCCGCCATCAACCAACCACCATCTCCCGCCGCTGGCTGCCCTCCTCCCGCTGTCGCTAGCCTCCCACCTCCTGCCACTGCCCTCCTCCCGTTGCCAACCATTGTGGGCAACCGCTCGCCATTCGCGGGCCATTGTCTTCGACCGCTGGCCGTCGTCCGCCTCCCACGGTTGCCCGACGCTGGCCGCCTCCAGCTGTCGTCCTCCGCATTGGTCGCGTTGCCTCCCCCCACCGTCCGTTGCCCATCGTTCGCTGCCACCTTCTGCCGCCCGCCGTCGCCATTCACCTACCGTCCACCCACTGGTCACTCAAGAAAGAGAAATTTTGTGCAGTTATTAAATAAAATTTTATTTCGAGAATAAAATTTTGTATCATTATCAAAAACGTATTTTTACTAAGAAATTCATCCATGAAATAGAAATAAAAAATATGATCAGAAATTAATTTTTGAAATAGAATAATTGTCATTTGCGCCCTTAGTGATCGGAAGAAAGACGATGGAAAAGAAATTGAGAGGAGAGAGAGAGAGTAAGGGGAGTAGTGAAGTTACGAAAACGAGTCAGAGTGGGCCCAGTGTGTATACATGGCAACTAATGAGTGGACCACTGTAAATCCTACGTGACACTTGTCAAGCACCCAATATTTTCTTGACCGTAGAGTGGAGACCCTGCTGGCACGATGGATTTTTAGAGAAGTCATCTCCTTTAGCCTTCACTTGAATTTAATAATGAAAAAGTTCAAGTAAGTTTGTAACAGATTATCTTTTATGGTACACTTGAATTTCCTAATGACCACAATCACGATCATGACCATTTGAAAATGGAGAACTTTGGATGGAACTTGGTACTTCTCTCATTTTTCCTTCTTTACTAGTTGGAAATCTTTTTGATTGTAGCAAATATTATCCGACATTGCAGATGTGAAACAATGTGATGTCACAAATTAAATAAGCCGCTGAGCTTGCTAAGTCCTTTCTTGCTACAGCCGTACCTGATATAATTGATCAATTTGCTAACCTACCTTCTTGATGTTGTGGTCCTTTCTGTTGTTATTGGCATAGGAGCAAAGTTTCCTACTGCTTTAACCAGCAAAGAGAGACATTTTACTATGTACTCTTTCACCAGGATTGAAATTTGCAATGTATTTGATGGAAGGAAGTGCAGATGGTGAAAGAGAAAAAAGGGTTTGTGATAGTACAATATCATATCATGTCACATTTAGAATTTCTAATGAAAAGTAAAATGTTAATGAATCTGCGGAAAAGAAAAATCAGTCTCTTCTTTTTAAATGATGACCCTCCAATCCAAGTAAATGCGGGAAAATAGGTGAAGACAGGAAGAAAGAAAAGAACAAAGTTATGCGTGCTTTCCACTAGTGTATTTTTTGAACACGTGGACAATAAATGAGGTTTGTTTCCGTGGTTCTGTTTCTTTCCTTTGACACCAACTGCCTGCTTGAAAATTTTTGGAAAAATTACCGAAACAGTCATAAACTTATTATAGTTGTGTCAATTCAATCTTAAACCTTTTATATTTGTATCAATTTAATCAATCTGATCAATTTTGGCAGGCCGGCACTGACATAAACATCAGCCGTCCGATCAACGCTGACGTGATAATTTTTTAAATATTTTTTTTCATATTTTTCTTTTTTCTTTTCTTTCTCTTTTTCTTTTCTTTTCCCATTTTTTATTCTTTTTCTTTCCCTTTTTTTCCCCACTTAATCTTCAACCTTTGGCCAACGAAGTCCGCTCCGCTGACCTACAAGGAAAGATTTGCTAGCTTGCAGAACCGAGTCCTTATTATGGTTAGTTTTGCATATGTTGTTGATTTTGAACTCGTCTTTTCGGCTCGTGATGCTAACTCTTTTTAGTTCCCTCTAGTTTGAACAAGAGACTTGGATAATACCAAAGGAAACATCGTGGTTCAGATACCATCCAAATGAAACTTTTGATACTATTTTGCCTGCACATGAGGTAATTGCTGTGTTGCTTGGACGCATGATTAATATTTAGCAATTTGTCATTAAATTACGATTTGTTGGGCCTTTTTCCCTCATCAATAAACCTTCCAAATCTTGATGATAAATGAGATTAAAGTTTCTAAATCACCTTAGCAGTAGTACCTTGAATGTAGTTATCAGTGTCTTTAGCCACGAGAAGCTAGGTAAACTTTGGGTGATAGTGATGGCCACTGTCAAGCAGCGGTAAAGTACTTATGCTAGATCAGGATAAAATCCCCGGTAACATTAATATTGACTTGGAATTAACTATTTTTTTTACCTTGTAAGGTCAACCAAGAAATAGAACAAAGTACAAGTGGAAGCATTTTCTAAGCCTTACACATGAATGATTAACTGTGTGACATCCCGAATTTCGGCCTATTTTTGAGATTTATAAAACGCGTAATTTGTCAGTGTGCTTATACTAAAATCTCACCCGAGAACTGATCACTCCCGGTTATTATTTTAAATTAGAGATTTCGCTAGAATCGCACTCGATCAAACTTGGCCGTTATTTAGACCCCAAACTTGGCAGTCGATTTTCGGGAGTTTCGGGACGAAATAAATTGGATGGTGTCGATATTGTTGTGGCCAACGTCGAGATTGTCAGGAATAGTGGAAAAGTGGATTTTCGATCGGGTGCGAATTTGGACTAATAGACCTCCCTTGTTATAGTTTGACTTAATTGATTTGGCATTTATCCCTTATTATATTCGAGGCTTATTTTGGACCGGTAGATCATTTTCGATTTCGAATTTGGGCCATCTGATCGCAATTAATATTTGATTGTTTATATATATTTTTCCCTCTCTTTTTCTTTCTCTCTCTCTCTCTCTCCCCCCTTTGACCGCACACGTCTCCCCCTTTGCAACGTCGCCTCAGCCCACGCTATGCAAACCAACCCCCCTGACATATTGAAAACATTTTCTGACGTTTGGATCTCAACGAAAAATGATTTCAATATCATGACTTCATCTTAGGAAAAAAAAAACGAATTTTTTTTAATAATTTTGTTATATTTTAAAAGAAATCGAATTTTTAATTATTATTTATTTCTATTTTCTTTTTTCAAAAATTGAATTTTTAATTATTTTTAAATTTTATTTTTTCTCTTTTCTTTTTCATTTTCCTTTTCTTTCTTTTTCTTTTTCCTCCTTCCACGGCCGCAATCGGTCAGTGACGACCATAGGCGAGCCTCGAGCGAGTTCTGACCTCAACGGTCTTGGGCGAGGTCGAGGCACAAGGTCGGGAGGTGGCGAGGTTGAGACTCGCTAGATCTTGGCAAGCTCGAGCTCGCCGGTGAGCCTCGAACTTGGCAGAGGGAAGAAAAAAAAGATAAAAAAAAAAAAAATAAAAAAAAAAGAATAAAATATTTAACAAGTTAAGAGGAGCAATTCCAGAAAGTGTTTTCACCTTCTTAGATTAGGGAATTCACTTTCCTAATTTTATACATGAATATTTTCCTTGACTAGAATATCTATGCCACGGAGCTGGTGTTCTGCTTGATCCCTCCTCTTTGCTTATCTCTTGATCTTCATGCTTCTTTGGCAAACCTTTGAACAAAGAAAGCGAGATACATTATCAAGAAGGGATTCTCATCCCAAAGCTAATAATGTAATAATCATGAGGTATACCTTGTGCATCAGCAAGAAACCACCATGCATTGGTTATCCTTACAGATTCAACATGCCACTTTCACACATCGAACACCCTCTACTAAAGGAAAGGGAAAAAGCAAAAAGCTTTGGGCCCATTTTCATCTCCTTGGGTCTTCAAACTACAGCTGAGCCTTCCCAGGGCCAAGATAAAAGACCGGACTTTTCTTTTAGGCGTTCTTGGTGAGCTGGGCTTTGGTGATCGTTGTTGTTACTTCAATTGGTAATCTCTCCCCACAGTCTTTTTCTTGCTTTTGATAAAAGGCTCGCGCTCTCACCCTTTCAAGCCTTTCTGTGGTATGCTACGAGGCGGTCTTCTCTCATTTGATGTGTTTATGTCCTTCGCCGAGACCTTTTCAGCTTCTCTTATATATAATCTGCAGTCGTATAATGTCCCGAAAGGCATTTCCTTAAATAGAAATTGTTTTGAAATTTCTCATCTTTTGTTTGCAGATTACTAGTTATTTCGTTTTGAGCTTACTAGTAGGGTCACTAAAATTGTCCAAACCAACATTGCTATGGCCTCGCAACAAAGTTATCAATTTCAATAAGGATATGCAGTTTTTCAGTCCTACAAGACGGTTCGCAACAAGCCAATGTCTATGATGGTTTTGAATTACAAGAGCCAACAAGAGAAGTAGATTAAGGGTAGTCAATTATTCTAAAAGTTTAAGCTGTTAGATGAATGGCGTAGTTTAATATTTAATTATTTTACTACTCTCCCTCATACTTAGTCTGGTTTTTTTTTTTTGGCCGAGTACTAAGCATGGACATATTTAATTGGGGAGGCAAATGGGGCCTGGAATAATTGAATTCATGACCTTTAGCTTTAATACCATGTGAGATTTTGTGGGACCATAGCAAATTTTTCTAAATATTTAAGTTGTTAGATGAATGTGTAGTTTAATATTAAATTATTCTAACAAGTTAGAGGAAAAAAAGAGTCTAATGAAGTTAGAGTTGGGCCCGGGTGTGTACACATGGCAACTAATGAATGGACTACTGTAAATCCTATATAATACTAGTCAAACACTCAATATTTTGGAGAGTGGAGACTCCCCTCCCACAGATGAATTTTAATAATGAAAAAGTTCTAGTAAGTTTGCAATAGATTTTCATTTATGGTATGTTGACACCTATTTTCTGATTTGCCCAAAATTAATTATGCAAAAACTAGGAATTAATTTTTTTTTATTCCTAAAACAAAAATATTTTTATTTAATTGCATGACATGTAGAATTAAGGTGTTTATTTTATTATTAGAATGTATTTATTTTTTAAATAATTAAAAAAGGTTAATAAAAAAATCAATAAAAAAAATTCGAGTCAGGCCGGGTTAGAACCGGGTTGACTAGGCCCTCTTCATTCCTTCCCCTCCCCGCTGCGCACCCAACCTGCTTCCCTTTTCTTCTTTTTCCTTTCACGTGAGCTGGGCCCAACCCAGCCCACTCTCTTTCCCTCACCAGCTGCCTGGGAAATGCGGATTATCCGCTCCATCGTGCAGCCATGATCACCAAAGTCATGGCATAAGCTAGGCCGGTGCAAGGCCATTAAGGTGACGACTTTTGGGGTGGGGCAGGTGGTCGGTGACTCCTATATAAACCGGTGAGGAAGAGAGAGAAAAGGGGTCGGACTATTGAAGCAAAAATAGAGCAGAGAGATTTGAGAGATCCCGAGAAAAATCGAGAGCAAGAGAGGGAGCCATGAGTGTTTACAGGTTCCGAAGATGAAGCTAGATGACCGTCCCTGACGATCAGTATGGTCCAAGATTTGCTCCCTTTGTACTTTGTTTTCCCCTGTTTCTGTGTGCAGGTTGGCCGGGATCTACGTCGGCCGTTTTGCGCAAATCCTGACCCATACCGTCCTTGCCCCTAGCTCAGACATCGCCCTCGGAGGTGAGTTGTGGTCACCGGACCTTGCCGAGGGGCCCCGAAGTAGTCCTGAGTTCCCCTATTTTCTTCACGTACGTCAACTATTTGTTAAAATGTTTCAATAGGGCCAATTTATTTTTGAACTTTGCTAGAGGGTAGGTGGTCGAACGGTAACTGAGCTAGCTCGGGTTGGTTTTGTGGTGGTCATTAGGGCCCAAAAGAAGCCAAAACTCAGCTTGGGTCTGCCAACTAAGCTCCAATCGGCGTTTGGGTTATCGAACTCTGATCGAGGATTGGCCGGTGACCATTTTGGTCAGCTCTCCGTCGACAAGACACTGGGCTCTCTTTAGCTTGGTATGCTGAAGAGAGTGGAGCCACCAACCAGACGAAACAACCGGCAAATCACTGGAATTTTGTTCGGTCTGCGGCCTCCCCATGTCTAAGGCGCGATATTCGGCTGAACTAGCCCGGTTCGAGTCAAAACCCAATTCAAAGCCAGTTCATTGGCTCAGGTCAGTTGGACCCGATCCGGATCTGATAATCCAACCCGAATCAATCAATTCGAGTCAGTTTCACAAATCCAAGTTGGTCCCGACCAGACCTGAATCCAATGACTTGACTCGGATTCGCCGATTCGACCCGGTTAATATTATATTATAATTTTTTAAAAATATTTTTTTTTATTTTCGACCCGGACAAATATTATAATAATATTTTAAATTAATTTATATAAAATAATAATTTTTTTAATTTTAAAATTAAGAAATAGTTTAGAAATTAGTATTTTTGAATAATTTTCTAAATTATGTGAATTATTCGGTTAATAATCATGTTTAGATCGGATAAGCCTATAGGGCTATACAATAGAATTTTGGATATTATTTTTACTATTATTGTATTATTATTATGCATTTTGTTTTTAATTAGAATATAATTACGTCAATTGTCACGTTTTGAATGTTGTCGCCTTAGTTAGGGTTAGAACCCTAGACCACATATCTATCTTGACTGCTAATTGCTAATGATTGTGTACTTACTTGATCACCTCACATGTTAGAAGAAGGGTCCTAAAATTAATCCAAACTATTTGACAAATATTTTCTCAAATGAATAGGATAAAAGGTACCAAAAGGGCATTAATCACTCTAACTAGTGTAACCAAGTTCCCGGACTCATTTAATCTTTGGTTCGTAGGAGTAGGGTAATTCTCCCGTTACCTTACTTGGGTTTTTAATTAACCCATCCCAAATTGATTAGTAACGACTCCTAGATAAAAATTATTAACAAATTAAAAACCTAAACCCTAAATCACGATATGGTATGGGCTTGGGAGACCTCGAGTTAAATTTCAGACCTAGATTTAGTGCGTACAAGGCGAGACCCCTTTGTATGCTAAAAAAACCAAAGGTCGGTCGCAACATAGTACACTTGAATTTCCTAATGACCATAATCACGTTCATGACCATTGGAAAATGGAAAACTTTGGATGGAACTTGGTTCTTTTGTAATTTTTCCTTCTTTACTTGCTGGATATCTCGAGGATTCGTAGCAAATATTTTCCAACACTGCAGACATGAAACAAAAATGAGGTCACAAATTAGCTGCAAAGCTTGCTAAGTTCTTCTTGCTATGACCGTACCTAATATAATTGATCAATTTAGTAACAAACCTTCTTGACATTGTGGTCCTTTCTGCTGTTACTGGCAAAGGAAAAGAGTATCCTACTGCTTAACCAGCAAAGGGAGCCCTGTTACTTCGTACTCCTTCACTTAATTTGAAATTTGGGATTAGTTTGATGAAAGGAAGTGCAGCTGGTAAAAGAAAAAAGGGGTTGTGATAGTATGGCATCATACCATGTCACATTTAGAATGTCTGATGTAAAGTGAAAATTAATGGATCCGCAGAAAAGAAAACTCAGTCTCTTCTTTTTTGAATAATGACACTCAGGTCCATATAAATGGGGAGGAAAAGGAAAAGAAAGAAAAGAACAAATTTATGTTTGCTCCACTTGCGTTTTTTTTTTTTTATTAAGTGGACATTAGAGGAAGTTTGCCATGGTTATGTTTCTATGCTTTAACATCAACTACCTATTTGATAATTTTCATATTGTTGTGTTATTCAAAAACCAAGCAGCGAATCATTCTCTTAAATTCTTTTATCCTTATCACTCAATTCATTAGGAAGCTAAATTACTTTTCCAAAGTGCTAACATTTCCAACATAGCAGGCTTGTTTCTCTATTCATGGAACAGGTGAAGAACTTCATACAATAGCAGGCATACATGCTGGAATTGCATTTGTACCGTTTCGTAAAGTACTTCATTCCTTTCCCGTTTGATCCAACATTTTACCAATTATTAGCAGAGAAAAGGGAGCTTGTTCTGTTTGTGATCTTGTAAGCGAGAAAGTTAAGTATGCTTTCATGAAATGCGGAAGACTTCTTGGTAAGTTAATTGTCGCACCGCACTTTTCCTTACCCTAGGGCACTAGGAGGTATTTTCGTTCATTTCTAATGATTAAGTGTTTTATTAAACGAACGAGAATCTCTCCCCGACCATACCTCACGAGACAGCATGTATTTGTTATTTAATTTTCTTTTTTAGCGTAAGTTTTACTTTGGAGTTGCCACTAGTCTTTATGGATCGACTAGAAACCTAATCAATGTATGAGAGATCTATCGCGATTTCTACGAACAAGAGATTACATGGGTAACGGAACTTGATTACGCTAACAATCCCAAATCGAGATCCTTGACGCCCTTTCGGTACCTAAAATGATTTGAAGTGTCTAAACATATCACGCCAGTTCGCAAGGCCTATCCACTAATTCTAACTATTCTAATCGGGAGAAATCAACCAATTAATAAGGAAATGCACAAACAATTTCAATCAAACAAAGAAATCCTAAAATGGTCTCTAAAATAAAAATCAATTAAAACACCAAAACCCTAGTAAAGTCCTAAAAGCTTATTCATTCAAAAGATTATGTTGTCTTAGGGTTTTAGTTTTTTTTAGGAGGAAAAAACCCCTTCTAGGGGTTAAACCCCTTTTAGGTTTAGGGGTTAAAACCCCTTTTAATCCCTAAACTAAGGAATCTTAAAAAAATACCACTTGGGCATCTAAAAAATTTTAAATTTTACTCAAAATGGGTGACTACAGGTATTCTAAGTCATTCTGTGGATTTTTGAAATTTTTGATTTTTTTTTTGGGAAACGTTTATTGAAATTTTTTTACTTTCCCAAAATCTGATTTTTTTTTATTTTCTGAAAACTTTTATAAATTTTTTTTCGAGATTTTTCCAATTTTGTGAATTTTTGGAATTTTACAAATTTTTATGAGTTTTATGAAAGTTTTCTGATTTTTATGAATTTTCTAGGATTTTTCTAATTTTTATGAATTCTTTGATTTTTTTGTAATTTTTATGGATTTTTGGATTTTTTTTGAATTTTCTGAATTTTCAAATTTTTATGAAATTTTTCTAATTTTTATGAATTTTTTGGATTTTTATGATTTTCTAAATTTTATGGATTTCTATATATTTTTAATTTCTTTATCTGATTTTCTGATTTTTATTGTTTTTTTTTTTTTTTTATTTTTTTTTAATCCGGAGCGAACTAGACCGAACCAATGACATCCTCAAATATGACCCTATTCAAAATATAATGAATGGTTAATTCATCAGTACGCAACTAGTAGAATTAGACTCTAAATCGATTTAAGAATCATTCAAGAGTATTCCAAGCTATGGAAAAGGCAATTTAGGATTTCGATGTGCACGATGAAAGAATTCAATCATGGATTGACAATTTGACCATAAGGATCGATGAGGGATCCTCATAAGTTATTTCAAGTCGATCCAGGAATGATTATAGCTCGATTCGACAATAGTATAAAATCAGATTGCGAGTGATTCCGCACAATTACTATATTGATTCCGAACGACACTAGACCAATTCCTAATGATCGTATACTTCGAAACGGGCAATTGAACCCTCTCAATTACATATAAATCAAGGGTCATCCATGAATTGAAAAAGGCTTAAACGTAAATTGATTTGGAATCAACTACGGGTTAAATGCACGAAATCCCTAAGAGCCACCCATAGTTCTAATTATGTGAAAGACGCATTTGAGTGATTTTAACCATGAATCCTAATCCAGTTGAGGGTATTGGACTCTAAAGGATTAAGAGACAATTATTGGATAAATTCTGGGAATCGCCTATTTATCGGTGAACCAAGAAACCTTGAAAAAGTGAAATTTGGGTAGGAAATTGAGGCTTGCAAGGGGGCCCACGAATTTCTAAGGACCCAATGGGCCTCATGGACTATATTGTTGGCCACAAGGGCCCAATGGAAGGGAAATTACGATTTTACCCTTTTGGGCATAAATTAAGAAGTTTTGAAAATTTATGCAAGAAAAACCCGAGATGAGAAGCCTGCAAGGAACTAAACCCAATGATAGGGCCCAAGGAGGATTTCGGCCTAGAGGAATGGGCTTGGCCTAAGTTTAAGCCCATTTAAGGCCTTCTAGAGAGGAATAGTGTCTTCGAGCAAAAAGATCATTTTGCCCTTAGGTCATCTAGAATATCTTTGAGTTGAAAAAGGGAAAAATTGTCCACTTGTTCCTCAAGTTTTGGCCGGCCACATGGGGGAGAAAATTGACCAAAATACCCCTCTCATCTTTCCTTAATTCCATTTTTATCCTTGGATATTTGTGAAACTTGTTTTGTAAGAGTTAATCTTGGCCTTTCATTCCAACTTGGTGAGCAAGAGTTAATCTTGGCCATCCATCTTGGCTTGTGAAGCAAGGAGAAAGGAGAGCCATCCATTTTTTTGGGTGTCTTACAAGACACTTTCTCTCTCTTCCCTCATTCCTCATTTTCCTCTAAGTTTTCTCTCTTTGGTCTTTCTCTCTCTAGCCTCTCATCTGTCCCTTTCCCGCTCTCTTTCTTGTTGTTCGACCCTCACCACCATACCCTCACACCACCACTACTGTGAGCCATCCATCGCCGTGAGCCACCCACGCCGCTGTCTGTTGCCAGAACGTCACATGCCATTTGTCGTGCCGTCATGCCGCCCTTGCCGAGCCACTCCTTGGTTTTCTTTGGTTTACTCTTTAAACCTAATTAGGGCATTAGGTTGCTAATGGTTTAGGTTTATAGTTAATTAGGTAGATTAGAAGATAGGTTATCTAATTAATGATAGCTTATTTTGATTATTATGTGATAACTTATTTGGTGTAATTGACAGCTTATCAAGCTTAGGTGATAGCTTATCTCATGCTTTAATGATAACTTATCATGCTAAAGTGATAACTTATCAAGAATTGGTCGATAGCTTTTCGTGAATTGGTCGATAACTTAACGAGAGTTAGTCGATAGCTTATCGTGAATTGGTCGATAATTTATCAAGAGTAAGTCGATAGCTTATTACGAATTGACCGATGGCTTATCATGATTTAAGCGATAGCTTATCTTAAGTTAAATTGATAGCTTATCATGTGTTTATTGATGACTTATCAAGTTCATGGTGACAACATATCAATTGCATGTGATAGCTTATCATGTTTAATAGTGATTATTATCATAGAAAATGGTAATAAGTCATCTTACTCACTTGTCTTATACAGTGATAGATTACCATGTATTATGTATTAAGGTTTAAATTTCCATGAGAAAAAGGATGAGTTCATGTTATATAATGCCTTGATTAAATGGCAACCTTGAACATGCTTATGTTTAAAAGGGAAATTGGATGGACAATGCTAATGGTGTTTAAAAAGGAGTGTGTTTCATGATATCTTTGTACGTAAAGAAGTGTACATCATAAACACTTTGTATTGACTAATTCCCAAAGATAAGAATTGGCATCGAGTGATTGCTATGCGTGCATAATCACATGCAAGTTCCGTCTAGGCGGAGGTTCTAGACGATACCTGGCAGGGGTTCGGGTGTTGTTTAGGCGGGAGTTCTAGACGATGCTGTGTCGCGATTAAGACCGGACCAATGCTCTTTATGGAATGTCGTCTGGGTGGGGATTCCAGACGTTGCCGTGCCCGACGAAGTGGGGCGATGCTTGGTTATGCCAAAAGACACTGGCGAGGATTCGGTTGTGGCCCTGAGTGATCGTTTAATAATCTGGACTATTATGAGTGCAATGTGCATAGATAAATGCATTATGTCTGAAAGTCATAATTATATGTGTCTGGATTATTAAATTGATGTTGTGCCTACTTATGCACTATGATATGCCTCTAGTATATGCAATAATATGATCTTGTTATATGCTCATTGGAGCGATTGTAGAGTTATGATTATTAGTAGAGGGTGAGAGAATTGCCTCTTGTTAATAATTAAGGCAAAGTAAGGCTTTGCCATTGATCTGCCATTGATGCTAGAGTAGAATGTTTAGGGCGATCCGGAGGCAACGTATTCTCCTAAACAAGGTTTAGGAAGCTTACTTGTTGAGTTAAATCTCACCCGTAGTTGTTAACCACTTTTCAGGTCTGCTGATATGAGTACGCGTTTGGTCTACTTCGAATAGCCATAGACCAAGAAGC
This sequence comes from Syzygium grande, assembly GCA_024733475.1. Classification (NCBI taxonomy): domain Eukaryota; kingdom Viridiplantae; phylum Streptophyta; class Magnoliopsida; order Myrtales; family Myrtaceae; genus Syzygium; species Syzygium grande. Next base: position 8,996,590 of record JAMXDD010000002.1, on the reverse strand, counting down.
GGAAGGGATCGATGTTCCAGGGGAACCGGCTGTTTTGAGTGGAAACACCTTTAGGGGTCGTCCTTGTAGATAGAGGAGCTAAGATAACCCTCAATCCCTTTTGATGTCATAATAGGAAAAAGGTTCGCGTATCGGAATTGTATTTTGTGAAATACTAATGCGTTAATGACAATTAAGAGGTGAATGAAATATATTTGTTTTCCTCACTATCCCCTTATTATATGTCTAGGAGTTTACACATTTCCGCATGTATTTAATGAAAGATAAAAAAAGAATGATTCGGCGACGCATTTTAGGACGTCGCAGCTAAACGACCAAGGAGGGATGTTAGCATTCTCGAGAGAATAGGGAGTGATAGAATCGGTTCAAATCGGTCCGACCAAGTCAGACTAGCTTGGTTGACGACCCGGCAAGAACTGTGCCCAAAACGATACCATTTTGTTCTTTTTAATTGTGGCATTTTAACAAATATGTTATGGACATTAGTTTTAGTTTTGCATTCTCTGGGTAGCCACTTTAGGCCGATCTCCAGTGACATTCCGGCCACATTCCGACCATTCTAATCGATCCTAAACCTTCACCAAATGACCCTCTACACATCCATACCCATTAGATTGTCATTGAACCTCCCTAAGTCATTTATTTTCAAGTTCAAACTTCCCTACTTAATATGGAAATCATCCCCTAAAACTAAACTAACCTAACATGTCTAACATTCAAATCAACAAACAAGAACGTCCTAACCATTTCTAGCGAATCATAACATGCATTTGAGCTCAAATGGACGAGATTGACCGACTTAGAATGGCCAATGGCTATGGAAATACATTTCGGCAAGTTTTGGTTGTTTCGGCGACAAGGTTTTTACGGTCCAACTCAATACAAATACCAAACTGTCGATCCAAAATGCAAAAATCGAACCAAAAATGGATTAGAAACATAAAGGGGAAACCAATAAGCATCATTGAAATAAGCAAATCCAAAAATCACACACAAATTAACTCGGTAAGTCATTTTGGCATTTCATCGAACAACTAATGTGTGACTATGAAGGGTTTTTACCTTCGTCATTCGAATGCAAATTGGAAATTTCGACCTGAAAGGCGGCTATAGGATGGTCTACCAACACTCCCAATTCAATTTAGTGCCCTCCAATTTTTCGGAAAAGTCGTTGATTGGTTGATCGGGGCTCGTTTTTAGGTGTTCGCGATCAGCCGCTTGATTGGAATAGGGAAGGGGAGGTCATGGCCAAGGGCCGATTTGCCAGCGCTCCTATGGTTAGGGGCTACGCTAGACGCTCGGTTGGGGACCTCTAACCCTCTCTCTCTCACTTTCTCTCTCTAGTTTCTCTTATTTTCTCTCTCTCTCTCTCCCTCTTTTGGGCATTCGGTCAAGCAAGTGATGTCTATGGAAGTTGGTTTTTTTCCCTTTTAACCACCTCATCGAGGCGGTTTTACCCCCCTAACTGACTCGTAAATCGGTTGGAACGGTTGACTATGGACATTTGGAGATCTCTAGCTTCCCAACCGTCCTCAATATGTGCTAAAATAGGAGGAGTTTGTTGGGAAAGAAGCGAGCTAGACAGTTTTTTAACTCTCTTTTTCAGCTCATGGTCTGGTCGGGTGAAGAAGAAGATTATGCCAAGTCGGATCGAGTCGGGTCGGGTCAGACCCTGACTGACCCGGTTTGACCAAAATTACAAATTAAACCTCCTATTTTACACAATTTTGAAAATTTAACCCCAAATTCAAACTCCTTGACACATTTTACCCTAGAATATGGGTTCAATTTGAATTTTCACTTTAATTAGGTCAAAATCCCCAAATTCAAATTTGGTTTACTGGGGTTTTTGTTCAATTAAGTGTCCAAATGACATAATTAGGAAAAATTGAGGTCAAAATTGAATTACCCATGTTCAATTAACCCTAGGGAAGGTATGGGTCTTGATTGGAAACTTCAAATTGAATGCAATCCCCAATTTGGATTTTAAAACCACTAATTTTCAATCAATTTTTGGGTTTTTTTAAATATTTTTATCAAATTGTGAAATTGGACTGACCAATGTGCAATTCAAGGTCCCAAAATAAATCTTTGTAAAGACACTATAGCCTAAAAATGACTAGAAATGGTTTAGTTGAGTTTTTGGTTCAATTAGGATATGAATTTGCCCCTGATTTGAGGAAAACATATTCCCAATTGAAATTTTGTAAAATTTACTTTGTAGGAAGAAAATTTGATTTAAAATAAGACTAATGAATATTTTTTTTTTGTAATTTTTGAATTCCATTTGCTATTTTTCTTGATTTTCTGCCTATTTTTATTAACAGAAATTAAGGAAAAATTAAGAAAAAATCTAGAAAAATTATTTTTGGTTTAGAAATAGGTCCCTAAGCATGGAAAAGGTTCCTAATCCTAATTTTGTGATTTTTAGGTAAAATTGAAAAATGGACCCGAAAATCATGTGTCAACATTAATATATTTGATAAAAAGATAATCTCAGTGGCTAATTGAGAGCAGCTCTCTCCGGTAGAATTGTACATGAAAAAGGCGAGAAGAACTTGTCTTTTCAAGTCTTTCCTATATTTATTTCCAGATGTTATTGATCTCCTAATATATTTTGTTGCTTGGACACATAATTAAAATTCAGTAGTTTATCATTGAATTATGGTTTGTTGATTTTTTTTCCCTCACCAAGAAACCTTTTATATCTTGTTGACAAATGAGTTTGCAGGTTTTAAAGCACCTTAGTAGTAGTACCATGACATGCAGTTGTTAGCGTCTTTAGCCATCAATGCTCTCGAAACAGAAACTAGGTAATTTTTGGGTTATACTGGTGGTCACAGATAAGCAATGGCAAAGTATTTATGCTGCATCAAGGTAGAATCTCCTTGTGGTTCAGAAAGCATGCATTTTGAAAGGTTCTGTTGGGAAAACTCAATCCCCGATCGTCTCGTCGAAACATATTCGTAACGAATTCAATCAATGCGGAAAACGTGCCCGAAGACCATCAAACTTGTATCACCGATCGTATAGGCATATCACACAATGAACATACCCCGTATTATCACAAATTAAGTGCCACTTTGCGCTTGAGAGTTCTTCGATCGTCTTTCGTACTCGTGTACCTTTCAAAGGAAAACAGAGAAGATGTCGTTCTTGAAGAAGTGTGTTTACATATGAAAAATCGCGTCTGTTTTTCAAGAGGTGCCTTCTATTATAGATAGGCAGATAACTACCTCGTGGGCCATTGTGGCTCACGGGCCAGGTTTGGCCCATCTTGGGCGATCCACTCATTATGTCTTTCATCTCCCACTCGCCCACGATGGGCTAAACACAACTTTCTTCCTTGCAAAGTTCATATTGGCAAATAATCCGTGCGACTAGCATACTACGAGAGCTCGTTGTTATACATATGTTAGGAATATATAACAGCTCAAATTTGAGCATTATCCAGAGTAGAATTAGTATGCAGTTCCCTAGATCAATTAGTCACATTTTTATCTCTCTTGATCTTTTTCAGTATCTCGTATATTGTATTCACAATTATGATTTACTCAAAAACATAATTGGTCGACCTGTAAATATAAATATATAATGTGTCATCATAAATTAAATTGATCTTTCTCTTTCCTTAAACCTCTCCATTTCAGTTCAATTCGCTTTTCTAGAAATACCCCGTTAGATCAAATTATCATGATCATCGACAACATCCTAAGATAGCAAACACTGAACAGAAATTTTGAGAATAAGTAAGAGTTGTGAAGGCACTTTAATTGAAAAAAACTACTTTCCTCAAGAGTCTCACACGACTTAAAAATTGAGATCATAATTTTTGTGAATTCTTATCGGTCGTCTCATGCATACGTATCTTTATTCTCAATACCATACAGATGATAGTTTAGATATACTCAATGTCTAACTTGAGTTCACAGATCTACTCTATTCATAAGCGTATATCAGAACTTACATCTAGCATTTGAAACAGGTAAAGTGAAATATGTGGGTCATTTCATTTTCGGACATAATAATCTATATGTCCTCATCTTAACATTCTGTTAAGGCGACATCCATACTTCAAGCTTGAGCTCTCAATTATCACATAAATAACAAGCTTAAAATTGTCTCATCTCTATTCATCACATAGTGAGTAGAGGCGATTACCCGTATGAGTGGGCTAATCTCTCATCTGTCAGACATACCTTTTCAGGATAATGCACTCAGCATCAACATTCACAAATATCATACAAACTTATAGGCATTGATAATAAAAAACTTCATTAATAGTGAACATTCTAGGAAAATTACAATATACAGTACATCATATTCTACACAGTCCTAGAGATCTCACATGACCATGGAAAACTTCTCTAGGAATCGGCTTCGTCATAGGATCTGCTATCATCCTTTGTGTAGATATGTACTTCGTCATAGGATCTCACTTCCTTTCGTTCAACCATGTCCTTGACATAGTTATACTTGATATCTATATGTTTGGTCTTTCCATGGTAATTGGGATCCTTAGTGTACGCTATTGCTCCTTGGCTATCACAATAGACCAATACTGGATTTGCAGCATTCTCAGTTACACCTAAGTGATCCAAGAATCTTCTAAGCCAAACAGCTTCTTGTGCCGTTACTGATAGAGCCACAAACTCGGTTTCCATTATAGATAAGGCTGCACACTGTTGTTTCTTACTACTTCAAGATATGGCGCCATTATTCAGTAAGAACACGTATCCAGAAGTAGATTTCCTTTCTTTTAAATCTCCTCCCTAGTCAGCATCAGTATAGCCTTCAAGGTGTAATTCACTTCCTTGATAAGTTAGCGCATAGTCGACACTTCCCTTTAGATATATCTTAGGATTCTTTTGACGGTGATCCAATATACTTGACCTGGATTGGATTGGTATCTACTTACCATTCCAATTGCATAACAAATATCAGGTCTTGTACACATCATAGCGTACATCAAGCTTCCGACAGCACTAGCATATGGAACTTGTTCCATTTGCTCCTTTTCTTGTTAAGTCTTAGGACACATTCTGTCGCTTAATGCTTCGCCCTTTGCAATAGGAGTATCTATTGGTTTACAGTCTTGCATACGAAATCGCTCAAGGATTTTATTCACATACGTCTCTTGTGAAAGGGATAGGAATTTCTTTGAGCGATATCTTGAAATCTTAACTCCAAGAATGTATGCAGCTTCACCCATATCTTTCATCTCAAAATTGGAAGATAACTAATTCTTGACTGTATTAACTAACTCCATACTACTTCCGGCAATTAGTATATCATCACCATATAATGATAAGATCACAAATTGATATTTTGATCTTTTGATATATACACAATTGTTTTCACTAATCATTACAAAATCATATGCCATTATTGCATTGTGAAAACGTATATACCATTGTCTCGAAGACTACTTAAGGCCATATATCTACCTTAATAGTCGACACACTTTGTGCTCCTGGCCTTTTGTAATGAAACCAATAGGTTGTTCCATATAAATTTCTTCCTCTAATTCTCCATTGAGGAATGCAGTCTTTACATCCATTTGATGTAATTCTAGATCCATACTAGCTACTATTGCCAAAATAAGGCGAATAGAAGTAAATCTAACCACGGGAGAAAAATTTTCTTCAAATTCAACTCATTTCTGTTGATTATATCCTTTCGCTACAAGGCGAGCCTTATACCTCTCTATTGAACCATCAGCCTTACGCTTTATTTTGAAAACCCACTTGTTCTCAATGGCTTTGCGTCTTTTTGGAAGGTCAACCAATTCTCAAACTTGGTTTGATCTTAATGACTCAATTTCCTCTTCCATTGCATGTATCCATTCTTCCTTATCAGGGCACTTTAGAGTATCGTTCACATTTTTCGGCTCATCTTCATCTTGTGGGGCGATCACGAAGGTTTCTCCTTCAATGTCAAAACGTCGACGGGGAATCCTATTACAACTTGACTGTCGTATGGAATACTGTACTCCTGATGATTCACCACGTTCCAATGCGCTCCCACTTGAATGAGATAATGGTGGTGTTGTCTCTTTAAGTGGTTGCAATTGAGACTGAGTTGCATTCAACTCTTCATTTATCACAATACTCCTACTAACTTCACTATCACGATCCACAGATTCGTATAGTGAGTAATTACCATATATTTCGCCCTTTTTAGGAAATTCATTCTCTAAGAATGTGACATCTCATGATTCAAATTCAGTTATACTTCCGCTTTCTTGCTCACCTATGAATACATATCCTTTTAAGTGCTCTAAGTATCTTATAAAAATACTCTTTTTGCCTTTTGGGCCTAATTTTCTATACTTGTGAGAAGACTCACGAGTATAGGCAGCATAACCCCAAGGTTTTAGAAAGCTTAAATCAGGTTTTATGCCTATCTATAACTCATATGGAGTAGAAACAACTGATTTAGAAGGCACACGATTAAGTATGTAGGCAGCAGTTAACAAAGCATCACTCCAAAAGGTGATGGGCAAGTTAGCTTATGCCATCATTGATCTAACCATTTCCATTAAGGTTCTGTTGCTTCTTTCCGCAACACCATTATGTTGATGAGTATATAGAATGGTCAGTTGTCTTCCTATTCCCTTTTCATCACATAAATTTTTGAACTGATCAGACAGATATTCTCGACATCGATCGGATCTTAATGTTTTTATTTTTTGTCTAATTGATTTTCCATTAAGCTCATAAATCTTTTAAAGCAATTTAAGGCCTCAGACTTATAAGAAATCAAATCGACATGTTCGAATCGAGTATAATCATCAATGAATGTGATGAAATAAACAGACCCGTGCCTTTCTTTTACATTTATTGGACCACAGATGTCAGTATAGATTAACTGCAAAGGAAATTCAGCTCTTGTTCCTTTTCCAAATGGTTTCCGTGTTGTTTTTCTTTCTAGGCAATACTCGCATATGGGCAAATCAACCTTTTTAATATTTCCCAATAAGCCATCTTTAGCCAATCAATTCATTCTTTGTTGGCCAATATGACCAAGTTTAACATGCCACACGTTCATATCATTCTCATAAGAATTAGATGATGTAAATAAGGAATAACTAACATTAACTTCATAATGGGCGATCCACCCATTATGTCTTTCAGGTTCCATTCTATCGAGAATTATTTCTTGTACTCAAACCAATTCCAAAATTAAGATTTTGCTAGAGGACTTGCACGCGCATAGATATATGAAAAGCCAGGGGTTTTGAATATATAAAATCTCGGGTAACATTGATATTGAATTGGAATTATCTTATGGTTCCATTCTAAGCATTATTTATGAATGATTAACCACGTAGAAAGTAATAATGAGGATTATCAAAGCAATATCTTTAATTATTGAGCTTTCTAACCAAAAAGAGAAATCTTTACTGAGCTCTTCCTCTACAATCTTATGGTGTAGGAGGTGTATATCCACGACATGGTCCAGAATTACATTTGATAGTAATTTGTGATTTTCATTTCATCATTGAGCATTCAACTTTGAAAAGTTGATAATCTAAGGAATATTGCATGTACATGAGAAAAATGAACGAAACAGAATGTGCGAAGGAACATAATGTGACATCATGTTGTTGCTATGGTGTAAGCTAATCAAAACATGCTTTTACCCTTACTCGATGCTACAATTTGCATCCTTTTACCATTAGGACTGGATTGGATTGAAAAAAAAGAGGAATGTATCTAATCGATGTATTTCCTGTAGACCGAGCTTTACACCGAGGACTAGATTGGATTGAAGACCTTGGATGAAGCTGGGAAAGTCAAATTCATCAACGTCTTTGGGAACTATCTCCAGATCTCTCTCGCCCGACATGCAAGAATATATACTACCTTACTTGGTGGATGATGCAGCGTTAGCGAAGAACATGGCAAGAGGAACGGCTTCTAGTAGTTGGTCCCCATGGATTTAAGGTTTGTATCGAAGAATGGTTAGGCTGTTCGAGGATCGACCGCCGCTCCTCTCTGTGCATTAGAGAGTGATGCATGTATTTCACACACAAATACGAAAGATGAAGGGAAACGACTGTTTTTTTATGTGAGTGGGTGATTGAATTTTCATAGGTTGATAAGGTGGTGCATTCTTGGCCTTGTGTACCTAATTATTTGATGATGTTACTCACTGGATTGACTTGAAAGTTCTGAGATTACACTGAAAGATGACGTTCCCATTTCTATGAAGGCTTATGAAGCTTTTGAAATAATTGGAAGGGGAAGGATCTTGCATCAGCCAGAACTCTTGCTGTCAATAGATGCTGAAAATACGATGGTACTTCCTGCAGTTTTGCGCAACTATTCCATTAAGCGTGATGCAGAGAACAAGTCCAAGCCAAGTCACAATTCAATGGCAAAACCTTTTCTGGTTTAATTAATCTCTATCCGCGCCTTCTTGTGAAACTTAAAACGAAATTTGGTGTCGGTAATTGCATTGCAATATTGCTAACTTACTAACTTTTAATTGTGTCCACTTGTACAACTCACAAGGCGTAGGTAAATTACTAATTCATTTGACATTGGTATATTCATTTTCATATCGTTAACTTGCTAACCTCTTACACGGTTCACTTGTAAAATTTAGAAATTGTTAACTTACTAATCAATTTGACGTCGGTTAATTCATTACGATGTCGGTTATTTATTAATTTCTACCCTATCCACCTGTAAAATTTAAAAGAAGTTGGTAACTTACAAATCAATCTGACACCACGGATTTACATCATAAAGTTTTTGAACATCTACCAAAGTTGAAGAATGTTGAAGTAATTCATGAAGTAATGGCAATCAACAAGTAGAAACAAACAAAACTCACTAATGCTACGAAGAGAATATTTCTTAATTAAAATACCCTGAACTCCAACACTTTCGTTGCAAAGTAACAATTATCACCAAACGTGGACAAAAAAAAAAAACTATCATCACCAAACATTTTTCCAACTTGACGTTCAACTGCAATTGCTTAGCTACTGCTAACCCTCTTGGCTTTTACTTGGTTAACTGTGATGCAATCCACTTTTACATACATCCTTCACATAAACGGAAAGTAAAACTTGTTGGCCTTTGCTGCGCTCCAGTTATCGTGAGCACAGCAATTTTGGCGGCGCTCAATCCAACGGGTCGGCATTGAGAGGTTTTAAATTAGACAGCTAACATACAAGTGCTCGAACTCGACAGCTGGCAAAGCACAGAAAATTTCCCGTGCACAAGGTCACCGGACTAAAGAACCGGCCCGACTTGTTAGCAGCTTTCCTAGAGGATCCCATAATCAAACAATAAGCCTAGGACGTATCTTTTCTGAGACCTACATGAAAACCCGAAATAACTAAGGTCGGGGTCAAGGAAAATACCGATGTTGTAGAAAATCAGGCCACATCCAAACCCAACAATAGAAACAATTCCGAGCCCGATGGATCTGGGCAATACAACATACGTAGAACAAGTAAAGGCTAGTATCATCGCAATCTCCGCCATGTAAGTGCATAGTACTGCGGTTTTGGCATATCCTACCCTTAGGTGACTTGTGCCAGTGGCAAAGTATTGTGAGGATAATGCCAGCATTGACAAACCAAATGCTATTGAGTTCAATATCACAAAGGCTTGGAAAGCTGCCCTGCCAGCGAGAATCGCCATTCCATCGTCGTTATAACCTCCGGGCATCGTCAAGGACGCAGCGAAGGTGACTGTGGCTATGAGCACTGACGCTAGTTGTTGAAACTTGGCAAACGAAGCGTACCCTTCTTGGATGGTGGTATTACTTTGTGTGTTTTCAGAGACAGCATGTTGACCTTTAACATATTGCTTGTCTAGCCTCTCCTCAACCCGGCCTTGAAAATCCAGGAATCCACCAGAATTTGTCAACACATGATCAACTTTTGCAACACTGTAGCCAAACTAAAAGTGGACAGAAAATATGAATTAGCGAGTGGTCTTTCCCGGCGAAATACTTCTTAGACCCTCACTCTACACAACGAAAACCCTTTTATAACAAGCAGAAGTCCCGGGGAGTGCTAAATTAATGAAGAATTAAATTAATTCATCTCTTTTAGATAAAACCAGTAAATAGAGTTTTTGAATTAATCAATTACAGTTTCGGGTAATCCTATAATTAAGTGAAATTATCTAGGAATTGATTGAAATCCTTTTCCCGGATGGGGCAGAGTGCAGGTTCTCTGTTTTACCTCAAAACTGTTTGAAAGGGGGGCACAAAAGAAACAGAAGGATTTTAGCTAAATATTCTACAAAATATTCTGATTCATTTCTATGAATGTCGCACAATAGTTGTTTCAAAGTCAGAAGGTGCGTATCACCGTTTGGATTGGCATTTTCTTAAGTTACATCTTAAAGCTACCTCTTAAATGGTTGACACCTCAGCACAAGAGCCATTAGACAGTTCACATTTATACTGTATTTTTCTTTCTTTTTCCTTTCCTTTTTTCTTTAACTTGTCCCCTAACTTTAGAGGAACCCAACCCAAATGTTTTGCATTGCTTTCAAGTTAAATAGGACCCACTATTACTTTTGAACCGGTTGAAGACCGCCTGTTGCATGGATTTGAAATTTATACCAATTGAAAATTTTCGTTTTTTTTTTGGTTAATTTTTTAATTTGTTTTGATGATATTGTACGATCATACAACACAATATTTACAAATGTCATACATTATATTTTAGACAACTAATATATATTTATTAACCAAACAACAAATTTAACTGATATTGAACATTACTTTATTAAGTGGTTTGTCTTAAACTATATCTTGTTATTTAAATATTTTGTTGATTAAACTATTTTTATTATATGCATTTAACTATTGCTATCAATGCTTTTTTGTGTGTGTGTGTGTGATCAGATTTTTAAGTGGGCTTTTATATGTGGGAATCCGTTAATAGGTTCAAGACCATAAGCATTAATTGAATCTATAAGGACTTCTATTTTAAACATTTTTGCAATAATAACTACTCGCAAGTTAAGCAATTCATAAACTGAAATTTGTATATGACAATGCAAATTCATAACTATGTTATAGATTAAAAATAGAAATTTGATCACAACTTTTTAGCTACAATATTGTGTTACTTTTGTAATACTCATTAATATGTCTTAATAAATTTTTTAAATTTTGTAATTAATTTTACATTTTTTTTGTCTTGAACGAGCTCCTAATAGGAGGTGGGTGATGGGCCCAGAAGGGGCCCACCACGGGAAGAGATCCAATGAAACTGATATCCTAAAAGTACAATTGTTTCGCGGAAAATGAATGATTTGAAAAATATTTTTATAAAAAAAATTGCTTGTATCTCTTACAAAAATAAATAAATAATTTTTTTTATCGTTCATGAAAATATTTAGACATAAATTATTAACGATAATTAAATATTTTTCATTGACTAATTATTTCAAGCGATACAAGCAATCATTTTTATAAAAATATTTTCCAAATTCTTTATTTCTATAAAACTCCGTTTATTTCGCAGAAAATGAATGATTTGGAAAACATTTTACTAAAAATGATCGCTTATATCACTTAAAATAATTAGTCAATAAAAAATATTTTCATTGTCGACAACAATTTTTATTTAAAAATTTTTGCGAACAGTAAAATTTATTTTTGTAAGCGATACAATGGATTGTTTTTAGAAAAATATTTTTTAAATAATTCATTTTTAGCAAAACAAACGGACTGGCATTTTTGTGCATCCGTTCGATTTATAAATAAATTGGCATTTTGGAAAAAAGAAAAAAAGAGATATGACCCCACACATTTAGTTAATCATAAATATATATACCAACTCATATACATGAAGGAACCACAAAAACTTCATAAAGTTATGCGAAATGATGTTGACATTCTGTTGTAGGAACATTAACGATAGATTAAGCGGGATAAAAAGCCTTTTTATTTTTTGCCTAATTAATGTGATAGTTGGTAACTTGGTGTGCTAAAATTTTTTAAGTAAAGTGTGAGGGAATGAAGCTTTGTTTAATACGTGGTTTAACCATAAAGTTCAATTTTATTCAACTTTCGTACTATTTATAATTTAGAGATGAAGTATGAAATCACTTCACTCTGAGTCCCTTTTTCAAACGTATGTCACCCTTACATAAATCAATCTATGCTACTATTTGCTGGGAAAACTGAAATGTAGTCAATATGCTGAAACAATTGAATAAGCAAAACAAGTTGATGCAAAAAGATTTCCATTGGGTTGTTTGTTTGCACCGGAAATGAGTATCACCAGGGCCACAGTATCTAAACGATACTGAAGAAATGACTTTGCGAATGATCAAATCAAGCTCTATGGTGTTCAAGCAAGCATACCTCTTTATGAGCACAAAAAATATCAAAGGCTGTCAAGTGATGCTTATTTGTGGCCAAACGGTCCACCCTCTTGTCTCGTGCCAGTATGTATATGATGTTGTACCGGTTATGATGCGCAGCTAAATGGAGAGCCGTGTTTCCCTCGCCGTCTTGTTCGTTGATGAGATCCTCCAGGTTTGGCATTTCTAGTATGTGCTTGACTACATTTTCTTGTCTACCAATAACAGCTGCATGAAGAGCCGTTTGCCCTTTGATGTTTATCATGTCACAAGCATCAGGACAGAATCCAAGAAGCTCGTCAATGACATTGACGTGGCCACAAAACGCTGCAATGTGAAGAGCCGATTGCCCCTCATTGTCTAAGTCGTATGCCGCAGAAGTATCGTGTAGTAGGAGTTTTTGAACTACTTCGACTTTGCCTGAGAAAGCGGCATAATGAAGAGGAGTCCGACACATTTCATCTTTTTCCTCTGATCAATTCTGGTCTCTTCTCCACGATTTTCTCCCAACCTTTGCAAATACAATAGGAATATGTCATGTTAGACTGTTTTTAGCATCTTGACATAGATATTTAACATTGCATTTCATCCCATTTAGCTTTCTCCTTTTTTTCTCCGTACTTGGTTATGATTATTCTGAAGTTTCTCTAGTGATCTTGTATAACACATGTAGAATCTAACTACATTCAATCTAGCATAATGCAGGAACTTGTAAATTTTTTCATTTTGTTAAGTGAATTTGTCAGAAATTCGTAAAGTTGATAGAGAAGAAGCTTCTTTTCTATTCAGCAAGGCATCTGCTCTGTCAAGGCTAATATAAAAGACCCAGGCTTTTTACTCTGATGCCAATTATTTTACGGGAGTATCGTGCCCAACTCAACTTTATAGAAAATTAAATTGAATGAGGACTTAGCACCTTCTACATTTTCCAAAGGTAAAATCATTGTACCCTTGTTTTTTCAAGTCATCATAATTTTCGCTCGAGGGTTAAAATTTTTTTGCATTCATACCCTGATCTTTTGGAAATATATTGCAATGTGCCCTATCATCAATTGTAAACTGAAAAGCAAATAATCATAAGCAGTAAATGTCGATAAAAAGAAGAATTAAAAAAAAAGAACTGGATGAGAGAGAAAAGGGAAGACGTAGGGTTATGATGGCGGTGGTGGTTGCTGCCACCGCCATCGCTGAAGGGTTTGATAATGATGGTACCTGGAGAACAAGATCTTAGAAAAATGTGTAGAAAGAAATTAAGTACGTGCGAAAAATACAATCTTAATAACAATGATTTTTTTGCAAATGAACACGTAATCCCAAATGCGGTTGGTTCCTTGGGAAATTCTGTCTTATGATGCTACGTACTAAGAGAAGACGAACCGGTTGAAACTTATTTTACAGTCAACGAATAAAAAAATAAAGAGAATGTAACGAGAATAGCAACTTGAATATTTTGAAAACATAGGCCTCATGCATAAAGTGGTCAAGAGGCATGTCCTTGGAAAAAGCATGTACCTTTCAACAATATAAAAGTAATAACAAATAAATAAATGGTTGTGCCTTTTCCCCTCCTTTATTTAGACACTCCGTATCGCGGTATTTTTGACCATTTTATCCCTTATGCGGTAGTCAAATGCGCTGTCCCTCTTTTTTTATTTTTTTCCAGGCAGGTATCACTTTCCTTCTATAGAGTGTCCCACTCTATGCCCTTTTTTGCCATTTTTGTGCTTTTTCCGGTTACTCACGGAAAGCTTTCAACTTAGCACTGCATTGAAATGTTCTGTGAGAGAAAAATGGGAGAGGGAAAAAAAACATGAGATAGCCGAAAAATGGAAAAAAGGAATGGAGAGGGACCCTGTTGTTGGTAGGACACTAAAGGCGTGGGAAGATAAGAAGGAAAAGAAAGAGGGGCAACACATTCGACCAAATAAAAAAAAAGGAGAGTAATGCTAAAGTTGAGCCACATAAAAGATAATATGATCGAAACACTATGATAGGGAGTGTATAAGTGAAAGGAGTGAAAAAAACACGGTCCGTAAATAAATATTGCTTATATTATTATATCTACAAAATACTAGTGTAGATGGGGGCCATCACTGGTACCACCAGCAATCTCACCAAAGATAAGCCTTGCACTAGAGAGAAAGATTCGGTTAAAATTTGTTTCGCTGGGTTTAGAATCTTGTGATACTTACTTGGTGTTGGTGGTAAGGAGTACATTGCGGCATGTAGAGCTGTCACACCTTTAGGGCCTTTATGAGAGGATGACGATGAGAAAGCACTTAAAATTAGCTCAGTGATATCTGAAAGTCTTCGATGTGCTGCGAGATAAAGCGGGGACTCATCGACAGCATTAGTAATATCACATAGTTGAGGATCTTCTTCAATCAGCAACTGCACCACCCCCTTGTGACCTCCTCTTACTGCATAGTGCAACGAGGTATCATTATGCGAATTCAGTCTCCTAAGTAGATCTTTGCACGCATCAGGTTGATCCGGTGATTTCGCCTGATCAGTGAAGACTCGAACCGCGTCATAGCTTCCCACTTTAGCAGCAACATGCAAGGGAGTGTCTCCTTTGTTGTTACCCTGCCAAAGAAGGGACGATCCTGATGGATGTTGAAGAAGATCTTTGATGAAATTTACCTGCTTGTATTGAGCTGCAACATGAAGAATGTTGTTCCCCTTGGGAGTCTTTTGGTGGAAACGGTCCTCTCCATTTTCCGTAATTATTTTCATCAGGGAATGAAAGTCTCCTGACTTTACAGCCTTGTACACTTCACGATGCATTCTCACTCTCTCTGTCATTCTCAGGACATAGAGTTATTGCAAGTGAATTTATCAATATAAGCAATGAGTTCAACCAGGAGGAATTTCTTTGAGCTTTCTGAAAGGATTGGTCTTAAGGGAGGATGATAGAGAGGAAATTGAGTTGGGCTTCTAAGGAGTACTAGAAGGGAGACATTTATATGCACATGATGGTCCTTCAATTGTTCTTATGAAATCGAAATAAATTTATCAGATTTAGAGAATAGTTTCCAAAAAGTCGAATCGGTATGCCCTTTTGGGATTTCTGTTATCCTACCCGCAAACAAATAATAAGAGGGGCAACTCTTGTTAGAAGGAAAGAGGGCAAGTACAAACAAAAAATAATAGTAATAAATAACTTATATAAGCATGAAATTGAGTTAACGGGCTACCTTCCACTTTTAATCAAAATCAGAACCATCGCACATGCATGATTCGAACATTATTCTTGAAGAATCAAATCTGATTGAATAACTTATTTATTAAAGGAATGATATTCGCGGGCCCAATTGAAAGGAGTCATTGTGTTATAATGTCCTCAATCATTTTAAGCTGTAGTTTCCCCTTTTTTTTTTACCGACAAGTCCTTTACTCTTTTCAGTCTTCATGCTCCTAATTCCTCGTGAGTCATGCATTCTCATCATGTTACACTCGAAGATTACATACGTAAGCTTTTAATGTCCACGAACTTAGGTAAAATTAGTTGACGCCCAACTTAAGGGTCAACTCTGCTTCTATGACCCATTGGCAAAAGCCAGAGCTCATAATCATTTGTTTTCTGTAGTAATGTTTACATAATATACCATAACGAATAAAAATCTAAAAAAATTGATGATAGTTTAATGACTATCTATCATTTTACTATTTGGAAGAGAGATGTGACAAAAGCTAAAAAATTTTAATAAGAGAAGGCAAGACCCGAAGCTGTTTTGCTTTGTCGACAAGGGTCCAGTTACCGTCGCTGGGGTGTCGGTGAGAGCCAGCGACCCTTGTTGGGGTGTCCATGGGTGAGGGCTTGCAGGCCCTCATCTGCACCACACAATGGTCACCACTGTGAATTTATATCTAAAACTGAATTCGCAAGACTATTCCTCTGATGTTTTGAACCTGTACCGCTAGGAACATTAGCTCCAATTATTTCTGTTCATAGATTTGGCAATTAGTATCCTATCGGAACCCGTGACATTATGCGTATGTAGAACTGAATACTCTGTTAACGGCAAAACTGCATTGGCAATACATAACCTTTTTTTTTTAGGTATGTTGGTCTAGGCCTTGCTCCCACATTGGTGCCATGATTAATTTTTTGTTAGTTCATTAGAAAGCGGACTTATTTTTGTTGATATACTCTTTCCACTCTCATACTTTGTAGAGAAATGGGAGATGGCTCATGGGACTCGTAGACTAATGCACTTCTAGAGCATGTAAGTTGTCATACGACCATTGCATGTTATCCGTAATGATTTGTATTTGATGAATCCGCGGCAATCTGTGATGTTCCTTGCCTTTCAGGCTGCCATTGCTTGTGAGAAGGTGTTGACAGTTTCTGGTGAGATAAATCATCTTCCAGTACTTGAAGTTCACTTTATCAGGAATAATTTCGATATCACTGGTGAAGAACATGAGCGAACTTAGCGATGGCTTGAACATAGTAGGGCTTTCTCAGGTAATGACGTTGAATGTCTATCTTAACCACATTATAAGTCACTAACTATGCATTCCCTCTTGTTGATGGAGACAGTCTCCGTATTCTGTATAGTAGTCATAGACCAGTGGGCAATCTGTTAGATCTACTAAAACAGTAATTCAATTGGTCTTGAAATTGAACATATCGAGAAGTTTGTGATACTTTATTTGATGCAAGAGAAAATCCTCAGCTGTCAGTTGAGTGAGCGAGCAAATTGGGTTGACAGCATCAAAGGACACTAGAGCCGGGACTTAAACTGGCTTAGACTGTTAGCACAGGACTTAATTCTTCATCATCTCTAGTTTCAATGAGTATACAACATGTTAGGAAAGAGAGGATGTTGATAATGACTGCAAATCTTATTAACACCAATTTTAGTTAAAAATAAAATTTATAAATTTAAGCTATTGGGTAGTTAGGAAGTTTAAGGTGGTATCTGTTGTTTCCCTAGCATATCAAACGTAATATGTTGATCACATACAATACGACATACGTACTACAATAGTAGAAAACAAGAGAAGAGAAACCGACTAACCTTAACGTCCTAAAAACACAAGCAAGTTTGATCCGCCAAACCCAACGAAGAGCGTTGTGTCCTTAAGACAAATTTGCCCCTTCTTTCGGTACCCAAGGTCGACGGACAATTGTCTCCCCAGGATAGAACGGATCCTTCCCTCAAAGCCGGCACTTGCTCGGAGGAAAACGGCGAACGGAACGTCGCGGAATTGATCGCACAAAGAAAGCCTTTCGTGAGGAAAAAAAAAAAAAGCGAGCGAGGGAGAGATTATTTCTAAAATGCACGGCCAGCCTTTTTTTTTTTTTTTTTTTTTTTCGAATGAGTTTAAAAACAAATCCGAAGAGTCACGAGTCACCAACGAACCGGCCTTCAAGGAACCGGTTCGGTACCCCGAACCGTTGCAAATAAAAAAAAAAAAAAAAATGAGTTGGATAACCCGTTCCCGAACCGAACCGGCCGGACGGACGGCGGCAAAGTGGACCGACCTAACAGCGTGGGTCCTCTCTCTTCCACAAAAGTGGGGTACCCCTTGGGGCCCAACCCTTCATGGAAGACACAAGCTAATATATCCAACTTCAAGCTCCCATCTTTCCTATGTGGGACTCTCTCCTTCATCTTTAATATCATTCAAACAATTTGATGGATTTTGGCTCCAAAATTTGCAATTTGGAGTTCCCTCCAATTTGCTCAAAATCCCAACAATCCCCATATGAATGATATATATTCGTAATCATGACTCTTCGAAAATGCAAGTAATGCAATGTGCGATCATCCATGAGAGAACGTTGCATCGTGGTGAGTAGTCTGAAACTTTGAACCCATCCTAGTGAACATCTATCGGACTTACTCGGTCAATCAAGACGCGATTGTCTTTGAACCGTCAACCTTTGGTGTAAGCCTAGAACAAGAAGTCACTAACGATCTCTCGAACGAAGTTCGTTCTCACCTAGTGTGTTCGTTTTGGCCATGAACACCGCTTTGGTCTCATGAGTGTTCTAGAGAATTCGGCCTTTTCAATTCTCATAGAAGCGCCCACACTTCACACTCACATAGGTGATTTCCTGAGTATCGACATACTCTAGAATCATTAAAAGCTTAAGCTTAACCTTCACATATTAGTACTATCTCAAACAGGAATGGGTAGAGATTGATAGTACTTTTACTCCGCCTTCATAACTTAGTTGTCCCTTTGAACCTAGTTCTTGGGATCTCCAAGACTAAGTAGGGTTACCGCTATGAAGACTTATTGATCGGCCTTAGACCCATTCCTCTTGAAGTTTTCATAACCATCTCTCTAGTTAAGCCTTTTGTTAGCGGATCCGCAATATTATCTTTTGACTTTACATAGTCAATCGTGATAATTCCACTAGAGATTAGTTGTCTCACGGTGTCATGTCTTCGACGAATATGTCGAGACTTGCCGTTATACATGACATTCCTTGCTCTTCCAATAGCAGCTTGGCTATCGCAATGAATACACACAGCTGGCACCGGTTTAGGCCAGTTTGGAATGTCTTCTAAGAAATTTCGAAGCCATTCTGCCTCTTCTCCAGCCTTGTCCAAAGCAATGAATTCAGCCTCCATCGTGGACCTTGCTATACAGGTTTGTTTGGACGACTTCCAAGACACCGCTCCCCCACCAAGGGTAAACACAAATCCACTAGTGGATTTTGTATCTTTTGTTCCGGTGATCCAATTTGCATCACAATATCCTTCAAGTACCGCCGGATATTCTATGTAATGCAAACTATAATTATGGGTATGCTTCAAATAGCCCAAAACACGCCTCATAGCTTTCCAAAGATCTTCATTTGGGCTTGCTATATCGACTTAGCTTACTTACAGCTGACAAGCTATGTCCGGTCTAGTACGATTCATGACATACATTAAACCCTAGTATACTTGCATACTCATTTTGTTCTTTGATTGTACCTCAGAATTCTTTGTAAGATGTAAATTCACATCTATCGGGGTCCTTACAGTGCAACATCTAGATTCTTACATTTATCTAGAATTTTCTCAATATAATGAGCTTGTGATGATGCTAGTCCCTCGGATGTTTTATGGATTTTAATTCCTAAAATAACATCTGCGATCCCCAAATCTTTCATATCAAAATTGCTTGTAAGCATTAACCCGTTGCCTTAACAACTTCACAAAACTTCCATTATAAGCATGTCGTCGACGTATAGACAAAGAATGACAAAACCATTATGAGTGTTCTTAACGTATACACATTTATCACACTCATTGATTCTATATTCATTCGACAACATCACTTGGTCAAACTTAGCATGCCATTGCTTGGGTGCTTGTCTTAGACCATACAACGACTTGATAAGCCGACACACTTTCTTTTCTTGTCCAGAACAACACACCCTTCAAAGTTGCTCCAAATAAATTTCCTCTTCCAAGTCCCCATTCAAGAAGGCCGTTTTCACATCCATTTGATGGATCTCCAGCTTATACACCGCAGCTATTGCAATCAACATCCTTATTGATGTAATTCGTGACCGTGAATAAGTGTCAAAATAATCAAGACCTTCTCGTTGCTTGTAGCCTTTAACCACAAGTCTGGCTTTATACTTATCAATAGTGCCATCCGCCTTCATTTTTTTTTGAAGATCCACTTACTTTGTAGTGGTTTATTTCAGGCGGAAGGTCAACCAATTCCCACGTATGATTCGATAGAATTGATTCAATTTCGCTATTGATAGCTTCTTTCCAGAACGGAGCTTCGGGGATGTCACAGCCTCTTTGACAGTCCCGAGGCTCGCTCTCTAACAGATAAGTTAGAAAATCTGGACCAAAGGATGTGGAGGTCCTTTGTCTCTTACTCCGCCTAGGTTCATCCTCAATAGGATCATTTGTTGAAGCAACATCTCGAGGTCTCTTATTATTTTCATGTGAATCATATACTTTGTTATACGGAAAAATATTCTCAAAGAACGAGGCGTCCCTTGATTCAATAATCGTATTAACATGTATATCCGAGACCTCGGATTTATGTACAAGGAACCGATATGCACTACTATTTTGGGCATATCCAATAAAGACACAATCAATGGTCTTTGGTCCTATTTTAACCTTCTTTGGTTTAGGAATCATAACCTTAGCCAAACACCCCCACACTTTGAGATAATTCAAATTAGGCATTCTACCTTTCCATTTCTCATAGGGTGTTTGTTGTGTCTTCTTATGGGGAACTCGATTCAAGATAAAATTCATGGGTCAAAACAGCTTCCCCCACAAATTCTCAGGTAAACCGAACTATTCAACAATGCATTCATCATTTCCTTTAGTGTCCGATTTTTCCTTTCAGCTACTCCATTAGCTTGAGGCGCATAGGGAGGTGTCGGTTGGTGTATAATACCAAATTGAACATACTTCCTCAAAAGGAAATTCTATTCACCTCCTCTATCAGATCTTATCATTTTGATCTTCTTGTTTAATTATGCTTTCCACTTCAGACTTATAAGTCTTAAACGCATTAATTGCCTCATCTTTGCTTTTGAGCAAATAAACATAACAAAATCTAGAGCAATCATCTATAAAAGTTATAACATATTTATTACCTCCTCTAGATGGTGTTGATTTCATGTCGCAAATATCGGTGTGAATTAATTCTAAAGTCTCCGTTACTCTATCATTCACAGAAACAAACGGAGGTCTAGAAAATTTGGATTCAACACACACTTGGCATTTTTCTCTTGGACAATCGAATTTTGGTAACAAGCCCATATCAATTAATTTCTTAATTGACTTATAATTCACGTGTCCTAATCTAGCATGCCAAATAGTAGGAAGCTCAACCACATAAGCGAAATCAACTTTATTAGTAGAAACATTAGAAGGTACAACAGTCATTACATTCATCTTGAACAGACCATCACTAAGATACCCCTTGCCCACATACATATCACTTTGGAGAGTATAAACTTATCGAACAAAACCATCTTAAACCCATGCTTACTAAGGAGAGAACCCGACACTAAATTCTTTTTGCACATCCGCACATACAATACATCATTTAGTGTCACTTGCTTTCCAGAGGTCATCTTCAAAACAACTCTTCCAATTCCTTCAACCTTGAGGTCGATGAGTTACCCATGTAGAGTATCTCTTCACGTGCCATCGGCGTATAAGTTGTGAACATGGATTTGTTGGCACAAATGTGTCGAGTTGCTCCAATGTCAATGAACCATTCTTTGGAGTTTCCCACCAGATTACATTGGGAAATCACAGCAGCAAGGTTGATGTCTTCACACCACTAGAAATATGTTCCACCACATTAGCATTGGTCTTTTGCTTCTTCTTGGCTCTACACTCTTTGGATCGATGTCCAGGCTTTCCACAATTGAAGCACTTGCCAAGAAACTTTTTCGGACCTTGGTTGGAACCCTCTCCATAGCTCTTCCTCTTCTTGTTGGGTTTCTTTGCTTCCTCAACAATGTTAGCTCTTGATGTCTCAAAGGTTTTGCCACCTTTCTTCTCGGAGATTCTATTATCTTCCTCTATCCTCAATCGAACGATCAAGTCTTCAAGTGACAGCTCCTTTCTCTTGTGTTTAAGATAATTCTTGAAGTCTTTCCACGAAGGTGGTAGCTTCTCAATGAAGGCAGCAACTTGGAAGGACTCACTTAGAGTCATTCCTTCAGCATGAATGTCATGCAGGATCACTTGAAGCTCTTGGACTTGACTCAAAAGAGTTTTAGAGTCCACCATCTTGAAGTCAAGAAACTTGCCAACAATGAATTTCTTCAGTCCGGCATCTTCAGTCTTGTACTTCTTGTCCAGACTATCCCACAATTCCTTAGCCGCTTTTCGGAGGGCTATACACATTATAAAGGGCATTGTCCGACCATTGAGAACGTAGTTTCGACAAAGGAAGTCTGAATGCTTCCAAGCATCCACGGCAGCAAGCCTCTCTTTATCAGCATCTCCTTCATCCAACTTAGGAGCATCCTCATTGAGAAATCGAGCCAAGTTCAAAGTTGTGAGGTAGAACAACATCTTTTGTTGCCACCTCTTGAAATCAACACCGGTGAACTTCTCAGGCTTTTCTCCATGAGCTCCATGAGTTGGGATCGACAAAGTAGGCACAGTAGGTATCGAAGCCGAAGTCATTTCTGAACGTCAAACACAAAAGATTAACTTGAATATCACGAACACCAATTTGTTTAATTAACACGAACAAAAATGCTTTTCACCAAAAAACAAACACTTGATGAACTAAAAGTTCAAACTGAGAAAGTGTAAAAAACCAAGTTTTGTGGTAGGGCGACCGAATGAAAATAGAAACTTAAAAGATTATAAACTTCAGATGTTGAAGACCGCATACACGCCAAGAATAACACGAATGTAGAAAAAACAACTATTTCCGAAAACAAACTTCACCGAACTCAATAACACAGAATGTATAATATGCAGAACACACGATTATCACCATAACCGAAAGCAAAGTTCACAGAATATTAGCACCAATTCGGACAGAGAATAAGATCCGATTATGAGCAAGTACGTATGAACACAGAATGCGAAGCAACAGTACACGTACATGAACAAACATACAAAAATTTGTCTTAAGAATGTTGTTTCCCTAGCATATCAAACGTAATATGTTGATCACATACAATACGACATACGTACTACAATAGTAGAAAACAAGAGAAGAGAAACCGACTAACCTGAACGTCAGAAAAACACAAGCAAGTTTGATCCGAGCCCAACGAAGAGACGTTGTGTCCTTAAGACAAATTTGCCCCCTCTTTCGGTACCCAAGGTCGATGGACAATTGTCTCCCAGGATAGAACGGATCCTTCCCTCAAAGCCGCACTTGCTCGAGGAAAACGGTGAACGGAACGTCATGAATTGATCGCACAAAGAAAGCCTTTCGTGAGGAAAAAAAAAAAAAAAATGAGGAGGGAGAGATTATTTCTAAAAATGCACGGCCAGCCTTTTTTTTTTTTTCGAAAACGAATGAGTTTAAAAAACAAATCCAAGAGTCACGAGTCACCAGCGAACCGACGAAACGAAGGAACCGGTTCGTACCTCTGTCGCTGAAATAAAAAAATAAATGAGTTGATAACCCCTCCCGAACCGAACCGCCGACGGACGGGACGGCGGGCGGGGAGCGCGGGGTGGACCGACCTAGCTTGACGTAGGTCCTCTCTTCCACAAAAGTGGGGTACCCCTTGGGGCCCAACCCTTCATGGAAGACACAAGCTAATATATCCAACTTCAAGCTCCCATCTTTCCTATGTGGGACTCTCTCCTTCATCTTTAATATCATTCAAACAATTTGATGGATTTTGGCTCCAAAATTTGCAATTTGGAGTTCCTCCAATTTGCTCAAAATCCCAACAATTATGAATGATATATATTCGTAATCATGACTCTTCAGAATGCAAGTAATGCAAACTCATCCATGAGAGAACGTAATCAGAGTGAGTAGTCTGAAACTTTGAACCCATCCTAGTGAACATCTATCGGACTTAAAAAATCAAGAGACGCCATTGTCTTTGAACCGATTTGGTGAGAGAAAAGTCACAGACGTATCTCTAACGGTTCGCTCTCACCTGTGGTCGTTTTGGCCATGAACACCGCCATCTCATGAGTGTTCTAGAGAATTTGCCTATGAAGCGCCCACCTGGAGAACATAGGTGATTTTAGAAAAATGTGTAAAAGAATCATTAAAAGTTAAGCTTAACCTTCACATATTAGTACTATCTCAAACACAATGGGTAGAGATTGATAGTACTTTTTGCAAATAACTTAGTTGTCCCTTTGAACCTAGTTCTTGGGATCCCAAATGCGTAGGGTTACCTTATGAAGACTTATTGATCGCCTTAGACCCATTCCTCTTGAAGTTTTCATAACCATCTCTAGTTAAGCCTTTTTTTAGCGGATCCGCGAATATTATCTTTTGACTTTACATAGTCAATCGTGATAATTCCACTAGAGATTAGTTGTCTCACGGTGTCATGTCTTCGATTTAATATGTCGAGACCTCATGCATATACATGACATTCCTTGCTCTTCCAATAGCATGTTGGCTATCGCAATGAATACACATAACAAATAAATTAAATAAATGTCTTCTAAGAAATTTCGCCATTCGTGCCTTCTCCAGCCTTTTGTCCAAAGCAATGAATTCAGCCCCATCGTGGACCTTGCTATACAGGTTTGTTTGGACGACTTCCAAGACACCGCCTCCCCACCAAGGGTAAACACAAATCCACTAGTGGATTTTGTATCTTTTGTTCCGTGATCCAATTTGCATCACAATATCCTTCAAGTACCGCCGATATTCTATGTAATGCAAACTATAATTCCCTATGCTTCAAATAGCCCAAAACACGCCTCATAGCTTTCCAAAGGATCTTCATTTGGGCTTGCAAGATATCGACTTAGCTTACTTACAAAGACAAGCTATGTCCGTCTAGATAAAAATGACATACATTAAACCGCCTAGTATACTTGCATACTCATTTTGTTCTTTGATTGTACCAGAATTCTTTTGTAAGATGTAAATTCACATCTATCGGGGTCCTTACAGTGCAACATCTAGATTCTTACATTTATCTAGAATTTTCTCAATATAATGAGCTTGTGATAATAAGTTAGTCCCTCGATGTTTTATGGATTTTAATTCCTAAAATAACATCTCATGACCCCAAATCTTTCATATCAAAATTGCTTGTAAGCATTCGCCTGCTGCCTTAACAACTTCACAAATACTTCCCATTATAAGCATGTCGTCGACGATAGACAAAGAATGACAAAACCATTATGAGTGTTCTTAACGATACACATTTATCACACTCATTGATTCTATATTCATTCGACAACATCACTTGGTCAAACTTAGCATGCCATTGCTTGGGTGCTTGTCTTAGACCATACAACTTGATAAGCCGACACACTTTCTTTTCTTGTCCAGAACAACACACCCTTCAAAGTTGCTCCAAATAAATTTCCTCTTCCAAGTCCCCATTCAAGAAGGCCGTTTCACATCCATTTGATGGATCTCCAGCTTATACACCGTGCTGGTGCAATCAACATCCTTATTGATGTAATTCTCGTGACCGTGAATAAGTGTCAAAATAATCAAGACCTTCTCGTTGCTTGTAGCCTTTAACCACAAGTCTGGCTTTATACTTATCAATAGTGCCATCCGCCTTCATTTTCTTTTTGAAGATCCACTTACTTTGTAGTGGTTTATTTCAAAGCGGAAGGTCAACCAATTCCCACGATGATTCGATAGAATTGATTCAATTTCGCTATTGATAGCTTTTTCCAGAACGGAGCTTCCGGGATGTCACAGCCTCTTTGACACCGAGGCTCGCTTCTCTAACAGATAAGTTAGAAAAATCTGGACCAAAGGATGTGGAGGTCCTTTGTCTCTTACTCCGCCTAGGTTCATCCTCAATAGGATCATTTGTTGAAGCAACATCTCGAGGTCTCTTATTATTTTCATGTGAATCATATACTTTGTTATAATGGAAAATATTCTCAAAGAACGAGGCGCCCCTTGATTCAATAATCGATTAACATGTATATCCGAGACCTCAGATTTATGTACAAGGAACCGATATGCACTACTATTTTGGGTATATCCAATAAAGACACAATCAATGGTCTTTGGTCCTATTTTAACCTTCTTTGGTTTAGGAATCATAACCTTAGCCAAACACCCCCACACTTTGAGATAATTCAAATTAGGCATTCTACCTTTCCATTTCTCATAGGGTGTTTGTTGTGTCTTCTTATGGGGAACTCGATTCAAGATAAAATTCAAGGGTCAAAACAGCTTCCCCACAAATTCTCAGGTAAACCGAAACTATTCAACAATGCATTCATCATTTCCTTTAGTGTCCGATTTTTCCTTTCAGCTACTCCATTAGCTTGAGGCGATAGGAGGTGTCATTGGTGTATAATACCAAATTCGAACATACTTCCTCAAAAGGAAATTGTATTCACCTCCTCTATCAGATCTTATCATTTTTTGATCTTCTTGTTTAATTATGCTTTCCACTTCAGACTTATAAGTCTTAAACGATTAATTGCCTCATCTTTGCTTTTGAGCAAATAAACATAACAAAATCTAGAGCAATCATCTATAAAAGTTATAACATATTTATTACCTCCTCTAGATGGTGTTGATTTCATGTCGCAAATATCGGTGTGAATTAATTTAAAGTCTCCGTTACTCTATCATTCACAGAAACAAACGGAGGTCTAGAAAATTTGATTCAACACACACTTGGCATTTTTCTCTTGGACAATCGAATTTTGGTAACAAGCCCATATCAATTAATTTCTTAATTGACTTATAATTCACGTGTCCTAATCTAGCATGCCAAATAGTAGGAAGCTCAACCACATAAGCGAAATCAACTTTATTAGTAGAAACATTAGAGGTACAACAGTCATTACATTCATCTTGAACAGACCATCACTAAGATACCCCTTGCCCACATACATATCACTTTGGAGAGTATAAACTTATCGACACAAAACCATCTTAAACCCATGCTTACTAAGGAGAGAACCCGACACTAAATTCTTGCGCACATCCGCACATACAATACATCATTTAGTGTCACTTGCTTTCCAGAGGTCATCTTCAAAACAACTCTTCCAATTCCTTCAACCTTGAGGTCGATGAGTTACCCATGTAGAGTATCTCTTCACGTACATCGGGCAGATAAGTTGTGAACATGGATTTGTTGGCACAAATGTGTCGAGTTGCTCCAGTGTCAATGAACCATTCTTTGGAGTTTCCCACCAGATTACATTGGGAAATCACAGCAGCAAGGTTGATGTCTTCGACACCACTAGAAATATGTTCCACCACATTAGCATTGGTCTTTTGCTTCTTCTTGGCTCTACACTCTTTGGATCGATGTCCAGGCTTTCCACAATTGAAGCACTTGCCAAGAAACTTTTTCGGACCTTGGTTGAACCCTCCCATAGCTCTTCCTCTTCTTGTTGGGTTTCTTTGCTTCCTCAACAATGTTAGCTCTTGATGTCTCAAAGGTTTTGCCACCTTTCTTCTCGGAGATTCTATTATCTTCCTCTATCCTCAATCGAACGATCAAGTCTTCAAGTGACAGCTCCTTTCTCTTGTGTTTAAGATAATTCTTGAAGTCTTTCCACGAAGGTGGTAGCTTCTCAATGAAGGCAGCAACTTGGAAGGACTCACTTAGAGTCATTCCTTCAGCATGAATGTCATGCAGATCACTTGAAGCTTTTGGACTTGACTCAAAAGAGTTTTAGAGTCCACCATCTTGAAGTCAAGAAACTTGCCAACAATGAATTTCTTCAGTCCGCATCTTCAGTCTTGTACTTCTTGTCCGCACTATCCCACAATTCCTTAGCCGCTTTCAGAGGGCTATACACATTATAAAGGGCATTGTCCATACCATTGAGAACGAGTTTCCTAAAGGAAGTCTGAATGCTTCCAAGCATCCACGGCAAAGAAGCCTCTCTTTATCAGCATCTCCTTCATCCAACTTAGGAGCATCCTCATTGAGAAATCGAGCCAAGTTCAAAGTTGTGAGGTAGAACAACATCTTTTGTTGCCACCTCTTGAAATCAACACCGTGAACTTCTCAGGGCTTTTCTCCATGAGCTCCATGAGTTGGGATCGACAAAGTAGGCACACAGAGGTATCGTCAAGTCATTTCTGAACGCCAAACACAAAAAGATTAACTTGAATATACGAACACCAATTTGTTTAATTAACACGAACAAAAATGCTTTTCACCAAAAAAACAAACACTTGATGAACTAAAAGTTCAAACTGAGAAAGTGTAAAACCAAGTTTTGTGGTAGGGCGAATCAATGAAAATAGAAACTTAAAAGATTATAAACTTCAGATGTTGAAGACCATGTAAGCACGAAGAATAATCAATGTAGAAAAAAAAACAACTATTTCCGAAAACAAACTTCACCGAACTCAATAACACAGAATGTATAATATGCAGAACACACGATTATCACCATAACCGAAAGCAAAGTTCACAGAATATTAGCACCAATTCGGACAGAGAATAAGATCCGATTATGAGCAAGTACGATGAACACATCATCGCGGCTAACAAAGACACGACATGAACAAACATACAAAAATTTGTCTTAAGAATGTTGTTTCCCTAGCATATCAAACGAATATGTTGATCACATACAATACGACATAATGCATTTCTACAATAGTAGAAAACAAGAGAAGAGAAACCGACTAACCTGGTACGCCGAAAACAAGTTGAATGTTTGATCCGAGCCCAACCAAGAGACGTTGTGTCCTTAAGACAAATTTGCCCCTTCTTCGGTACCCAAGGTCGATGGACAATTGTCTCCCAGGATAGAACGGATCCTTCCCTCAAAGCCGCACTTGCTCGGAGGAAAACGGCGAACGGAACGTCACAGTAATTGATCGCACAAAGAAAGCCTTTCGTGAGGAAAAAAAAAAACGAGGGAGAGATTATTTCTAAAATGCACGGCCAGCCTTTTTTTTTTTTTTCGAAACGAATGAGTTTAAAAACAAACCAAGAGTCACGAGTCACCAGCGAACCGACGAAATGGAACCGGTTCGGCATCAACCGCCGGACGGACGGCGGCGGCGGCGGCGCAAACTGGGTGGACCACCTAGCTTGACGTGGGTCCTCTCTTTCCACAAAAGTGGGGTACCCCTTGGGGCCCAACCCTTCATGGAAGACACAAGCTAATATATCCAACTTCAAGCTCCCATCTTTCCTATGTGGGACTCTCTCCTTCATCTTTAATATCATTCAAACAATTTGATGGATTTTGGCTCCAAAATTTGCAATTTGGAGTTCCTCCAATTTGCTCAAAATCCCAACAGTATCCTCGTGGAAAACTTGATGTATATCTAAAGTCTACAAAAATGCTTTTGAAAGCTTAAAAATTGATGTTCTAGTAGCCATTATCTACCTAT
This sequence comes from Syzygium grande, assembly GCA_024733475.1. Taxonomy (NCBI): domain Eukaryota; kingdom Viridiplantae; phylum Streptophyta; class Magnoliopsida; order Myrtales; family Myrtaceae; genus Syzygium; species Syzygium grande. Next base: position 8,967,269 of record JAMXDD010000002.1, on the reverse strand, counting down.
AAACATGGGGTTTAGATGCTGCAATGGTCAGCTATTTATAATTATTCTATGCCCTTCTATGTTGTAATCCAGTAATTCTTAGGTAACATAACCAACATACTTTATTGATGCAGTATATCGACAGCGCAGTTAGCTCAATAAGAGATGAATGGATTAAAGATAATGTTGTAATCTATGTATTCTTACTGTTGTATTTGTCCTGTTGCCAGTTACCTAGTTTCTCATGTTGATGGTTAAGAGTTATCTGTCTGCCATCATTGCAACTTACCTGCCTGTCTCAAAGAGCACCATGACTGGTCGAGGCGTCATTGAATTTTTGTGACGGAGGACCTCTGGTGAGAAAAAGTTCTACAGAGGGTAAATTACACAGTTCTGTGTTATGCATTCTTTCTTTTCGATATTGAGGTGAAAACAAGTAGAGATTCATTAAATATTGTTCGTAGATTTTATTCCCCTTTTTCCTTTCACAAGTCTTGTGATGTTCTTTATTGTACTACGGGCCAACTTTTGAGATAATGCACGGAAGTTCTCTTTCTTGTCTATTGTTCTTTAAAGATGTTTAAGGATAAAACTTTGAATCTGCAGAGAAAATGTGATTCTACGCTGCAGAATTACACTTTATTAAGCCATGCCACCATTGTGTAAATTTCTGCGACTTCTAGTTTGATCCTAGAAGTAATACTTGACTGCAGTCGTGGGCCTTTCAACAGGAATCTCTTCCTAGATCATTTTGCCTGTGCTAGTAATGCTGTGGGCCTAGACTAAAAACCTTGACTCCGTTGGCATAAAACATCTGAAGCTCCTTCAATCTGTCTTCGTATTTCAAGCATGATATTGAGGGAAGAGTGTACAGAGAGAAGAGAAACAATATCTTGACAAAGGTTTAAGGAGGAATTATTGACTGGACTGATTTCTGTCCTGTAAAAGATTAACTTCCTCATAGAGGAATGTCGGGTTTTAAGGATGATGCATGAACTGTCGATCACAAGCCTTTTGATGTTCACTTTACATTCGTGTATTTCAAAGGGTCTGCAGCACATTGCTGCGCTAATACCCTATCTCCATCCAGCTTGCTAGATACTCTGGAGAACTTTGGATGGAACTTGGTACTTATCTCATTTTTCGTTCTTTACTAGTCAGAAATCTCAATGATTCATACCAAATATTTTCCTATACTGCAGACATGAAACAACATAATGTCACAAATTAAATCAACTGCACAGTTTGCTAAGTTATTTCTTGCTACAGCCGAATCTAATATAATTGATGAATTTGCTAACCTGTCTTCTTGATGCGGTGGTCCTTGGCAAAAGGAAAAGAGTATCATACTGCTTAACCAGCAAAGAGAGCCATGTTACTTTGTTCTCTTTCGCCTGGATTGAAATTTACGATTCCTTTGATGAAAGGAATAGCATATGGTAAAAGAGAAAGGGGGTTGTGATAGGACGATATCATAACATGTCACATTCAGAATTTCTAATGGAAAGTGAAAAATTAGTTGGGCCACGGAAAAGAAAACTTAGTCTCTTCTTTTTTCGAATGATGACACTCTAGTCCAAGTAAATGCGGGGAAAGAGGAAAGAAAAACTAGGATGAAATAAAAGAATAAAGTTATGTGTGCTTTCCATTTGTGAAATTTTTTTTTAATAAGTGGACAACAGGGGAGGTTTGTTTCCATACTTCTGTTCCTTGCCATTGACACCGACTACCTATCTGAAATTTTTTAAACTATTGTGTTATACAGATACCAAGCAGCAATTCATTCTCCTAAATTATTTGATTTTTATCAGTCAATTCATTAGGAATCTAAATTACTTCTCCAGTGTGCTTTTCGTTAACTGTTTTGGCAGACCAGGCTTGTTTCTCTGTTCTTGGAACAAGCGAAGAACTTCATACCAGTGGCACATATCCGTGCCGAAAATCTTTCAAATCTTGATGACAGATGAGTTTAACGTTTTTAACACCTTAGCAATAGTACCTTGAAATGTATTTATCATTGTCTTTAGCCACCAATGCGGGAAAATGACATTGAAAGTATCATAATTTTTGTACGCCGTTTTTTTCAGTGCCAAAACTTTTTGAGTAATCACACGAGTGTCACTTCTTCAGTGACATCAACGATTTAAGTTATTGGAAAAACTGACGTGGTAATAATTTAATATATAAACTCTGACGTGACTTGTCAACAAGATGAAGTTAGCAATTAAAGCTCTAAAAGACGTGTTTAGAAATTGTTTGCCCCAAATTAAGGAACAGGGGCAAAATTCAATGTGTTTTGGGAGAACCCTAACCCTAATTCCTCGAATTTGGGCAAAATTATCTCATAAAAATATCCTTATCAAATCGTGCGCTAAGAAGACCAAAGTTGAGAAATATTCAAAACTTGTTCACGATACGATTTCACTACAAGGCCTTGTCTTCAATCCTCCACTCATGGCCTCGTCTTCACTGCAAGGCCTCCTCTTCCTCCTCCAAGCTGGAAGAACCGGTCCCTTCTTCATCCATTCTTCAGGTTTCGTCGTCCCCAACTGCAGCGAAGCAGAATCGGAGCATCATGAAGACAAACGTGAGGTGAGAAAGAGGGCTCTGTTCTCTATTGAGAAAACAGAGCTCTATTTCTCCATCAGGCTTGCTCCGTTTTCTCCTCCCGCAATCGTGCACAAACGCAAGAACGTTGAGATTTTTTTTTAGTGCTATTATTTATCTTTTACCCTTTCGCTCATCACTCACGCAAACGCGAAACTGAGTTTATCCAAAACAAGACCAAAACCACCTCCCAATTTCTTTGGCTTCTTCAGATCCACGCCTCTCTTTTTACGTAAAACCAAACTCTTCTTCCAGTTTTCTGTCCTAAATTCGTGATCTTCCGCTTCCTTTATTTGGTTACTGAAGTATATTCATTTTGAATCAGTTCTTGATTGAATGACGCAAAGATAACAGAGAAGAGTTTCTTCGGGGGAGAGTGAGAGAGGCCTTGTCTTTTTGTTCACATTGCCATGTTGGATGAAAAATTTTCCACGTTGGGCTTTTTTTTTTTTTTTTTTTTTGAGCATTGTAAAAAATTTTTGTACTAAAGTGGTAATACTGTATTTAAATTTATAGCATTTGTATTATCTTTTTCCCCACCAATGCTCTTTGAAACAAAAACTGATAAGCGGTGGTAAAGTATTTAAGCTAGATCAGGCTCCTTGTGATTTAGAAAGCATGCATTTTGTAAGGTTCCATTCTTTTGAGAATTATTTCATGTGCTCAAACCAATTCCAAAACATTGAGAATTCACTCGAGAGCTTGCACGCACATAGATCTATATGAAAAACAAGGGGACTGGAATATTTTTAATTTCTAGTAACATTGATATTGACTTGGAATTAACTGTTCCATTTTTTTTAGGTTTGTGCCATTAAAAATTCGAAATTTGTATCCCCATGACATATTTGTCCAAATTAATTTTCGTCTCACAAAAAATCCTAAAATTGGTAACCCGATTGAATACCCTCAACATCAAATCCTAAACTGCTAATGGATGCTAGATTTGGGTTAGGGTACCAATTTGGGTTAAATGTGTCATGAGGAACCAGTTCAAGATATTTTATGAGATGAAAATACAGTTTGAGGTAAATATGTTATGGGATATCAGTTTAGGATTTTCAATGGGATTGACCCTATTTTTATTGCATCTTGTACGGTCAACCAAGCCATGGAACATAAAACAAGTCAAAACATTTTCTAAGCCTTATATATGAATGATTAACCATGTTGAATTTAATACTGACGATTACGAAATCATTGTCTTTTCCGAGCTTCCTACTCTAGAGTCTTATGGTCGTAGGAGGTGTAATCCATGACATGGTCCGCGATTATATTTTGTAGCGATTTATTATTTTCATTTGATCACGGAGCATTCGACTTTGAAAAGTGGATGATTTACGGAAAATTGCATTTACATGAGAAAAATGGACGAAATTGAATTGGTTAAAGAACATATTGCGATATGGTGTTGTCGTTGCGGTGTAATATTGTCATAACATGGGAAAAGGAGAGGCATATCTGTAACCGATGCATTTCCGGCGGACCGAGCTTTACATCGAAATTCAATTGGATGATGGTTGTTATATAACCTTCCCCGGCCGTCGAACGGTGCTCGCCTCCTCCAGCCGCCATTGATCATCAGTCTCGGGAAGATACTGAACCGAGAGAAACCGTTTTTGAGGCACGCATACACACCTGATAGAAAGCGCGCGCACGCTCCCTCCGCGGGCTTCTTTTGAATTCCTTTTTCTCGGTCATCCTCGCCCGCCGGTATCGCCATCGGTTTACCATCGCCGGCCAATCAACTAACGTAAGTACTGGAAGAGAACTAGAACAGAAGGCACCGGTTGGAATCACTCGAGAGGTTTTTGAGCGTCCAGAAGTCACTCTCTCTCTCTGATTTCTTCTCTCTCTGTGAATTCTTTCCTTTCCTGCCTCTTCTCGTTACCGTCGGTTCAGCAGCCACCGCAGGATAGCTCCGTTCATCCCTGTTTTTGGCCGTGAAGACGTGAAGCAATCTGTGTTTGTCTGAAACTTCATTGCTGACGCTTATTCTCACCAGCGACGTTTTCCAGATCCTCCTCGTGCAACCTCGACCAGTAATGGCGACCAAGAATCCCTCATCGACGGGGTAATCTCTCTTCCCTGCTATACTCTGTTTTGATGAATAAAAGTAACCGAAATGGCATGTTCTAGATTAGGATAGAATCGGCTCAAATTCGTATTCACATTTACGATTGCGTACTTGGACTGATTCTTTTTTTTTAAAACCCTGACCTCTAATCCGAAGTCAACGCTCTTTGTTTCGCTCCTCCGCCGATTGCACATGACGTGTTTGATAAAATGACTCTGAAGTGTATATGTGAGAGCAACGCCTGTTTTTGTTAAATCCAAAGACATACTGGCGTATAGTTTGCATATTTATCGATTGATTCGGTCGTCATTAAGCATGATTTTGTAGAATTTTACTCGTTATCCGAGACCGACACCCCTATTTTTGTTCTGTTCCCGTGTATGCTTGCCTCGGTGGCGATGGATGGCGGTCCATGGCGAGTAAATGGATTCGAGTTAATAATGGCCGGAGCGTCGATCTGTTGAAGCGTTCGCGTAATTTGGGCTTAATTCGATGAGTTGAGCCCAATTTGGATTTTAAGTGGAGAATCTAGATAGATATATAGCCCAAATGACTTTTATGGCCCAGACCCCTAAAGTACAAGTTTGACCCATATACGAACAGGGCCCAAGGACCCAGCCCCTGTCCCCCTTCTATCCAAATTGATAATAAAAATAATTAAATAATAAATAATAGAAAATTTAAAAAAATGGTTAGAAATAGAGGCCTTGATTAGGCTGTTCATTTTTAGTACTAGATTTACCTTAATTTCATTTAGTTATCATAGTTATAGTTTAGAGGATTTAGTAAGCACCTTTGATATGGTTTAGTTTTAGTAAGTTGATATTTTGGACAAGGGATTTGATTCAATTTGAATTTAGCTTATGGGGTTGTTGTCCTGGGGCTTAATAACGATGCAATGTGCATTCTTTGCTTGATACTTTATTCGGTTTACTTCCTTATATTTTACTTTTATCGTATCAATTGTAATTGTTTATTTATCCTTAATTGTGCACTCATGGATGGACATCGTTTAGTGGCATAGAGTGCTAAAATGGTTAAAAGATCGCACAAATCTCTTAGGTAGCAAACTAATCAAAGTTAAGGTACCGAAAGAGCACTAATTAGACCATTAGTGTAATTAAGCCCCTGATCTTATAACCTTTGATTGAGTAGAAAGTGAGATATTTTTCAGTATCTCACTTGGTTCTTACCCGGCCTTAATAGGGGAATGGCGGCTCCTTCTCATAGGTTAAATTATAATGTCGCACGAGGTAAATGTTTGGGAGAACTCGAGCCATTTGGAACCATCGGTTCACTCTTGGCATTACCTCCAAACCCGTCTTTCCTGTGACGTTTTGGGAGTGTCATGACACTTTGGGAACCATCTCCATTCTCTCTCGCTGACATGGAAAAGTTTATAGTACCTTACTTGTCGGATAATGCAGCTTCAGCGAAGAACAGCTTCACGTAGTTGGACCTCATGGTTTCACGGTTTGTACCGATGAATGTTTAGGCTGTTTGAGGATTGGCCACTGCTCCTCTTTGTGCATTAGCGAGTGATGCATGCATACCACGTACGAACATGAAAGATGAAGCGAAACAATTGTTTATGGCATGAGTGGGTGATTGAATTTCTCTAGGTTGATATGGAGACACATCTTTGGACTCGTGTACCTAATTATTTGAGGATGTTACTCACTGGATTGACTTGCAAATTCTGAGATTACACAGCAAGATGACATTTCCCATTTCTATGAAGGCTTATGAAGCTTTTCAAATAATTAGACAGGAAGGATCTTGCATCACCCATGACTCTTGCTCTTAATAGATGTTGAAAATGTTGTGGCACCTCCTGTGGTTTCGCGCAACTATGCTGCGAAAGAGAGATGCGTAGAAGTTGAAGGCAAGTCTCAGTTCAACGAACACTTCAACTACATGCTAGTAAACATCACATTCTTTGGCAAACCTTCAGCGGTGTATCCACCTTCATCGATAGCACGGCAATCTTGCCCGGGCTCAATCGATGTTGACAGGTTTTAAATTGGACAGCTGACATAAAAGTGATCGAACTCGACGGCTGACAAAGCAAAAACAAAATTCCCTGTGCACAAGGTCACGGGACTGTAGAACAGGCCCATCTAATGGCTTTCCCAGTGACCAGAAATGAGCCTCGCACAATCAAACAATCGTGTCTCGCACATAACAAGAAATATTCGGATGTATCTTCTCGTGGGGGAGCTACCTCGCAACCATGGATGAGCCTCGTGGCGAGGGAAATTGTAGATGAAGATACAAGCCGAGGAATATACGGACGCAACATAATGAATGATCCTATCCCAGGTACTCTCAGTGTGTCTGGTCAATACAATAGTCATCGCCATAAGATAGGCTAGCACCAGCTCGAATAACGCAGCTTTAATGAGAAGTCCCACGAGCGGGATGTGTTTCGGCTCTTGGCGATAGCTGAACGTAAAACTTTCCAAATGTAACATTATTGCCGTGATGGAGCAAACGAACGCCGCATAGTTAAGCATCACAAAGGCGTCGAAATCGGTCCTTCCAGCAAGAATCGCCATTCCTCGGTCAGGTCCATCATTCATATAACCTCCGGGCACTGTGAAGACCGCGGCATAGGTTGCTGCGGCTATGAGTACTGCCACTAGTAGCTGAACGTCCATAATGCTTTTTTTTGACAAATTGAAATTATCTTGGTTGGCAATATTACTTCCTGTGGTTATAGACTCAGATGGTTGACCCTGAACATATTGCTTGTCTAACCTCTTCTTGCCATGTTCAATAAACCAGCCTTGAAAACCCGGGATTCCATGAGATCCTTTCAACAGGTCACGAACAGTCGCAGCACTGTAGCCGATCTAAAATTGTACGGAATGTATCACTTAACAAGTGAAAATTTTCCGAGGAAATACTTCAAGACCCTCACTTTACACACTCAAAATCCATCTATAACAAACAGAACTTCCGGCGAGTGCTAAGAGGTCATAGAGAATTCATTCAAATCATCTCTTTTGGATAAAGGTAAATGGTAGATAACACCCGTAAATAGAGTTCCCTGGAGTAAACAATTACAGTTACAGGTATGCTATCCCAGTCCTGATTTATTCTCCATTTTTCTTTTCTTTTCTTTCTTTTTTTCCCTTTATGCTATCCCCTAATTTTAGAGAATCCCAACTTTAAATGTTTTGCAATGTTTTAAAGATAACTAAGATTAAGACAATTACTTTTGAACTAGCCGAAGGCCCGCGTGTTGCCCGAATTTGAACCTTATACTTTATTGAAAATTTTTTGTGATGATACAATATGATCGTACAACATAATATTGACAAACGTATATGTATTTATCAACCAAACAACAAAATTAACTAATATTCAAATTACTTTACTAGGTGATTTGTCTTAAACTATATCTTTTTATTTGAATATTTTGTCAGTGAATAATTTTAAAAAGCAAAATATTCAATCTTAAAATTGTTTTTTTTTATATGCATTTTTCTGTTGGCTATTACAACAATATTTGGTTTTTTCATGTAATCGGATTGTAAGTGGGGCTTTAAGATGTGGGAATGAGTTAGATGGTTTAAAAATATAAGCATTTATTGGATCTATAAAGACTTCTATTTTAAATACAACTTTGAATACAACTATTTAGCTACGAATTTTTTTTGTTATTTTTGTTATACTCATAAATATGGCTTAATCAATTTCTTATCAGTCGAAAAATATTTGACAGTTTATTTTGTCACTAGATCGTTTTTGTCCGCACATCCAATTTGTAGATAATTGGTATTTTTGATAAAAGAAGAAGAAGAAGAAGATATGACCATACATAATTAGTTAATAATAAACAAAAACATTATATACCAACTCACATAGTGAAAGAACCATAAAGACATCTATAACGAGTTTAGGTTTATTGACTATTATATCAAACCACATCTAAATTAGTAAGCTGTCTGAATTGATGTTGATATTCGTTGTAGGAACATCAATGATAGAGATAGCCTTTTTATTTTTGTACAATTAATTAAAGTTAGTTTTGCTAATTAATATTAAGTGAAGTGGGAGGCAATGAAACTTTGTGATAATGTGGCTCAACCACAAAATTCAATCTATCCCGTTTTCTTATTATTTATTGTAAGATATGAAGTGTGAAATTACTTTCCTTTGAACCCCTTTTTCAAATATCACTACAAAAAAACAGGATTTTTGCCACGAAAATTTTCCAACGAAAATTTTTAAATCAATAAATTTATGACAAATTTTCCAATGAAAAGTCAAATTCGTTGGAAATTTCCAACGAAAAAAATTTTAGTGGGAAAATTCGTTGGAAATTTCAAAAAAATTTTCGAAAAAAAAAATTCGTTGGGAAAATTCATTGAAAATTTCCAACGAAAAAAAACTTTCGTTGGAAAATTCGTTGGAATTTTCAACAAAAAAAAAAATTCGTTGGAAATTTCCAACGAATTTTCCCACGAATTTCAATTTTTGGGCAATTATTTTAGGGTGTACACTTTTCGTTGGAAAATTCGTTGGAAATTTCCAACGAATTAAAAACCCGATATTGTTCAACTTTTTTTTGAAATTCCTTGGAAAATTCGTTGAAATTTACAACGAATTTTTTTTTTTTCGTTTTAAAATTCAAAATTTCAAATTCCAACAATTATTTTAATTTTAATTTTTTGTTATTTTAGTGTGTACAATTTTTGTTGGAAAATTCGTTGGAAATTTCCAACGAATTTAAATTTTCCGGGTAATTATTTTAGTGTGTACAATTTTCGTTGGAAAATTGGTTGGAAATTTCCAACGAATTTTTTTTAGTTAGAAATTTCCAAATCTAATTTTTCAACAATTTAAAAAAAACCGGTACTATTCGACATTTTTATATTTGTTGGAAAATTTGTTGGAAATTTCCAACGAATTTTCCAACAATTTCAAATTTTCGAAATATTATTTTAATATGTACAATTTTCGTTGGAAAATAATTCGAAAAAATTAATTGGAAATTTCCAACGAATTTTCCAACGAATTTCAAATTTTCGAAATATTATTTTAATATGTACAATTTTCGTGGGAAAATTCGTTGGAAATTTCCAACGAAAAAATTTTATTTGGAAATTTCAACAATTTGAAAAAACATATACAATTTCCCCACACACACAATTTCCACACACACTCTCAATTTCCCCACACTCTCTCTCACTCTCTCTCTCTCTCTCTCTCCTTCGCCTTCACTTCTCCCTCCGTCTCCCCCTCCACCTACTCCCCAAAATTGGACCAAAAAAAAAATTTTTCGATGGAAAAAAAAAATTTCACGATTTTTCGACTAAAAAAAAAATATAATTTCCAACGAAAAAAATCGTCGGAAAAAAAAAAATTCGTTTCCAAATTAATTTAGCCACCAATTTTTTAATGAATTTTTCAAGGAAAAAAAAAATTGTTGCAAATTTCCAACGAAAATTGAAATTTTTCGTTGGAAAATTTTCCGACGACAATTACCAACGAAATTTTTTTCGTTGGAAAATTCCCTTTCCCTTCCAACGAATTTTTCAGAATTTTTCGTTGGTAATTTTGTAGGAAAAAAAGCGTTTTTTTGTAGTGTATGTGTCACACTCAATAAAAAAAAAAATGTGCTACTATTTGCTACGAAAATTGAAAATACATATAGTCAATATGCATAAGCAGTCAAATAAGCAAAACAAAGTTGACGCAAAAAGACTTCAATTGGGTTGTTTGTTTGCACCTGAAATCACTTGGCCACAGTTTCTAAACGATACTAAAGAAATTACTTTGCGAGTGAACAAATCGGGCTCTATAGTGTTCAAGCAGGCATACCTCCTTATGAGTCCAAAAAATGTCAAGGGCAGTCAAATGATCCTTATTTTTGGCCAAACGGTCCACCCTCTTGTCTCGTGCAAGCATGCTGATAATTGCGTAGTCTTTATTGAGTGCAGCCAAATGCAGAGCCGTGTTTCCATCGTTGTCTTGTTCATTGATAATATCCTCCTGGTTTGGCATCTCTAGAATGTACTTGACCACATTCACTCGGCCACCAATAACAGCTGCATGAAGAGCCGTTTGCCCTTTGGTGTTTATTATGTCACAAGCATCTGGACAAGATTTAACAAGCTCGTCAATGACATCGTCGCAGCCTCGAAACGCAGCAAGGTGGAGAGCCGATTCTCCTGCTTTGTCTAAGTCATAGGCCACAGAAGTATCGTGTTGCAAGAGTAGTCTAACAGCTTCGACTTTGCCCAAGTAAGCGACGTAATGAAGAGGATTCCACCCCATTTCATCTCCTTCTCTGATCGCTTCTGGTCTCTTCTCCATGATTTTCTCCCAACCTTTGCGAATAAAATAGGAAAATGTCATGATTTAGTCCGTTTGTAGCATCTTAACATAGATATTAAAGTTGCACTTCATCCCATTAAGTTTTCCCCATTTTGTCTGTACTGGTCGTGGTAATTCTGACGTTTTTCTGGTGATCTTGTGTAATACGTGTAGAACCTTCAATCTAGTGTAATGCAGAAATTTGTAAAGTTTATCAATTGATAAGTGAAATTGTTAGAAATTCTTGAAGTTGTTTGAGAAGAAGCTTCTCATATTTTTAGCAAGGCATCTGCTCCGTTGCCAAGGTTTTTACTCCGATGCCAATCATTTCACGGAAAATATTGTGTCCAACTCAAAATTATAGAGAATTTCAAAATTTAATGGGGATTTAGCACTTTCTACATTTTCAAAAGTAAAATCATTGCACCCCTTTTATTTCAACTCGTCATATTTCCCTCGAGGGTTAAGAAAATTTGCGTGCATACCCTGATCTTTTGGAAATATATTGCAATGTGCCCTGTCATCAATTGTAAACTGAAAAGCAATTAATCATAAGGAGAAAATGTTGAAACAAAGAAGAATACAAAAAAAAAAAAAAAAAGGAAGAAGAAGAAGAACTGGATGAGAAAGAAAAGGGAACAGGTAGGGGTGCGATGGTGACGGTTGATGATGATCTGCCGGTGGAAATCGTAAAAAAAAAAAAGTTCCTACAATTCACGAAAAAGTAAGAGAACAAGATCTAGAAAAGCGTGTAGAACGAAATTAGTGAGTGAAAAATACTATTTTTTTTTTGTAAATAGTGAGTGAAAAATACTATTATAAACACTATTATCAAAATAGTGATTTTTCCTAATAGATGCTTAATCTAAAATGATTACATTATTTTTAGTCCCCGTCCGAGTACGAATCAATTCGAACTTATTTAGTAGTCAATGAGTAAATCAATAAAGAGATTGCAACGAGAATAGCAACGAGAATCTTTTCAAAACATAACCCTCAACTGATCAAGAGGCGTTTCCTTGGGAAAAAATATGACCTTTCACAAAAATTAACGAAATAGTAAATAAATAAGTACTGTATTTGTTGTTATACTTATTGAAAACTAGGATATATGGCGGTCCTCGCTGCTAACACCAGCACTCTCATCTAAGAGAAGCATTGCACGAGAGAGAACTTCCAATAATTTTTTTTTTTTCACTGGGCATTATCTTTTGATACTTACTAGTCAATGAGAGAGAGATTCCGACATGTAGAGCTGTCAAGCCCTTAGGGCCCTTATAAGTGGATGACGATGAGAAAGCACCTAAAATCAGCTCAATGATACGAGAAAGTCCTCGATCTGCTGCAAGATAAAGCGGGGACTCATCAGCAGCATTAGCAATATCACATAGTTGAGGATCTTCTTCAATCAGCAACTTCACCACCAAATCATGGCCTCCTCTTATTGCAAAGTGCAGCGTGGTATCCTTATGTAAATTCTGCTTTTGAAGTAGCTCTTTGCATGCATTAACTTGTCCGTTCTCGACAACCCAATGAAGTGATTTTGCCAAATCAACGAAGACTTGAACTGCTTCGCAACTTCACACTTTAGCAGCAACATGTAGGGGAGTATCTCCTTTGTAGTTACCCTGCCAAAGAAGAGACGATCCTGATGGATGTCCAAGAAGATGCTGAATCAAATTTACCTGCTTGTATTGAGCCGCAACATGAAGAATGTTGTTCCCGTTTGGCGTTGTTTGGTGGAAAAGGTCCTCTCCATTTCCCAAAATTATTGTCATCAGGTAATCATAATCTCCTATCTTTGCAGCCTCATACACTTTGGGATGCATTCTCACTCTCTTTTATCGTTTACAGAACACGGAGTCGTTAAAATTGAACTTATTAAATAAGCGATGAGTACAGGAAAGGCGACTATTATATATAAATAGATGGTCCTAGTTTAGATAAAATACGAATTTACCAGATTTAAAGAATAATTTCCGAAAAGCCAAATTAAATTCTTCATTTGAATTTTCTGTTCTCTCACCGGCGAATTTATAATAAGAAAGTGAGGGTTGAAATGAAAAAGAATACAAAGAAAATCGACGGCAGGGGCACATTTGGCAAGTTGCCAAACAGTAAAAATTTTTGTTTTTTCTTTCCCTGAATCAGTTTGAGAACATAAATCCATTTTTTAAATTTTTTGTTCCCGGGCACAAATTTGCAAAAAATTGTTCTCAGAATCAATTTTGAAACAAAATCAAAAAGCAAAAAAAAGTAGCTTCTTAATTCTGAAAACAATTTTTCTATTTTTTATTCTTCTTGATTTTCTTCTTCCTTCTTGGTTTGTTCTTCTTCTTCTTCCTGGCCTGCCGCCACGGCCACCAAAGAATCGGCTATAGGCCAAGGCCAGTGAAGGCAGTTCACGGCAGCGACGGTGAGGCCTTGCCGTCGCAACTGGCGAGGCCGACGGCGAGGGTTGCGACGCCCTTGCTGGCCCTGGCTTGTGGCCGGTCCCCAACGCCGGCAAACGGCCATGACCAAGGAAGGGAAGGGAAAGAAAGAAAAAAAAAAAGAAAAAAAAAAGAAAGAAATATTTAAAAATTCAAAATATTATTAATAAAAAGAAATTTTATTTAATTATCAAATGCATTTTTGTTATTTTTCTATTCCAAGAATAGAAATTTTGAGTAGTCACCAAACGCCTTCAAATACTTAGAAAGTGTTCCCAGGCACGGAATAAAAAAAAATTATTTCTAAACAGAATCAGTTTTTGGGCACATAATTATGGCATTGCACACCCTAGGTCTCTCCTAAAGCTTCTTTTTATTTATTTTGTTTTTATTTTGACTTTGGAACCATCTCGTCTTCTCCTTTGAACTTACACAACCTTCCCCCTATGGTTAGGTTCTAATGAGAACTATCTTCGCTAGTTCTTCAGCCAAGTAAATATTCTGAGGAACCTCAAGGATGGCGTCATCCAGACAGGGAAATTCTAACGAATCAATATCGAATGGTTGAGATTTATCCAACTAATTGACTTGGTCAATTATCATCATCCAAAGATAATTAATATGCAATGTCACTCTGTGTCTATAGTTCCCAGGACAAGTTTAGTTGGAGGTGCAATGAGTTCAAGTGTGAGAAATGTCTTTGAGCCTTCCAACAGGATTAGAATAAAGGGAGGATGGTGGGAAGGATATTTCTTTGGGCTTTCCAAGAGGAGTTCTTTGAACTTTCAAAAAGTACTCGACTACAAGGAGGGTGTCAGGGAGGAAATTTCTCAGAGTTTTCTAAAAGAATTAAATCAAAGAGAGGATGGTGGAGAGACAATTTCTTTTTGAACTTTCCAAGATGACTTTTTTGAACTTTTCAAAGGGCCTGGACTAGAGGGAGAATATTATGGGGCAGATTGTTTTGAGCTTCTCACGAGTACCGAAAATGACACTATCATAAGCATATAGATGGTCCATCAATTATATAAATAAAATGTAAATTTATCAGAGTTAGGGAATAGTTTTCACAAATCAAATTGGTCTGCTCATTTGAATTCTCTGTACTCAATACTCACCACGCGAACATAATAAGAAGGTTTAATATCACGAAAAATTCAAAATTGATATATCCGTGATAAATTTACCTCAAAATAATTTTTTGACTATAAAAAATCTTAAATTGGTACATCCGTGATAAATTTATCCAAAACTAATTTTTTGACCATAAAAAATCAAAAACTGGTACACTTGTGATAAATTTATCCTCTGTTTAATTGGATTAATATCAAGAAAAATTACAAACTGATAAATATGTAACAAACTATGGGGTACAATCCTAAATCGGTACACCTGTTAGCTGTCATGTGTCATCCAACTCAATAATTTGACTGTAAAATTTAACGAAAATTAACGGATGGTAAATTTATCGTAAGTATATCAGTTTGAAATTTTTTATAATTAAAAAATTATTTAAATATAAATTTATTATAAATGTGCTAATTTAAGATTTTTTGTGGTATTAACCTTAACGAGGAAGTGGAGTGAATATCGCTGAAAGGAAGATGGACAAGTACAAATAAAAAAAAAAATCAAAGGCCGTCTTTCCTGCATCTTCTAAGTTATTTTGACTTTTGTCCCATCTGGTCTTCCACTTGTGAGGCTTCTTATTTATTTTGACTTTTTGACTTTTGTCTCATCTGGTCTTCCACTTGTGAGGCTTTCTTATTTTATTTTGACTTCTTGACTTTTGTACCATTTGACTTTTTGACTTTTGTCCCATCTGATCTTCCACTTGTGAGGCTTTCTTATTTTATTTTGACTTTTTGACTTTTGCCCCATCTGGTCTTCCAATTGTGAGGCGTCTTATTTTATTTTGACTTTTTGACTTTTATCCACATCTGGTCTCCCACTTTTGAGTTGTCTTTATTTTATTTAGACTTTTAGACTTTTGAACCATCTTGTGTTCTACTTTTCATCTAAAACAAAACCATTGCACATCCACAGTACTTCCTGGAACATGATAACTTTAGACTTCTATGGCTTCCCCCCGTGAGTACGTAGCAATGAGAACCATCTTCGATAGTTCTTCAGCCTAGTAAATATTCTACAAAACCTTCAAGGAAAATTCTAACGAATCAACCCTCAATAGCTTATGACGCATCACCGCAATCACCATCTCTTTCATGGCCAAAGTGATCTAATTCCTTGAATTTTCTGTTCTCCCACACGCAAATCCATCCTAAGAAAGTGGCGGGACTCTTTTTGAAAGTTAAAAAAAGGTAAGGAAAAAAAAAATCAATGGCCAGGTCTCCCCAGCGTCTTCTTTTTATCTTTTTGACTTCTGAACCATCTTGTCTTCCACTTTTTCATCAGAAGCAAAACCATAGCACATCCAGGATACTTCCTCGAACATAGTAATTTTAGACTTCTATGCCTTCCCCCTCTGGGAACGTAGCAATGAGAACCATCTTCGATATTTCTTCGGCTAAGTGAACATTTTAAGGAACCTTCACGGATGGCGTCAAATCAATCGGCGGTGAACAAATTTATGCTCCAGACTACCAGAAATGGGGAAAATAAGCAGGGTAGATTCTTATGTAGAGAAAAACGGTAGCTTAATCCACAAGCTTATATTATTTGTAGTCATTCCACTAAATCAAGACAATCATGTTTCAAGGGATAAGGAAATTCACATTAAATCAAAAAAAGGAAAACAAGTTTTAATGTATATTTGTCATTGCAATGTCCACCAGACGAAAACTTACTATGGGCCATTTCTAAACTGCCGTTGAACTAGAGGACTCCAAAAATTGTTTCAGTCAAGTAATAATTTCTTTAATGAGTTGGCAGAAAAACTCATAACACAATGTATGCAAGATATTTGTGACCTTCATTTTGTTTATATGCGTTCCTCTTTGGACAAGTGCATGTGCACCAAACACATTTATGCCTATCGGGGGTTACAAAACTGGAAGTAGCACATCATCGCGAAGTAGCCATCTTTTGCTCCATTTGGGCCAAACCTTGATGCTGCCACTCAGGCATTACCCAATAGAAGTGTAAGGCTGATAGAAGTACTAAAACAAAACAACCACAATTACTACTTCCAATTGGTAAACAAACTCTAGTCATTTATGCAGTTAGTAATGGATTATGTGATGGAATACTACTAGATGGAAATTTAAGAATAACCTATCAAACGAATTTCAAATTTCTGGAACAAAAACTTTGTGTCGTTATCAAATGCTATAATTTGCTCAGAAATTCGTCAAGGGAATAAAATGATTTTCATTCGCAGCCCTAAGCAATGTCAAGGTGGAGATTACTAGAGCATTAAGAAATTATTAACGCTCGAAAATTACATACAATAGGTGATAATTTACCATCAAATATCTAATGACATATACATTATGGAAAAGTTACCCCATTAGTCTTGAATTTATCATAATAATAAAAAGTCAATCCTAAATTTTCTAATGTTTCCAATTTAATCCTAAATCTTTGCATAAATTTCCAATATAGTTTTTCCAACCAATTTTGTTAGAAATTGTTGACGTGATGGTCAAGTCAGCAATTTTTAGTGAAAATTGACTAGAAAGACAACATTATTGGGGCAAAGATTTAGGACTAAATTAATAAAATTGAAAAGCTTATGACTAAATTACCATCTAGATAATAGGTTTAAATCTGATAAGATAATTTTCCCTGCACATTTTCTATTTGTTTTCCGCATGCAAACCTACTAAGCCACATACGGCTAACTATATGTTGGTTCCGTGTGAATTGACTAAAATACTTCAATTTTCCATTACTGATTTATTTGTTATTCTAGGGTATCGTTATTGCAGAAATTTTTCTATAAAACATTAATATTTAGTGGCCATAGAATCACTGCCAATTTCCTGTTTCAATTTTCTCACTACGGTATTAACTCAGAGTCTAACATCTAAGCTAATCTTATGTATTATACTAAAAGTAACATTTTCACATTAAACACATCAAATTTTATTGAATGGAGCCTTTTTTTTAAAGGAAAATAATTAGTAAAATAGACCTTGAGAATGGCAAAAATATTTTCAAGAATGAAATCAATAGAGAAAAATTTTAAATGTTAAGTTTTACAGGAGTCAAGTTTCGTCATGGGCAAGGCTTTGGTCATCATATCGGATCCATTGTCGTTGGTGCGAACTTTCTCGAGTTGAAAGAGCTTTTCTTCTAATTTTTCTCAAACCCAATGATACTTCACACCAATATGCTTCGATCTTGAATGCAACACCGGCTTTTTGCTAAGATAGATAGCACTCATGCTATCACAATATAGAACGGTCTTCTCTTGCTTTAAACCCAACTCTTATAGGAGTTTTTGCATCCACAAAAGTTCTTTACCTCCTTCGGTAATAGCAATATACTCCGCTTCAGTCGTAGACAAAGTAACACACTTTTGCAATCTTGACTGCCATAAAGCCGCTCCCCCTGCAAAAATCATCATGTAACCCAATGTGAACTTTCGAGAGTCAACATTACCGGCATAGTCCGCATCTGAATAGTCACTCAACTCAGGCTTTCCATTTCCATAACACAAACAAAGTCTGGAAGCGCCTCTAAGATACCTCAAAATCCATTTAACAACAGCCCAATGCTCTTTACCTGGATTTGAGAGAAACCTACTCACAACACCAACTGCATGAGCAATGTCTGGGTCTTGTACAAACCATGGCATACATCAAACTACCCACGGCCGATGCATAAAGAATTTTCATCATCTCTTCCTTTTCTTTCTTACTTGTAGGACACTGGTCACTACTCAACTTGAAATGACTAGCAAGTGGAGTACTTACCGATTTACATGTGCTCATGTTGAATCTTTCCAACACCTTGTCAATGTACTTCTCTTGAGATAGCCAAAGTTTCTTGTTCAACCTGTCACGAGTAATTTTCATACCAAGGATTTGCTTTACCGGACCTAAATCCTTCATTGCAAAAGCTATACTCAACTCATTTTTTTAAACTCTTGATTTTCTTAGCATCATGCCCAACAATCAACATATCATCCACATAAAGTGGGAGAATAAGAAAATCATTATTCGAGAATCTTTTCATAAAGACACGAGAGTTGGAGTTGGTCTTTCCATGCCCGTGATCTTCCATGAATGATTCAAACTTCATATGCCATTGCCTTGGCTCTTGCTTGAGTCCATACAAACTTTTTCTCAACCTACATACAAGATGCTCCTTGCCTTCCGCTATGAAACCCTTCGGTTGCTCCATATATATTTCTTCCTCCAAATTTCCATGAAGAAAAGCTGTCTTTACGTCAAGTTGTTCAATTTCTAAATTCAAGGTGGCGGCCAACCTAAGAACAACTCGAATAGAAAGCATTTTTACAACCGGTGAAAATATTTCTTCAAAGTCAATTCCTTTCTTTTGACGAAAGCCCTTCACGACAAGTCTAGCCTTGTATCGTGGTTGCAAACTTCTTTCTTCCGTCTTCAACTTGTACACCTACTTATTTGCCAATGTTCTTTTGCCTTTAGGTAACTTCACCAATTCAAATGTATGGTTCTCATGCAATGATTTAAGCTCTTCTTGCATAGCTTCATACCACTCGTTATTTTGATCACATGACATAGCCTCTTCATAAGTTTCTAGCTCTCCTGCATCGGTGAGTAACACATACTCATGTGGCTGATATTTCTGTGAGGGCCTATGTTCCCTTTCAGATCTTCTAACCTGAGATAGGATAGGCTGTTCTTGTTCAACTGGCTCTACTGGCTCAACTGGTTGTTCTTGCTCAACTGTTTCATCCGTCTCATCTAAAGGATCAACATTTTGTGAGGATTCACCATCTTCATGATTTCCATGTACTTCTCCCCTGTGATTTCCACCCGATATGGTAGGAGGATTTGGGTTGAAACTAACATAATGTTGAGCTGCATTCTTTGGCCTCCCTAGCTTGTCAATGTTTTCAATGGTTTGATGCTCAAAGAATACCAAATCTTGGCTTCTAATGATTTTCTTTGCAATTGGATCCCATAACCTGTAGCCAAACTCTTCATGTCCATAACCCAAGAAGATACACTGTTTAGACTTGTCATCAAGCTTCGATCTTTAATCTCTTGGAATATGCACAAATGCCCGGCAACCGAACACTTTCAGGTAATTATACGAAACATCTTTCTCACTCCAAACTCTTTGTGGAACATCCCCCCTTAAGAGGAACTGACGGAGAAAGATTTATCAAGTCTACCGCTGTTCTTATCGCTTCACCCCAAAATGACTTAGGCAATTTCGCATGAGAGAGCATACACCGAATCTGATCATTAATTATCCGGTTCATTCTCTCTGCCACTCCATTTTGTTGTGGTGTTTTTGGAACAGTCTTCTCAAGCTTGATGCCATAATCCCTGCAATAATGTTCAAACGGGCCTCTATATTCACCACCATTGTCAGCTTGAATACATTTCAACTTCTTCTCGGTTTCTCTTTCCACATTGACATGAAATTATTTGAAAGCTGCAAGCACCTAGTCTTTAGATTTCAAAGCAATAGCCCATACTTTTCTAGAACAATCATCAATAAATGTCACAAAGTACAATGCACCACCAAGTGTTCTAGCATCCATGCAGCAAACATCAGTGTGAACTAAATCAAGTACATTTGATTTCGTATGTGGAGAGGAACTATGAAATGAGAATCTATGTTGCTTACCTTTAAGACAATGAGCACATTCTTTCATATTTTTCTCCTTCAATGGTAAGAGATTCTTTCTGGCAAGAGTTTCTTTCTGGCAAGAGTTTCAAGCCACTTCTCGCTAAGATGACCGAGTCTCATATGCCATAGATCAACTGAGGAGTCCTCCACTACATTCACATCTTCCTTGACCAACTTAGCTTGCATAGTGTAAAGAGTGCATGTCTTCTTACCCTTACCACTATCATAGAACCCTTGGTCAATTTTCATTTGCCGTCATGAAGATATTACAATAACCATCATCATCCAAGGCACCTGTGGAGATCAAGTGAAGTCGAATATTCGGAACATGTCTCACATTTTTCAAAAGCAAACAACATCCAACGTTGGTCTCCAAATGAACATCCCCCATGCCGATAACCGTGGAAACACCACTGTTTCCTATTCTAACACAACTAAAATCACCGCTGCGATAGGAAGTAAAATAGTCACGTCGTGAGGTGACGTGAAATGAAGCTCTGGAATCAACAACACAACCAGAGTCTTTGCATGTAAGATTCACACAAGTGTCATCACAGATGAACACAATATCGCCGTCGGATGTCACTGCCGTTGTAACTTGCTTTTCTTCTTTCTTTCGATCTTCATTTCTATCATGGAATTTTTCTCTCTTCGGCAACCTACATTCTCTTGCATAATGTCCCATCTTGTCACAATTATAGCACTTCACACTCCTCCTCAGCCTGGACTTCGATCTTTCTCTTAACTTGCCTCTTTTATCAAAATTCTGGAAGTTTCTTGATTGATTTCTCCCCCTGTTTTCTATGACAAGTGCCTCTGATTTAGAAGCATAATTCAAGCCTTTTCTCCTTGTTTCTTCATTGAATAGGCTTTCTTTGACCATGCTCATAGAAAGCATACCAAACGGAGCTAAGTTATTTAATACCACAACCAAAGTATCCCAACTATCAGGAAGAGTACCAAGCAATAGACATGTTTGCAATTCATCACCTAAATCAATCTCAAGATTTGTCAATTGATTTACAACATCTTGAAATTCACTCAAGTGTTCCAACATGCTACTTCCCTCCTTGTATCTCAAGTTCACAAGTCTTTTGATTAGAAAAACTTTATTTTGTGGGGTTCTCCTCTCATAGAGATCTTGCAATTTCTTCCACAAAGTGTCCGCTTTTGTTTCTTGAGCAACATGAAACACACTATCATCAATCCATTGTCGAACAAACCCAATCGTTTTCCGATTCATGCGCTCCCATTCTTTATCTTCCTTTTCTCCTTTAGCCTCATCACCCTCAACGGGATCAAATAAATCTTTGCAATATAACATGTTTTCCATCCGAGGCTTCCAAATGTTGTAATTCGAGGCATTCAACTTAAACATGGTGCGACTAGTTTCCTCCATTCAATACTAGAATATCAACGCAAGCTTTGATACCACTTTTTTGGGGAGAACTGCGAGCAACAATTCGCCGAGAATTTAACTAACCCAGGATCAATATCTCCCCCAAAATTAAACTGACCGAAATCGACTTAATTCCAATAACAACCAAGGATATTCCAACAATATAACACGCAATAATAAGGAAACAAATGCAACGACACCAAGATTTAACATGGAAACCCAATGAGGGAAAAACCATGGACCGCCCTACACATAAAACTTCCACTAATCACTAAAAATAGTAGGATACACACTAGTTTCCTCTCTAGTCACACACTAGAGGTACAACATCAACATTTCAACATCATTTCTTCACCACAAAGGTAGATTTACACAAAATAGATGAGAAAACCCTAACCGTGATTAAAGAGTTCGGAGGAGATTCTCAACGAATGAAATCGATCAACTCATAGCCCTCGATCTCACGAACAACATACTAAAATTTGAGTCAATTCCGACAACGTCTGGCCCTCGAATCGGGACCGCGAAGATGCACCCCTTTTTCTTCTCCTCTGTTCTCTCGCTCTCGGTGCTCTTTGCGTTTTTCTCTCTCTTCTCTGTGGGCTCCAATAACCGCACGAAGCTCCCCTTTTCTTTTTGTTCCTTCTTTTTCACTTTTGACTTTCTTTTGTTTTTGTTTTATTTGTACTGGCTGGGCCCCACATAAGGTGGACCCAGTCAACAATTGGTTGTGTGAATAGTGGGTGCAATGTGGAGGGAATGTTTTAGATCGAAACAAAGTAGAGTTCGAAGTCATGTTATTGAAGCAAGCGGAATAAAAAAGCCAAGAAGTAAAGGCATCTAGAGTAATAGACATAGTAGAAGTGTTCAAACATACAACTAAGGATACTAGATTCTTGAAGAATGGATTCAAGCATAGAACGAAGATTCTCAAATGATTCACTAGAAGAAGCTTATGCGGTAGCAACACTGGCAAATGATAGTGTAGGGTGACCACAATTTTGGTGTTGGTTGTCTGGCCCTAGAAGTTGCTTAGCTTGTAATTGATAGTAATTGGATATTGTATGACCACGTCGTCGATGCTTACAGTATTGGTTGAAGAGGAAGCGGGCACAGCAAGCACTGCATCTGTAGGTGTAAAGGTGGGCACATTAGGACGCTATGACTTGGAAGTTGTTAGGCGAGTCTCATTAATAAATAATTCGGAGACAACAGACTCAAGATCAAGAAATGGATCTATGTGTAGAAGTGAAGCTTGTACAGGCTCAAACTCATCCTTGAAAGCCATTAGAAATTGCATAACACGCAAACAATTACGATACTTAAGAAACTTGTGAGCCTTAGTATCCACAGCCGATCGTGGTTAAGATAAAGCTAATTGATCCCAAAATAGTATGCTTTTGAGGACAAAAACCCATTAATGGATTGACTTGGCTCCTGACTTATACGATACATATTTCCAAATAGCTGATACTAATGAACAATATCTTCAGTTGAATAATGACTGACAAGGAAATCCCAAACTTCCTTTGCTGTTCTAAAGTGACCAAACTGAAATCGGATAGATGAAATCAAAGTGTTTCAAATTCATGTTATATTATGATGATTCTTACTATCCCATTCATCTGAACGAACATATTTATCTTCACTTATCAGTAAGCTTTGTAGGAGACAGACATCACCTGTAATACAATGTTAGAGCCTACGTTCTTTCAAGAACCCTGACATTTGTCGAACCCATAAAACATAGTTGGTTCCATCCAAAACACCTTGAATAGGAGCAGAGACATCCATTTCGTCCTATCTAAGTGCTGATGCGACCCATCGTCCTACAATTATGGCCAATTCACACATATTTATAAAATGTACTCTTTTCCACTGTACCGTGGAACACAGATATAATTTTCCAACGAATTTGGAGGCGAGCATTCATTCCGATTAAATAAGGACAAATATAACGGCACGTGATGAGCTGGAAAGAGATCACCCATGTGTTTCACGATCGCGCAAGCGACAAAACAGATTATGGACTTTTTGGGAATAATTATCTGCAAAGAGTGTAATAGAGCTCTTCATTTAGCCAATTAAATCTTGAAATATTTTAGCAAATATTCAACCTAAGTCCGATTTACTAACTTTGTCAGTTAAATTTCACAAAAATAGTGATAGTGCCAAGTGGCAGTACGTCACATATAGGATTTGGTCGATTTTTATATGAGAGGACTTGATTGAGCATCTACAGAAAAAGTTTAGGACTTTATTTTGATTATTCAAACTACAATTGTCAAGGTGCATTCATTTCATGAAGAATTCATGATTTGATACTTACTTGTTCATATCTTTTTGAAAAATTAGTCAACGTAGAATATTTTTTTATTAATTATAACATATATACAAACAATTTAAAAAAAAGTTTTTCAAATTATTACTTTTTCGCGAAATAGACACATTATAACACTCGATTGGATTTCGAGCAAAAATATGAGGTTATTGCTTTGATTATCTTTCGATTTTGTTCAGTTGACCTTTGATGCTTCTTTACGTTGCTTTGACGCTTTGTGTAGTGTCGTGAAAAGTAAGAACTTGGGAAGATGGCATCGATGCTGTTCTGGGCCAGGGCAGTTTGGTCTTTTCGATTGCGAGGTTTTGAGGGTGCAAAGTGGTGTTTTGAGTAATAGAGTTTTGTGAAGTGTTCTTGAGATCAAAAGTGGGGAGGGTATATGGTATTTTTCCGAATGCTCATTCGTTTGGGTACACAAGCTAAGTTTATGCTGGAAGCACCTCCCCGGATCTTGTCGCCGTCGATGATTCACGAGACGAAGCTCATGGTGAAATTACAAAGAGCTAGACGGACGAGATGGAGTTGGGGGGAGAGAGAGACAAAGCGGCGCATGAACTCCAAGTGGCCCCCTCATCAGCCCTGGCAACCGATGGTGGAGCGGCCTAGATCGGTCTAATCATGGTGGCGATGGAGATTTAGTGGTGGGTCGCGGCGAAGTATAAAATAAGAGGGACACGTAGAGAAAGAAGACAACAAATGCAAATACATTTAACATACAACAGATCTGATTGGTACATTCGAACCATGAACATCACCCACATTAATTTTGATGAAATTCACATGTCCACGAAATTCATATTTATATCCAACTAAGTAAAAACTTGCATGGAGAGAAAAACACGGAGCCCACAGATATATAGCTTTTTAAACAGGAGCACCTCCTTGTCTCTTTTTATTACCCCCGGGCATTGGGCGGCGCTCCTCACTGCTGGCTCTTGCTGTCCGGTCACTGGGTGCGTCTATTCTGGAGCTTCCCATACGTCTGGAATACACACCGACATATCACTGGCAACGCCCCTGCGATCAGCACATAGCGGAACCTCACCGAGTCATGTGGCGTCACGGCAAAGATGGCCGACGCGTAGGTCACCATCATCGAGGCCGTGGCCACCCATATCTCGAAGTGGAGTGGGAACCTGTAAGTGAGACAGACAATGACAAGTAGGGAAGTGGAGAGCGCGAAAGTGTTGGAGACCAAGAACACATAAAAGGCGATCTGATCAGATGCGTAAATCGCTCTGCCAGCTTTGTGGCCATCGTCGTTGTCTTGCCATATCCCGCCAGGAGGGTTCACGCCTGACTGGAATGTGACCGCCGCGATCAGGGTAGCGATGATCAGCAGGATGTTCCGCACCTCGCCCGGTGAGTCGCAGCTGGGGTCGTACTGGAATTGCCGGAACCAGTTTTCTGCTATGTTAACTGGGATGCCAGTCCGTTGTCTTTGACACTTATTATCATCCCCTTCCTCCATTTTTTCAGGCTTGCGTTCGTCCATTTTTTTTGAGAGAGAGAGAGAGAGAGAAGTAAAGAGTGACGATACTGGGCTGTGTAATATTTCGGTCGTTTTAGTTAATATAGGACTGAGGAGAATCATAAAATTATTGAAGGATGCCTCGAAACTTTTTTCTTGATATATCCAACAAAAGCAAAGTCCGCGTCGTACTCACCATTAAGAAAACTTGTTACGAAAGTATAATAGAGCTCCAAAACTTTCAAAAAATATAATTAAATATTAAAACTTATTACAAAAGTGCAATCGATTCCTAAAACTTTTAAAAAGTTCAATCAAGTCCTAAAACTTGTCACGAAGTATAATTCAATTCTAAAACTTTCAAAAAGTGCAATCAACGGATAGACTTGATTTGATCAATTTGATAATTTTTATGACTTGATTGTACTTTTGTGATAAATTTTAGGATTTTTAGTGCACTTTTTGAAAGTTTTATAACTCAATTATACTTATGTGACAAGTTTTAGAACTTTCAATATACTTATCCATACTGTTTTATGCAAAATAAAACTGCTTTTCCACTTATGTGCATTCAACTTATGTAAATATTTAGTATTTTTAAAACTATAGTAGTGGCAACAATCATTAAATTGTATAAACGGAAAGAAATATTGCTTTAAAAATAACATAGCAGTGACAATAATCATTAAGCAATGATTTCAATTAGGAGAAATTTCTTGAGCTTTCAAGATTATTGGGCTAAAGGAAAGATCGATGTTGGGGACAAAATTTCTTTAAACTTCTTAAGAGTGTCGAACAAGAGATTATTATATACATACGAATGATCCATCAATAGTTCACATAAAATCAATGACTTAGGCTTCTCTCAGCTGCTTTTTTTTTTTTATTTTTGACACTTGAATTATCATAAAAGAAAGACTCAAACGCCTGGTCTTCCCCGCAACTTCTTTGTTTATTATGAGTTCTGAACCATCTTTGCTTCCACTTTTCATCAAAATCAAAACCATTATACTCGGAAGATGCTTTCTAGTTTCTAGAACACAGTAACTATAAACTTATACGTCTTCCCCCTATGGGTTAGTAGCAATGAGATCCATCTTCGTTAGTTCTTCAGCCAAAGAATATTCTAAGGAACTTTCAAGGGCGGTGTCATCGAGACAAGAAAAGAAAAATTATCTAAAAAGTCTTAAACCTATTTCATTTTTGTCAATTTAGTCATAAAATTTTCAATTTTATCAATTGGGTACATATTCGCTTATGTAAACACTAGTCATCCTACATGGCACGTATGATGTTGATGTGGGTAATTTTTTATAATTTTCTGATTTTTTTCCTTTTTCTTTTTTTTTCCTTTCTTCTTCATTTTGCCACAGGCAATGGTTGGGCAAGCTGGCCTCGCCTAGGTGAGGGTCATTGTCGCTCACCACAAGTGAGGCCCGACCGGCTGAGGGCAAGCCCCGATGAGGGCTCCCCTTGCAATATCTAGGGGCCTCACCTGGGTAAAGGCAAGCCCCAATGAGAGCTCCCCACACCAGATCTAGCAAGGCCAGTTCTCGACATATCTAGGGAGGGGAGCCCTCTCTAGGGCTCACTTATGACTGCGACGGTGAACCTCGCCCAAGCGAGGTTAGCCTGCTTGGTCATGGTTGGTGGCTGGCCATCACCCATAAAAATATGAATGAACTATCAATGATTTAGATAAAATGTGAAACTTTGAGGTTTAAGAATAGTTCCCGTAAAACCAAATTGGTCCGTCTCTTTGAATTTGCTGTTCTCCCGCACGCAAATATAATAAGAAAGCGCGCGAATCTTGCTGAACGGAAGATGGACTCCTAAAAAACAGCAAAAACAAAAGAATCAAACGGGCACGTCTCCCCAGCAGATTCTTATTTTATTTTGACTTCTGTTCCTACCGGTCTTCCACTTGGGAGGCTTCTCATTTTTTACTTTGACCTGTTGACTTTTGTCCCATCTGGTCTTCCACTTTGGGAGGCTTCTTATTTTACTTTGACTTTCTGACTTTTGTCCAATCGGGTCTTCCACTTTTTTTTTATCACGTATCGAAACCATTACCTCGATACTTTTTCTTGATATATCCAACAAAAGCAAAGTCCGTGCCATGCTCACCTTTGAGAAAACTTATCGCGAAAGTATAATAGAGTTCTAAAACTTTTAAAAAGTATAATCAAATCTTAAAACTTATCACAAAAGTGCAATCGAATCCTAAAAATTATTACGAAAGTTCAATCAAGTCCTAAAACTTATCACGAAAGTGTAATCCAATTCTAAAACTTTCAAAAAGTGCAATAAAAGGATGAACTTGATTTAATCAATTTAACAAATTTTAAAACTTGATTGCACTTTCATAATAACTTTTAAGACTTTTAGTGCACTTTTTGAAAGTTTTATAACTCAATTGCACTTACGTGACAAGTTTTAGAACTTTCAATACACTTATCTATACTATTTTATGCAAAATAAAACTGCTTTTCTACTTCAGTGCATTCAGCTTATGTAAATACTTAGTATTTTTAAAACTATAGTGGTGGCAACAATCATTAAATTGTATAAATGGAAAGAAATATTACTTTAAAAATAACATAGCATTAACAATAATCATTAAGCAATGATTTCAATTAGGAGAAATTTCTTTGAGCTTTCAAGATTACTGGGCTAAAGGAAAGATGTTGGGGACGAAACTTCTTTAAACTTCTTAAGAGCGCTGAACAAGAAATTATTATATACATACGAATGATCCATCAATAGTTCAGATAAAATCATTGGCTTAGGCTTCTCTCAGCTGCTTTTTTTTCCCTTTATTTTGGCACTTGAATTATCATAAAAGAAAGACTCAACTGCCCGGTCTTCCCCGCAACTTCTTTGTTTATTATGAGGTCTGAACCATCTTCTCTTCCAGTTTTCATCAAAATCAAAACCATTCTACTTGGAAGATGCTTTCTAGTTCCTAGAACATGGTAACTATAAACTTATACGCCTTCCCCTTATGGGTTGGTAGCAATGAGAGCCATCTTCGTTAGTTCTTCAGCCAAGGAATATTCTAAGGAACCTTCAAGGATGGTGTCATCGAGACAAGAAGAGAAAAATTATTCAAAAAGTCATAAACCTATTTCATTTTTATCAATTTAGTCATAAAAATTTCAATTTTGTCAATTGGGTATATCTTCGCTGATGTGAACACCAGTTATCTTACATGGCACGTGTGTTGCTGACGTGGATAATTTTTATTAATTTTTTTTTTTTTTTTATTTTCTTTTCCTTTCTTCTTCATTTTGCCACAGGCGATGGTCAGGCAAGCTGGCCTCACCTAGGCGAGGGCTGCCGTCGCCCGCCATAGGTGAGGCCCTGAGGGCGAGCTTCGGCAAGGGCTCCCCTTGCAATATCTAGGGGCCTCGCCTAGGCAAAGGCGAGCCCCAACGAGGGCTACCCGCACTAGATCTAACGAGGCCAGCTCTAGTCATATCTAGGGAGGGGAGCCCTCTTTAGGGCTCACTTATGACGGCAACGGTGAACCTCACCCAAGCGAGGTTAGCCTGCTTGGTCATGGCTGGCGGCTGGCCATCACTCGTGAAAATATGAATGAACTATCAATGATTTAGATAAAATGTGAAAATATGAGGTTTAAGAATAGTCTCTTTGAATTTGCTTTTCTCCCGCACGCAAATATAATAAGAAAGCGCGCGAATCTTGCCGAACGGGAGATGGACTACTAAAAAAACAGCAAAAACAAAAGAATCAAACGAGCACGTCTCCCCAGCAGATTCTTATTTTATTTTGACTTTTGTGCCTACCGGTCTTCCACTTGGGAGGCTTCTCATTTTTTACTTTGACCTGTTGACTTTTGTCCCATCTGGTCTTCCACTTTGGGAGGCTTCTTATTTTATTTTGACTGTCTGACTTTTGACCAGTCGGGTCTTCCACTTTTTTTTATCATATATCAAAACCATTACCCACGATGGATGCTACTTCCTGGAACATGGTACGTAGCGATGAGTACAGTCTCCGATGGCTCTTGGGGTAGGTGAATATTCTAAGGAACCTTCAAGGATAGTGTCATCAAGGTGGGGTAATTCTAACTAATCAAACATTCAACGAGCATGTCCAACTAGTTTACTTCATGAACCATTGTCATCCAAAGATAGACAATTAATGGTGTATTGTATACTATTGTACTGTTTAATGTGTCCGAAAGTGAGATGATTGAAGTGAGGGCGAAAAAGGTAAAAAGACAGAGAGATGACATGGCACATGAAGGATTCACTCACAATCAAAGGCCCTAGGGTTGGTTCACTTCACTCCCTTTAAGAAGCCTCAAATCAATAGGTGGTGAACAAATTTATGCTCTAGACTACCAGAAATGGGGAAAATAAGCAAGGTAGATCCATTTGTTGAGAAAAAAGGTAGCTTGGTCCATGGGATCATATTATTTGAACCCATTCCAAAAAATCAAGTCAATCATGTTTTAAGAAATTGTGAAATTCACATTTAAAAGAAAACACGATGATTCAAAAGTTTCAATGTATATTTGTCATTGCAATTAACGTCTCCGTTAGATCCTCTATGAAACAAAAACTTACCACATGCCATTGTACAATGCCGTGGAATTAGAGGACTCCAAAACATTGTTTTATTCATGTGTCAATAACGTAACAGCCCGAATTTCGATATAATTCCGGGATCAATAAAACTGATATTATTTCGCATTTCATTTTAGTAAGTCTCGCCCAGAGTTGATCACTCTCGCGATACTAACCAATGGGGTATGGCTAACTAGAAAACGATATGTGGATCGGGGACCCTATCATGAAACGGACACCGATCACGAGAGACACCGAGGGAATATTTTGGGCCAACGTGGACCGATCTTAGGAAAGAGTAATGGATTGGGTTTGGCCAAGGCCAACGATGTACAATAGGGATGCAGGTGATTCTGCAAGATCGAAAGTACACGTGACCAACCAGTCCTGAACTTGAACCGAACGATCGTGACCTCTGAAACTAATGATAATTTCTCATTCTCTCAATGATCGAGACCATTACGATACGGATAGCCCTAGGTCGATACGCGTAACCTCTAAACAGCCACCCGTTAGTGAGAGACTCTGAAATTGAAAATTTAGCGAGTTTTGTTCACGGAATTAGGCCCAGATTTCCATGTCAATTTTCAAAGGCTTAAGAGACTATTTTTGGAAATCTGATGTCATATTATGCTAGCCACACACATTTGGAATTAGTACGAGTAAAAATTGAAATTTCAGTCCGAGGGTGAAAAATTACGATTTTGCCCCTCCAAACACCAGCATTGTTTTTTAAGGTCAAATGATATTATTTTTCAAAACCGACGCCATTTTAGGGTGGCCACGCATACCAAGAGTCGTTATGGCCAAAAATTGAATTTCGACAAAAATTGAAAAAAAATTTATGATTTGCCCTCAAACTTTGACGTGGATTTTCAAGGCTTGAGAAGCTATTTTTGAATTCCGATGCCATATTATGTTGGCCACGCACATGGAGGGTTGGTACGGGCGAAAAATGAAACTTCGCTCTTGGACCGGAAAAATGACGGTTTTGCCTCTAGGCTATTTTTGGCTCCGAATTTTGGGAGATAATTAAGGAAATTAATTAAAATTGGACTTATCCTAATTATGGCAGCAAAGGACCAAAATGCCCTTGAATTATTGGATAAGATTCAATATTAGCCCTTGGATGAGGGGTAAAATGGTCATTTTAGGCTAGATCTTTGACATTTGGCACCCTACCACCTATTGTTTGATCAAGATAAGACTTTCTCTCTCTCCTCTCACCCTCATCTAGCCAGAACAACCCTATCTCTCCCATAGAACACTCCCTCTCCCATTTTTTTTCTCATTTTCTTTCTTAGTTTGGCCTTGCCGAAGCAAGCCGCCGATCACCGGAGCACCGCCGTCGGCTGCCGTGCCCCGCCGTCGACCACCATAGCCCTTAGCCTCAGCCTTGCCCCTGTCCGACCCTTTCTCTCTCCCTTTTTCTCTCCCGGAATAGGACCGCCGCCGCGTCGGAGCCCCACCGCCTCCACACTGGAGCTCGAACAGCCAAGCTGCTGCCACTATGACGTCACCGACGTTTGTACATTTGCCGCTCCGTACAGTGTCCGTACGGTCCGTACGCCGTCACCGGGGACACCACCGCCGGTTCCACTATTCACCAGTGATCGGCCGCCGTTCCTCATCGTCGTGACCTTGAATTAAGTGAGTAAAATTCTTAAACCCAGATTAGGACTGATAGTGCATTTTTCTAGACTGGTTTAAGTATTATCGGTGTATTTTGGACTAACTTAGATAGTATCAGTGTATATTTCAAACTGGGTTGAGGACCGATTGGTAGAAATTATTATCGAGAAAATTTAGTGGATTAATGAGAATTATTTGGGGAGATTAATTGGATTAAATGACCACTTTAGAAGCCCATTGAAAAATTATCAGGTATGTCCGGGTTGACTGGTTGTACGTAATTTGTGCTTCATTGTGATTGATTTCGTACTGCCATGTCGCATGTCGTGTGGCTAAATTATGTGGAATGCGATTGGCCAATGATTGGTTTGAAATTAATTATTGATTTGTGATTCGCACGTTAGGTTACACGGTATTAATTGAGCCAATTGAGCACGTGTTGTGATATTGAGTGTTTGAATTATATTGGTGCTCGTGGTGCATTGCATTACATAACATGGACACGTATTGTGTATGCCAAGAGTGAGGCATGCGATGAAATTGTGCGAGAATGCGTGTCTGCCATAAGCATGTAAGCACCTAAAATACCCTAAAGCGTTATACGCTGGGTTCAGATAATAATGAGTTGTGTGATCGCCTAAGGACCTTCGGGTCATGACCTTCGGATCGATACCGTTCTCATACACTTTGAAGCAGGACGATGCTCGGTACGTCCGGAAGACGACCATCCTCATGCACTTTGAAGCAGGCTTTGGTTCGTAAGGAGATTAGTGTTGCGCCTAATGTACTTTGAAGCAGGCTAGAGACACCGAGCTAGATCGGTTGCTGCGCCTTTGAAGCAGGCTAGACGCACCGGGCCATGAATATCGTTGACTCGAGTCGTAATAAATAATAAATTGGGCAATTGCCAGTGTGCCAACGTGGGCGAGTGGGCCGGAGTTATGCGCATGACATGTTGACGACATTTGCATCCATAAACATGCATTGATTAGCATGCGAGTGTGTGAGACTCAGTGCATGAGTATAGGTTTGGCATCCGTGTAAGCGTGCCATGTATGTGCTGTGATTATTATATATTAAACTGTCTAACCTGCAGGGTTAGAGAATTATTCGATTGTTGTTGTGTTATGGTTTTTAAATACATGTTCCTGGTCAGGAGGTTGCATGCTAGCCTAACCTAGGTTTAAAGGTTGAACTCGCTGAGATTCGTCTCACAGTTGTGTAAATCGAAACTTTTCAGACCCCCAGCCGTGAGAATGAAGAGACCACCGACTCTTTTTGGGATCCCTGCACAGATCCGGTAGTATACCAGTACCTACCCCTTAGGTAATGGGGAAGCTTTTGTGAGGTATCGATCAGTAATATATGTGGAGATAGGCGAGTATTTTTACCAGAAGCAGAAGTACGTGGCATGGTGCCACCGGGATGCCGATGGAAATGTGGGAGAGCCCCTCAAGACCTTTGATATCCCGGTTGATGGTGTTGGGTTGATGCAGCCAGTTATAGTTGATGGTGAGGTGATCGACCCTGAGGTTACACCCGAGTTGATGATGCAGGAGGAGGAAGTGAATGAGGAGCCTGAGGTACTAGCGGAGGTGCCCCGAGCCGATGGATGAGGAGGAGGATGAACCCGAGGCTGTAACATTCCGGATTTTTGATCCATTTTGGGGTTTATAAAACGCATAATTTGTCAGTGCGCTTATGGTAAAATCTCGCCTCGAACTAGAGATTTCGATCACTCTCGGTTATTATTTTAAACTAGAGATTTCGCTAAAATCGCACTTTTCGATCGAATTTTAAATTACGTTAATTAGATTCTAAACTTGGTAGTCGATTTCCGGGAGTTATTTATGGGTTAATTTAGGGATTAAATTGTGGAATTGATTAGGGACTTTGATTGTGGTCGATTTGGTGGATTATTCTGATTAATTAATTGAGGATTAGTGGCCTGAATGGCGCGATAAGTGGGCTGGACAATTTGGATTAAATCGACCCGAGTTCAAGAAAGTTCGGGTTCGATACGTGGATTATTGTGCGCGCCATATTTTTGACTTTGTGGTGGTCAATTAGAATAACCATTGGGGAGTTTGATGGAGTAATTTAATGACACTTATTGGCCTAGAATTTGTGGTTTAGCGACTGGTCACGATTGGATTGGATTGGATTTGATTTGATTTGGGCAAGGCACGATTATTTTGAGGTTTAATTGTGCAATTACTGGGATTGGTCGATTTGTGTAATTGATTGGCCAATTAAGCCTTGATTGTGGTTGATTTGATGATGCCCTGTCGAATGTCTAGCGGGACTAGGAATAGATTAGCTTGACTGGCTTCGGGTGCATAAATTTCATGCTGATCCAATTGGGTGTTTTATATGCATAAATTACGTGCCGAATTTGTGCCATGACTGTGCTGGATGATTTGATTTCTTGGGTTTGTGATTCATTGAACTAAATGCTCATTGTGAAATTTATGAGTGCTCAAGTGTGATTATTACAGTCATGGATGTGCATCTCAAGCATTGGCACAGCATTTGCATTTATAAGTGTGCTCGAATGACATGTGCATTGTGATCACCTAAAATGCCCTGATGCGTTTTACGCGGGGTTCAGATAAAATTGAGGTTTGTGAATGTGTGATCACAATAAACCCCGATCGTGTTACGCGGGTAGTGAACCCGCCCCGAGGCGTGTTACGCAGGACGATGCCCGGTTTACGGAAGATGACCAACCCGATGTGTTTTACGCGGGTAATGTGTCATGAGCTTGATGCGTTTTACGCGGGCCAGAGATCGATCTCGAAGTGTGGACCTGATGCGTTTAACGCGGGTCGGAGGAGAAATTGAGAAATGGCTGAGTGCTAGTGTGCAAGTGTGCGTTAATGCATTGATGAGGCATGAGCATGAGTGCGAGCACTAGCATATGCATAACATGCGCTAGACATAGAAATGCACGTGTATGTGCTGTGATTAGATTCTGCCCAAGTGGCTGTTTTTGTTGATTTGACGCCTAACCTGCGGGTCTAGTGAGATTAGATTTAGGCCCGAGGGCCCGAGTCTGTTATGTGTGTACTTTGTGTTGTTTAGTACTTGTCAGGAGGTGCATGTTAGCCTAGTTTAGGTTTAGGGAATTACTCGCTGAGATTTATTCTCACGGTTGTTGTAAATCGACTTTTCAGATCCCCGGCCTTGAGGATGACAGGTGTACTGATGCATTTTTGGGAGAAGCCCCCGGCTAGTTGTAGTGCCTGAGCCCTGAGCCACTTATCTCTTTTTGTCAGTAGTGGCTTTGAACGGTTTTTGATTT
This sequence comes from Syzygium grande, assembly GCA_024733475.1. Classification (NCBI taxonomy): domain Eukaryota; kingdom Viridiplantae; phylum Streptophyta; class Magnoliopsida; order Myrtales; family Myrtaceae; genus Syzygium; species Syzygium grande. Next base: position 8,932,352 of record JAMXDD010000002.1, on the reverse strand, counting down.
TTGGTAGTTAGGCTGTATATGAATATTGTAAATGATTCTCAGCATTAGTACAAGTGATGATTTCTGTGGTTACCCTTAGTTATGCGTTTATCTGTGTACGGGTGAATTTAATTGCTTCCGCATGTGCTTTGAATCTCTGTCTTGGGTTTGGGTCGGCGACGCGTCCTGGGACGTCGCACACGAATCGACCTTTGCGAGGGATGTGGCGCACCGAGAAGTGCGGGGCGTGACAGAGGCCATGGAGCAGAACGTAGAGGAGGACGGAGAGGTGGCAGAGCTGGGATCAGATGAGGAGGGGTTCGAGCTTTACCTTAACCTGGAGTTGGAGCCGGACTCCGAGGATGAGCGAACCCAGGCAATGGATTCGGAGGAGTCAGGGTCTAGTGAGGACGCCTCCGAGGAGTTGTCAGAGGATTCTTCTGAGTCATCCGATCATGATTGGGAGCCCTAGGATCGTCCCGTGTCCTTAGCTAGTAGTGAGGGCCGCTACTTTTTGGACTATAGCCCTCTTCCCAAGTTTTAGCCTGACTCCCTAGTCGCTTACCACTTTTTGATCAAGTGGCTACTGATTGTGTGTAGCTTTTTGTTTGTACTTGTAAATATTGTATAAATGGTTTTTAATAGTAATATAAATGTGTAATTATTTTCTACGATGGTATTTGATGTATGGCTATCCTTGGCTCATATTGTAGTTGTCTGGGTTTGTTTATTTAATACTTTCGCTTGTGTTTAATCTCTGTATGGGCGTGGGTCGGCAACGCTTCCTGGGACGTCGCAGTCAAACGACCAAAGGTGAGATGCTCGCGTTTCGTGAGGTACGGGGCGTGACAAATAATTTTGAAGGATTGGTATCAGAATTCACAACACTATGTGCAAGATGTTTGTGACTGTCGTTTTCTTCATGTCTGTGCCGTTTTGGATAAGTGCATGTGCACCAAACACATTTACGTCTATTAGGGTTCCAAGAATCTCTGCCTCTTCATTATAGTTTTGTGGATGAGGATATGATCGATTTGAGCAATCAGACTGGTATAGAATCTACGTTTATGTATGTGTATATGTTCAAACGTATTCCAGACAATCAGGAACTGCTCCATCTATATCCCACACCAGATCATTTACTCCGGGCATGATTTTTGTTTAGCATTGAGAGCTAGTTTTTGTGCCTGATCACTCCTCTCCATCTATCGCTCGACCTACATGCTTTTTGGGCAAACCGTTCAACAAAGAAATCGTGTTACATTATCAGAAAAGGATTGCTCATCCCAAAGTTAATGATGGTCATCACGAGGCATACCTACTGCACAGCAAGAAACCATCGTGCACGGTCGTCCTTACATATTCACTAAGCTACTTTCACACATCATACCGTCTCTGCTAGAAAGATGGAAAAGCAAAAGCTTTGGGCCCATATTCATCTCCTTGGGTCTCTAAACTACGGCTGAGCCTCCCTCGAGCCATTATAATAAGCTGGGCTTCCTTTGAGCCTCTCTACAAAAAAATGCAGAGTTAGAACCTCTCCCGATTCTACCTGCACTTCCTGTTACTTCTGGATCTAACTTGCATGTTGCATCTCACACTCAAATTACCAACTTGGATATTGTCCTGCATGATGGAGTTGAATCCAATTCAGGGAAGATTACCATTTTAAGAAGTCCTTAGATGTTTCCAAGTCCAATCACCCTTCGGAGAGAAAGTGTGCAAACTTCTCTTCCTTCTCTTAAAGACAAACTAAGCCAAGGTAACGGAGCACTGGTCGCTATCTTCAGAGGACCAGCAAAATTTCCTACACCAACCTGTTACAACAGATGAAGTTTAAAACGTTGTTTTTCAATTGGGTCCATTGAAAGCCCCTAGACCTAATCAAGCGCTGACCATGTTTTATATAAAATATTGCGTGTTGAACTGATGAAGTCTTCTCCTATTTGCCATCAGATTTTATGCTTCGCGAAACAAAAAACATATTCGTTTCCCTAAACACTCCCAATCCTCAATTTATATAATGGAAAAGCTCTAGTAAGTTTGCAATAAATTTTCATTAATGGTACACTTGAATTTCCTAATGACTACAATCACGATCATGACCACCGGAAAATGGAGAACTTTAGATGGAAGTTGGCAAGTCTGTCTTTTTTCCTTCTTTAGTAGTCGGATATCTCAATAAGTCGTAGCAAATATTTTCCTACACTGCAGACGTGAAACCACGTGATGTCACCTAATATAATTGATGAATTTTTTTTTTGTCAAAATAATTGATCAATTCATTAGGAAGCTAAATTACTTCTCCAGAGTGCTTACGTTAACAGTTGTAACAGAGCAGGCTTGTTTCTCTGTTCATGGAGTAGGTGAGGAACTTCATATCACTAGCAGTTATCCATGCTCGAATTGCGTCTATACTATTTTGTGGAGTGAGCACTGCATTCCTTTCCCGATTGATCCAACCTTTTTGTCAATTTTTAGCAAAGAAAAGGTAGCTTGTTATGTTTGTGATATTGTAAGCGAGAAAGTTAAGTATGCTTTCACGAAATGCGGCAGACCATATAGGATGAAGAGATAATCCGATTGGCTAATTGAGAGCAGTTCTCTGCACTATAATTGTATACGACAAAACGGAGAAGAAATTGTCTTTTCAAGTCTTTTCTATATTTATTTCCAAATATCATTGATCTCCTAATTTAAGACACAGGATGTTTCTCTTAGGGTAAGCTCTGACGCATTTCATTCTACCATGGTTTTTAGATTGATCTGGCATTACGATATACCATTCTTTAATGTTCCCTTGGTTGAGGTCACTGGGAGGTTGAAGTTTGCTTATATCACTACAGTTTCAAAATTTTGCCTTTTTTTGCAGTCTGGTATCTTCTGCCTTCTCGAGGACTATTTGATCGAGCTACTAGGGGTGTACTCTGACAATGTCCAGCTTTTGCTTGGCTTCCTAATCATTTTCTGATATACATTACCCTGTTGCTATATCGATATCCGAGGATAATCCTGCTCAAAGGCTTATCCAGGTTACTTTTTCTGCACCATCAATTACTAGCTCGTTTACACGACCACTGTAGAAATATTTTGCTAAAGTAGTTGTCTCTCTTCTTTCATACTTCACTGTATAACATCATCTTCTTGTTTTGTTCGGGAACCTTTCTACTATCACAGGCAAAAGTACACTAGAAGTACCATAACTTGTGTATAGCGATCACTTTGATGCCATAACTTTTTTTCGGATCACTTTGGTGTCAAGTTGGAGGAAAATAGATCAATTTAGTGACTCCGGCCAAAAAGCTGACTTAGCATTTATATTAAAAAAAATGATCTGACTTGTACATATGGAAATTATATGGCTTTTTTTTGAATTTTTGAATTTTTTGAAAAATAATAATAATTAAAAAAAAAAGGTTGCAAAGAATGGCAGCGGCGAGGGCCAACCCACCAACTGCTGAAGGGTTTTTTTTGGTGGGCGTTTAATATAATTTTTTTCCTGGCCTTCCATGGGAATGATTAACCTTGTTTCACCCAAGAAATTGTTATCTTTACTTAGATCCAAAGATTGCATTTTTGTGACATGATTTTCATTTGATCCTTGAGCACTTGACTTTGAGAGGTCGATAATCTACAAAAATCGCATTTACGTAGAAAAAAAATGGACGGAACAGAATAAGAGAAACAACATTTAGTGATATTGTGACGTCGCTGTGGTGTAATTTCATCGTAACATGCTTTTTGCCTTTACTTGATGCTAGAATTTGCATCGTCATTACCATTAATACAATGGGAAAAAAAAAAGAGGAACATATCTAATCGATGCATTTCTGACAGACCAAGCTTTACATTGAGCACTGGATTGGATTGAAGACCGTAGACGAAGCTGGGAAAGTCAAATTCATCAACTATCTCTGGGAACCCATCTCCAGATCTTGCTTGCCAACGTGCAAGAACATATAGAACCTTGGTGGATGATGCAGCTTCAGCGAAGAACATGGCAACAGGAAATGCTATGGTACTTTTATGAAAGATGACATTTCCATTTCTATGAAGGCTTATGAAACTTTATGAATTATCGGAGGGAGGATCCTGCATCAACCGTGACTCTTGCTTTCCATAGATGCTAAAAATGCTATGGTACTTCCTGCAGTTATCCGCAGCCATGTTAGCATTGGCACTAAAATGATCATTTTTCAAAATTGACACCAAAATGATCCGAAAAAAAGTTATGGCACCAAAGTGATCTCCATACACAAGTTATGGCACTTCTGGTGTACTTTTGCCTACTACCATAGGAGCACTCAACACCCGTTGGTCATGTGAAGATTCCCATTGTGAGTATGATTCCATGTTGAGAGAGAAAAATGTTTAGATGTGATGATTTTTTGTTTATAATCTCTTCATGGTCCTAATTTTGTACATCTTTCTATAATATCCAGTGAAAATTTGTATAATTATCCCAATATAAGTGGCACACAATACACGTCTTATAAGATAGGAGCTATGCATATGTTCATGATTCCCTATTTTTAGCTTCATGTGTTTGATTTGCTAGTGATTTTTCTCAATGCAAAACCTCATTTCACTTGCTATTGTGTCACAAGGTCTGAATGTTTTTTCAATTAAGCATGGTGTGAATTGCCTCTTGTTTCTGCAGGACCTTGCTAACTATCTAAAAGGTTGTAGATTTCTCCCTAAGTTAAACAATGAACTCGTGGATCACAGAAACTCAACCTACAAGGAATTGCTAGCTTGCAGAACCTATTATTATGGTGAGTTTTGTACATGTTGATTATGGACTCGTCTTTTGCAGCTTTGTGATGCTAAATATTTATTTCCCAGCAAGACCATGTGTTGATGCCAAAGTGTTTCACAAAAAATGGGTGCAGACCCAAATAACGAAAAACTTCCACCAAAAAGTTGATTTTTGTTTATTTGTGAAATAGGTTCAGTGGTAATTCGGACAAGAATTCGATCAGTGTTGCAACAAAGATAAATAATTAGTTTAAAGGTAAAATACCATACAATAATGGGATTTTTTTTTTGTTCTGACAATGGAAATTGAAGAGACAATAATATTAATGAACTGAGAGAAGTACATCGTGAATATATGTTTTTGATGCCAGATGGGATCCGTCAAATAATCACACGCTGCCATATGTAGGTAAAAGTATATTAAAAGTACCATAACTTGTGTATGGCGATCACTTTAGTGCCAAATCGAAGAAAAATAGATTACTTTAGTGACTCCGGTCAAAATTCCGGCCAAAAGGCTGACCTTGCATTTATATTAAAAAAAATGGCCTTACTTGTACACGTAAAAATTATGTGGCTTTTTTTTCTTTTCGAATTTTTTAATTTTTTGAAAAATAATAATAATTTTTTTTTTTTTTGCGGCAAAGGTGTTTACAGCAGCGGCGAGGGCTCCCTCGCCGCTGCTGCAGGCTTTTTTTTTCATTATTTATTTAATATAATTTTTTTCTAATCCTTCCATGGGAATGATTAACCTTGTTTATACAACCAAGAAATTGTTATCTTTACTTAGCTCTTTGTCTGCGATTGCATTTTGTGGTGATTTATGATTTTCATTTGATCCTTGAGCACTTGACTTTGAGAGGTCGATAATCTACAAAAAATCGCATTTACGTGAGAAAAATGGACGGAACAGAATAAGAGAAACAACATTTAGTGATATTGTGACGTCGCTGTGGTGTAATTTCATCGTAACATGCTTTTGCCTTTACTTGATGCTAGAATTTGCATCGTCATTACCATTAATACAATGGGAAAAAAAAGAGGAACATATCTAATCGATGCATTTCTGACAGACCAAGCTTTACATTGAGCACTGGATTGGATTGAAGACCGTAGACGAAGCTGGGAAAGTCAAATTCATCAACTATCTCTGGGAACCCATCTCCAGATCTTGCTTGCCAACCTGCAAGAACATATAGAACCTTGGTGGATGATGCAGCTTCAGCGAAGAACATGGCAACAGGAAATGCTACGGTACTTTATGAAAGATGACATTTCCATTTCTATGAAGGCTTATGAAACTTTATGAATTATCGGAGGGGAGGATCCTGCATCGACCGTGACTCTTGCTTTCCATAGATGCTAAAAATGCTATGGTACTTCCTGCAGTTATCCGCACCTATGCCATCAAAGAGCGACGCATAGAAAGTTGAAGGCAAGTCCCAATTCAACGGCAACAACAACTATATGCTAGTAAGCATCACGTTCTTCGGCAAACTTTCTGCGGTGTACTAACCTCTATCCACGCCTACTTGTAAAACTTGCTTTTTATCATGCCCACTTGTAAAATTTAAAAGGTGTCTGTAACTTACCAGTTCATTTGACATTGATATCATTACCATGTTTGTAACTTATTATCCTCTTACTCCATCCAACTGTAAAATTTAGAATTTGTAAGCTTACAATCAAGTTAACGTTTGGTAGATTCAGTATGGTGTCAGTAATTTTGGTAAACCCTACCTTGTTCATCTGTAAAATTTAAAAATACATAACTTAAAAATCAATTTGATGTTGAAGAATGTTCGAGGAATTCATGGAAATTGAAGCAATTGCAATCAACGGTAAAAACAAAACTCATCAATGCTACGAAGAGCATATTTTTAAATTAAAATACCACAAAATCCAACACTTGCTCGCAACCTCAAGATTATTACCAAACAAATACCAACTTGGCAGTTCAACCGCAATTGGTCAGCAACTGCGAACCCTCTTGGCTTTCATTTGGCCAACTGGGATGCGATCGAGTTGTACATCCTTCACATACACGTTGACGGTTTTTAAATCTGACAGCTGACATTAAAGTGCTCGAACTCGAAGGCTGACAAAGCAAAACCAAAATATATATTCTGCGCACAAGGTCACGGGACCATAGAGCGGCCCAACTTATTAGCAGCTTTCCTAGAGTATCCCATAATCAAACAGTAAGTTTTGAACGTATCTTCTGGGAGAGCTCCTTGGCAACCAGAAACCAACCTCGGGGTCAAGGAAAACACAGATGCGGTGCATGGTCAGGAGACATCCTAACACAACAAAAAGAATGATTCCGAGCTCGATGGTTCTGGTCAATACAACATATGTACCACAAGCAAAGGCTATCGCCAACCCGCATATCGCAAAGTAAATGTAACATCCTGCAGCGGCAGTGTACCTTGCCTGTTGGCAAGCGCCCCAGAAAGAAGGATCATATTGTAAGAACAATGCCATGATGGAGAAACAGAATGCGGTAGTGTTAGATATCACAAAGGCTTTGAAAGCTTGCCTGCCAGGAAGAATTGCCACTCCTTGATCAGGTCCATCATTGTAATAACCCCCAGGCATCGTAAAGACTGCGGCAAAGGTGACTGTGACTATGAGCACCGCCACTACCAGTTGAAGGTCGACAATGCTTCTTTTTGATGAATCGACATTTTCTAGGTTGGCGGTATCAATCAGTAACTTCACCACCAAATCATGGCCTCCTCTTACTGCATAGTGCGGCACGGTGTCCTTATGCAAATTTGGCTTTCGAAGTAGCTCTTTGCATGTGTCAATTTGTCCATTTTCAACAACCCAATGTAGTGATCTCGCCATATCGGTGCAGACTCGTACCGCTTCGCGTTTCCCACTTTAGCAGCAACGTGTAGGGGAGTGTCTCCTCTGTAGTTACCCTGCCAAAGAAGGGACAGTCCCGATGGCACAGAAGATCTTCAATGAAATGCACCTGCTTGTATTGAGCTGCGATGTGAAGAATGTTGTTCTCCTTTGGCGTTGTTTGGTGGAAAAGGTCCCCCCCATTTCCTGAAATTATCGTCTTCAGGAAATGAAAGTCTCCTGACTTTGCAGCCTCATACACTTTAGGATGCATTCTCTCTCTCTCTCTCTCTCTCTCTCTCTCTCTCTCTCTCTCTCTCTCTCTCTCTCTCTCTCTACGTTTTCATAGGGGAGTTGCAACTGAACTTATCAATATAAGCAATGAGTTCAAGTGGGAGGAATTTCTTTGAGCTTTACTAGAGGACTGGTTCTTGAAAACAAAAAATTCAATGAAGGACTCTGTTTCTGGTTCTTTCATTATCCAAGGTTGATGATGTTAGACTTTTCGAAGGAACAAGAACACGTAAAGACTCGTGAGTCAGAGAACATGGAGGGAATTGGGTCTATTTTTCCTTGCTTGCATTCATTTAACAACCGTTTTGAACATTCCATTTGGAAGTCGTGGTCGACTTGACCTGTCTCTTTCTGAAGAGTCTTGTCACACTACCTTAAGAAACAATAAATAAATAAATCAAAAGGACAGGCTCAAATTGTATTGCATGTTAAATCCCGAATTATGTTACGTTTCTTTAGGACAATAATTAGAAGAAATATTATTACTAATGATTCACAACCAGAGTTCGAGAAGTCGTCCAACTAGGAGACGAACATTCAAAGGAGCATTCAAGGACAGGACCATCCAGATACGGAAATTCTAGCGCATCAACATCGAGCACTTGAGATTTTATATTAGCGTTAATACGACGAAATATCTCAAAATGGTACATCTGTGATAATTTTACCCCAAACTAATTTTTTTATCACAAAAAATCTCAAACCAGTACATTTGTGACAATTTATCCTTAGTTTGTTTCTATTAAATTTTACTATTAAATTGTTTTGTTAAATGACATACAGCAGTTGACTCATGTTCCGATTTTACATTTTACCCTCCATTTGTCACTTGTGTACTAGTTTGTGATTTTTTATGGTATTAATCCAATTTAACGGAAAATAATGGAGGATAAGTTTGTCACAAATCTACCAGTTTGGGATTTGTAGTGATCAAAATATTAGTTTGGGATAAATTTATTACAGGTGTACCAATTTGAGGTTTTTTGTAGTCAAAAAATTAGTTTGAAATAAAATTATCACCGGTGTACTAGTTCGAGGTTTTTCATGGTATTAACCGTTTATTTTAACTACTTAGACTTTGTCAACTATTATCATCAAAAGATAAATAATTAATATGTGAACAGGCTCACAAGCACACCCTTTAAGGCTCTGTTTTATTTCGCGAGAAATGGGTGATTTGGAAAGTATTTTCCTAAACATAATCGCTTGTATCGCTTCTACCAATGAATGAAAGAAAAATACTTTCATTATCCACTAAAATATTTAGACATATATTGTTATCGATAATGAAAACATTTTTCATTAACTAATTATTTTAAGCTACATAAGCAATCATTTTTAGGAAAATATTTTGCAAATTATTTATTTTTCGCGAAACAAACGGAGCCTAAGATTACCTCAAATCAATCTGTGAACAAATTTATACCCTAGACTACCAGAAATGTGGACAATAAGGACAGTAGGTTCAAATGTAGAGAAATACGGTGGCTGAATCCACTAGCTCATATTATTTGAAGTCATTCCATAAAATCAAGACAATCATATTTTAAGAAATGGTGCAATTCACATTAAATGAAAGTGCAAAAAAGAAAACACATTGATACACAAATTCAATTTATATATGTCATCGCAATTAATTATGTCCAACAGATCCATTTGCAACGAAAACTTACCACAGAAGTTAAGCACATGGTAACAATGTTTCTTTATTCCCATCATCCTTTCGTTCTCCCAAACGTCAAAACCACCATTGAAGCAACTAAACTGTAGAGGAAGTCCATCAATGGTACATGCTGTGACACATTCTTTGTATATGCACTTGACAAAGTCCCTCTTTCTTGAGACAACAAAATTAAGGGTGATCAGTTCTCGGTCCGATCCCACTCGGGAACTGGAAACCAGATTAGGAGGATCGATTCTCCGTTTCTGGAACCAACAATTAGACCACCTAGCCTTGGCACCAGTGGACGCCGAGCTTGTCGGCCAAGTCAAGGGTTCAACCGAGGAAGAAGTCGGAGAGGATGGCCACAAGAGAGTTGGGGTGGTAGCCGAACCACCGGGCGAGGGAGGCAGAGGGCGGAGATCAAAGCCGATCTAGAGAATGCATAACCAAGATCAAAGCCCTCGACCCATGATTATCATCTCTTTCACCTCCAACCAAATCAAATTCACCCAGAAGCAGGATAAGCGAAAACCTAGAACATGAACTAACAAATAACTTAATTCGCACAACAATGTCGCATTGTCCGAGCCCTTCACAAAAAATTCCAATCATCAAACCTAATTTCCAAACTCGTCATCCCCATAACAACCCCTAAATCAAGGTAAGGAATCCCCAATCATACATCCACAGTGATTTTTCAAGTCATACATCTCATCGTACTACTTTTTCAAGTTCTTCATGTTTGACTCAATGTAAGGACTACCTCTAATGTAAGAACTAAGGAATTTTTCATCAAACCACTTTTCTAATATAGTTATGTAACCATTCTTCAAGCCATTATCGACTTTCATTCCTCTAGCAACTAGTTCTTCAAGACCATTTAGATGCGCATTTTCCCATCCATTGACCATGTTGGTCTCTCTTTATTCCCTTTACTTGAGTTTGACTGCAATCACCACGTTCCAATCCTAAACAACTTGTTGCAATAGTAACAACTGCAATCACCACGTTCCAATCCTAAACAACTTGTTGCAATAGTAACAACTCCCATGCAGGGGAAAGTGCAAACAATTAAAAGGTTTTACTCTAGGTTCGTTTGATGGTGTCCCATCGATGGCGAATACGGGCCATTTGGTAATTTGCTAAATAATAAAAATTTCTGTTTTTTTATTTTCAGAATTAATTTGGGAACAAAAATCCGCTTGTTATAATTTTTGTGCCCGAGCACAATTTTGCAAAAAATTGTTCCTAGAATCAGTTTTGAAACAGAATCAAGAAGCAAAAAAAAGTAACTTCTTAATTCTGGAACAATTTTTCCTTTTCCGATTCTTCTTGATTTTCTTCTTTTTTTTTTTGGCTTGTTGTTATTCTTCGGCCGCCGCCTGCCACCCACCAGCCGCCAGAAACCGGCCACAGGCCGCTAGCGAACAACCATAGGCTAGGGGTAGCGAGGGCAGCTCGCAGCCACGACGGTGAGGTCAAGACTCTCCCAACCAAGGTGAGGCCGACTTCGCCATCGCCACCCAGGTTCGTCGCTTGGGTGGCGACGGCAAGGGTGGCAGCGAAGGTCGTAAGGCTCTTGCCGCCCCGGCTCAGGTTCGATCACCAACAAAGAATCGAATGGCCATGGCCAAGCAAGGGAAGGAAAAAAAAAAAAAAAAAAAAGAAAGAAATATTAAAAAATTCAAAATATTATTAATAAAATGAAATTTTGTGTAGTTATCAAATGTATTTATGTTCTTTTTCTACTCTAAGAATAGGAATTTTGGGCAGTTATCAAATGCCTTCAAATGCTTAGAAATTATTTTCGGGTATAGAATAAAAAAGAATCATTTTTAAATAGAATCAGTTTCCAGACAGAAAATCGTTACCATGCGCACCTACTTTGTTCTCTAACAAACCAATGATTCATTCCGGTGCATCATCTTCACTTCATTGCTTAGAGGGGACGAAGGCCTTATGTAAGTCATCCCATCCAGTCGGGACAATATCTCGAAAGTCAATGTCAGCACATGGTAGCTTAAAATATCTTATTTAGTAGTCGAACTTTTCGCTCGACTGATCCGATGCGTCGATTAATCCCTCTTCGTCATGCATCATCTTTGCAGGTCCAAGGAGCAAAGCTCTTATATATGAGGTATAACTAAGTTAGTTCTTCCTCTTCTCGTCCACCTCTTTCATGGTATCCCAATCCGGTGGTGTAGCATCTCCGTCCAGCCTCGATAGGTTGACAAACACCTTGGCTATGTTTTCCTAAGCCCTCACCAGGGATGAAGTCACTTCAAGCCATCACTTTTGCCTATCATGACTGTGGCCTTTGATACCTCGGAAGTCGGACGGGTAGCGCCTCGAGATGCATGAATGATCGACACTGGCTCAAACGATTGATAATTGGACTTAGTCTTGCCGGTTCGGTTCAATATAGCGGATAGCGATCTTATGGTAATTCTTGAAATCTTCTTTGCCACGAACAGTAATTACTTTCCCTTCTATCACAAATTTGGAGACTTGAGGTTACGGCACCCTCCGCATGTTGAACATGGTAAAAATAACCAAAAACTCGAAAGATGGCATTGAACATCGTCGGTCCTATCTACATGTCCAGGTCAATCTCTCCAATGACACATTTCTTTGTTCTGTCGAATGCACATACGAAGATTGCAAAAATATTTAGTGACTTATGATAAAATAATACAATGTGTTCCAAACTGGAATGCCATGGGAATATTCAAATTTTTTCAATTGTCATGAACCATGATAATTTTAGAGCGGGCGACCAAAATAAGAATCAATTATATCGATGGTTTGATGCTCGGACATTGGTTGATTCGATATCTGAGGCCAAAACTATTGTGGTAACCAAAATGAATTATGGTATAACAAAATCAGATGTGTTACGACTTCTTAAGAGTAGGTTATCGAAAAGCCGTTACAGAAGCTTTCATTGACTTACAACAAAATTGCCACAATAACAACGGGTTAGGAGCTAAAAATCATGGAAATATTTTTCAAGTTTCTTCAACTCTCATGAGCCATGATAATATAAAATCAAGTGGGTGGAAAAAATAGGAACCTTGCACTCGATGCTTGGATATTGGTCAACCGATTTTCAACAAAAATGAACCGTGGTACAACGCAACGAGATCTTTTACGACATGTTATGACTTATTCATTGAAAAACAATCAGGACAATTTTGAATGATTCACAACAAAAATGAACGGAATGATGACTTGTTATGAGCTCAAAGTGCCAAATGGAAGGTTGGAGACACTTGAATAAGCAACCGGCAACAAAAAGCTGCAGAGGTAACATGTTCTGACTCTGTTACGACAGGCAAGAAGAAGAAGGAGAAGAAGAAGGAGAAGGAGGAGGAGGAGGAGGAGGAGGAGGAGGAGAAGGAGCAGAAGAAGAAGCGGCAGAAGAAGGAGGAGAAGGAGAAGTAGCAGGAGAAGCAAAAAAAAGGAGAAGAAGCAGGAGAAGCAACAGGAGAAGGAGGAGAAGCAAGAAGGAGAAGAAGCAGAAGAAGAAGCACAAGAAGAAGAAGAAGAAGGGCCTTCATTCACTGTCAGTGCCTCTCTCTCGAGTTGCAAGTAGGTGAGTACATGCACATGTTTCTGTTTTGGCTCTTCTAATGTGACGCAATAAGCTTTGTAATCGGTCGCAAACAATCGCCATGGCAAAGATTGCTCTGTTCGACGAACACTGCTCTTCTTATGCTCTGCTAAGAAGAAGCAGAAGGAGAAGAAGAGGAATAAAAGAAGAAGAAGGAGAAGCAAGAAGAAGAAGAAGGAGAAAGGCCTTCATTCATTGTCGGTGCCGCTCTCTTGAGTTGCAGGTAGGTGAGTACATGCACATGTTTCTGTCTCGGCTCTTTTGATGTGACGCGATAAGCTTTGCAATCAGTTGCGAACAATCGCCATGGCAAAGATTGCTCTGTTCGACGAACACTGCTCTTCTTTTGCTCTGCTTTCTCGCGGAACGTTTTTAGCATCGACAGTGAAGTGATTGACTCAGATTCCCACCAATCCGGCCCATTCGGTTGATGTGAATCGGATCGTTCCTCTTCAATCGCGCGATTGGCTTCAGTTTGTGGGGCTGTCTGAGTTTGGCTTCTCTTCCCCTACCTAGTTTTCCCATTCTTCAATCTTTCTTTTTCCCCCTCCATTTTGTAAGATCTTAGAAAATGTAAGCTATCCAAGGACTGAGTTGGATTACTAGGAGAAACTTCAGAAAAGTTTGATTATTGCATCAGATACTCAACACCTACAAGTTCTATCCAAGAGTCTCATAGCATAATGTACAGTCAATATGTGAAGAATGACATACCAAAATAGGATAAATAAAACGCTATGACGAATCGAAGGATGATCGTTGGATAGTTTTATCTCTTCCAATACCACATGAGATCAGAATGCTTCTTCTTTCACATGATCTGGATTGGCATAATGCAATCAATAGGAAGAAGTCTTCTTAGGGACTAGATTGAAAAAATTTAAGAAAGTCAGGACAAGTTTAGAATTTCTTATTCTCATAAAGGACCACTTGGGAAAAAGACCATTTCAAGGACAAAACAAGACATTTTGAGGGAATAATCCTGATTTTAACTCATTAGTAGTCATAAGTAAGCATGTTCCAAGTGTATTGGCTGCGTTTGATTCAACTTTGGTGGGATGCGAAGCCATTTCGCCAAGGATCCTTGAATGAAGGTGGATTTGCTAAAAGCAAACATCGTTTGGTTGATGTATATTTTGTGTAAAGTAACTTTGAAATAGAAGAAGAAAAAAAAGAGCCAAAACATTGGCAAGCATCTCCAGAGAAGGCATGGAGTTTAGGCAAACTTTCGATGGCAACCATAGGCGAGCCTCGGCAACGGCGGCCAGAGGCAACCGTTGGCCAGGCGAGCGTTGACCGACGACCCTCATCAAAGCTCAGCAAAAGCACCAGGTCAATGAAGCTCAAAGGTCCATTGGAAAGTTTAAAGTAAACCTGTTCAAGAGGGTATAGTTCAGGATGGAGTTTTCCGAATTGTTTTCGTCTCACTACCATCTTGACCTTTTTTTTCCTCTTTTTGGAGTGCTTATGAAAAAAGGATTGATTTTTCATTTCGAAAAGGTGGCGGTTGGTATTTTTATGGCTAAAATAGAAAAAACAAATAGTGCAATTGAGTCCTAAAACTTTCAAAAAGTGCAATCAACTTTTAAAACTTATCAAATTGATCCAAATCAAATCCCTCCATCGATTGCACTTTCGAAAAGTTTCAGAACTCGATTACACTTTCGTGACAAGTTTCAGGACACGATTGCACTTATTGAAAGTTTTAGGAATCGATTACACCTTCTAAAACAAATTGCAATTTTGTTCAATAAGGCACGGAAAATTGTAAAACGTTATCACGAAAGTACAATTGAGTCCTAAAATTTTTAAAAAGTGTAATCAAATTTTAAAACTTATCAAATTTGTCTAATCAAGTTCCTTAGTTGATTGCACTTTCAGAAAGTTTCACAACTCGATTATACTTTCGTAACAAATTTAGGAACTGGATCACACTTACACGATAAATTTTAAGATTCGATTGTACCTATTGAAAGTTTCAAAACTCAATTATATCCTCGTGACAAGTTCCAGGATTGCCGGTGGTGCACTTATCCCTCGTTCAATCGGCAGAAAGTACAATTAGATCATGCATTTTTGGACCGAATCCCAATTGGTAATTTCCTCCCACACAACGAGATATATACGTTGAGAAGAGAGAGAAAGAGAGGGGGGGTATAGGAATAGCTTTGGCGCCAGGTGCTCATGGAGCGATGGAGCGCTACCCTGAAGGTCCCCGTCCACCACGCCAATGGCGCCGCTCGCTGCTGCAGAGTCGCGGTTTCTCTCTGCACCTCGCCTCCTTCCGAAACCCTAACCGTACGGCCCCCCCTCCCCTCCCCCCTCCCCTTCCTTTGCTCCCCCCCCGCTGCAAACCCTAGCTTGATTTTTGGCTCCGTGTTTCTTCGCGCCCCCCGCGATGGGCGGGGGGGACCAGGCGCCGTCCGCGAACGCCGTCTTCTTCGGTGGGGATCGGGCCGGAGGGACGGGGGGCCCCGTCGTGGAGAGGCTGTCGGACCCGCAGGCCATAGCGGAGGTCCTGGTGTCCAAGTTCGGCGGCTCCGTCAACGCTTGGGTCGTCGAGGCTTCCACCTTCAACGGCCCTTTCGCTGTCTACAAGGAGTTCGTGCCTTCGGCGAACAAGTACGGGGAGCCGAGATCGTACAGCCACGTCGGGTTCCCCGCGGCTTCGTCGACGCTCTCGCTGCTGTCGAATTGCCTGGAGGAGGTAAATTCCTGGTGCTTTGGGGTGTGCTTCTTACTGTTGCATCTTGGAACGGGCATCTGAAAACTGGAAAAGTTATGTTTTTGTGGATATCTTTTGTGAAGCAACCTTGTGCATTTGTTGTTTGATCTGATGTGTTGCGATTCTGAATCTTGTCATGGGGAGTGTTAACATAAACAGAAGTTGAGGAACCAGTTTCTTGCAAGGATCTTCATTTGATCATGGCTACAAATTACAGAGAAAAATTGGACAATTAGAAGGAAAACAAAAGATGACTGTGCCATGAAAAATGAGGAGGATTGCTAATTTACAAGGGAAATCTTTGTACATGGGACATGGACTCATATGATATGTGCTCTCTGCTACATCCTCTTTCACTTATATTCAGTGTTTTCTGTTACTTCCTAGAGTGGTTAGTTGCCGATGGAGCGAATGAGGGACATGGATATGTGAAGCGTCTTGGGAAATGGTGTCTGTCACTGAATTTCCTTTTACATTGACACCTGAATTTGGAAACGTACATGGCATAATAGGATCCGAGCACCAAATACAAAAAGGCTTGAAGAATATAACCTGAATAGCATTTATTGAAAAATAAGGACGAATGAAGTCGGGTTACAATTGGAACCATCCTCATTTTACAACTTAAGAATATGATTGCTTCTTTAAGCCATCTAAAATCCATGTATTCGGTCTTTTTTTAAACTCGAAAGTCTTTTCTGGTAGGATGGTTATCTCATGCTAATTAGTCGGGCATTTTAGGCGAAGAATGTCCTTTCAAGGAAAAGTAATCCTGTCTCCACAAGCTCATTACCACCACAGGGACATGAGCCGAAAACCGTCATCCTCGGTTTTAGCAAAGGTGGCACTGTGCTTAACCAGCTTGTGACCGAGCTCAGCCATTCCCAAACAGCGTCTTCTGGACATCCATCCTCTGCTGAACAAGAGCTATTGGGTCATGAAGTGCCCGACATCCGGGCTGGGACTCTAGTTTTGCCTACTACAAAAGAAAGATTTCTGAACAGCATCCAAGAAATACATTATGTTGATGTTGGCCTAAATTCCTCTGGCGCATACATCACTGATCCAAATGTGATTGGCAGGCTCTCCCAACAGTTTGTACAACGATCTCAGGCATTGCATTTTGTCCTCCATGGAACTCCTAGGCAATGGTGCGACCGTGATCGCATTTGGATTCGCCGCGAAAAGGATAGACTGCTTCATCTGCTCAAATCTGAATCTCAGAAGGCCGGAGGCAAAATACAGGTGGCAGAGAAATTTTATTTTGCTGACAAGCCTCCAAATCTAGAGATGCATTTTGCAATAATTGAAAAGTTGGATGTGAGCATCTAATTCATGAATGTTACGGTGTGGCATCGTGACTTGTACAGCATTTTGTTTAGACAGAGTCGAGGGCTGCTTGTTTGTGCCTCTGTTCACTGCACTTACCCAGTTATTCTCACTCTTGTTGCCCAGTCACAGGCATATAGTTTTTATTTGGCTAAAACTAAAGAGTAATTCCGAGTATGATTGAGAACTGCCTCAGTGTAACTAAAAGTGCAAACAAACAATGTCATCTTTAAGGCCATCTATTTAGGTTTCAGCTCATGTCTTTCCTGTTCCATGGGATAAGGTACCTCGGACTTAAATCGAGTTTTGAGTCTCATGTCATGGGAGAAAGTCAAATGGTAACGGAATGTAACCGTCTGGTTGGACATTTTTTTCCTTTTCCTTATAGTCAAGCTTCAAACCATGCAGCCTCTCCTTTAAGTCGAGTCGGATTACACTTTTGATATCGAAGCTATTCCTAACTCGAGGTTCAGTGATCGCTCCTTTTCTAACTTATCCAGCCACCTATTGACTGATAATTAACAACAACAGAAATATCACCAGTATGTTTCTTTGAATATAAACCTAGATTGGTAGTTTCCATCTATTTTGGCGCATATACAAAGAGAAAAAATCCACCCAACTTGACCTTGTTCGGTGGATCCCCATGAAGGATCTACATCCCTGACTTTGCAGCACTTTTCACTGGAAAGTTTTCAAGATGGACGTCATGAAAGTCGATAAAAAAATGAAAAGGAGTTGCATACCCCATTCTGATGGCAACACAAGAATCACCAAGCAGGATTACAATCGGTTCATGAAGTTTTTATCGCAACTCTTCCACGTATAGATCCGCCATGTTCAATCTCAAATTGACTAATGCAGTGCAAAAATCTCTGAGGGAAATACAAATAAAGAGTTTAAAAGAGGTCAATTAAGTTTTAAGGTTGTCCAAGGTGAGGAAGAACCGAAAAAATTGGTGGACAATTTCGCCCTTAGAATCGCAACGACTTGAAAACATCGGGCGCACATCGAATGAGCTGGCGCTTATAGGGTCACATATGAAAGATACAAGGCCGCATCCATTGTGCTAAAATGACTGGTTTTTACTTGTAAAAGATGCCGATTGTAAGTAATTTATGGACTCAAAAGGTAATATACGATCTGTAAGATAATTTCACATTTACAAATATTTAAAATCTAAAGATAATTTATGATGTCGAAACTAAATTTACGAACATCGTTTTGTAAACTATTTACCGAGAATAAGTATAATTACAATCATTAAGAATTAGCCCTCACTCTATTTATTAATTACATGGGAAATTACTACATTAAAGATGAATCACATATTATAAATTAAATTACTGCTTCGAATTACTTCTTATCAGGTAAATAACTTCGTCTTAAGAAATGTTACTACTTTGAAGGTAAATTACTCCTTGCAAATATCATAAAAGTAATTTTCTACCTCGCGTGAGGTGAATACAACAATAACAAGTAAATTACGACAGAAAATTACCAAATTGCTGAAAAAGCAATTTGCTATCTCACAAACGAAAACAATTTACAATTAAATGGAAATTATCAATCGATGACCTTCCCTACGGAATTTATAGTTGGTTTACTTCTTAGGAAAATATACGAGAAGTAATTTCGATAGGAAATTGCAACATCGCATTATACTTCGATATTCAAGAACGTCGTCACCAGTAATTATTATTATTATTATTTTATTCGAACACCGGTAATTATTTGGCAATATTGTAATTTTGCTTAAATAGTCGAAATTTGATGGCTCTTTTGTTTGCTCGACGCTTCTTACTCCGGCGACTCCGCGAGTTTGTTCATGGAGCAGTTGAACTCCGTCGTTTGGACTCCCCTGGAACGCAGATGCCTCCACCTCCTCCAACGGGCCAGGAGCTCGAGACCCGCCCTCCTCCAGATCCACGCCTTCATGCTCCGCAACGCTCTCGACCTCAACGTCAATCTCGTCACCAAGCTCGTCGCCAGCTGCGCCTCCCCGGCCTCCGGTGCCGACCCGCTCGCCGGGTTACGCCACGCCCGCCTCGTGTTCGACGGAAGTCCCCACAGAGACGATGGGTTCCTCTGCAACGCCGTGATCAAGGCCCACGTGGGTCTGCGCCGGTTCGGCGAGGCACTCGCCCTTTACCGAGATCTCCGGAGGGACGCCGGCTTTTCACCCGATAACTTCACGTTCACGGCGCTGGCGAAGTGTGGCTCGTCGGCCGTGTCCTGTTGGGAAGGGCTGCAGGTGCAGTGCCATGTTGTTAAGATGGGGTTCTGGTCGGACTTGTACGTGTCCACGGCGTTTGTCGATTTGTATGCGAAATGGGGGAGCGTGGAAGCTGCGAGGATGGTGTTTGACGACATGAGTGTGAGGAGCCTGGTGTCGTGGACGGCTCTGATAGGTGGTTACGCGAGGAGTGGGGATATGGGAAATGCGAGGAAGTTGTTCGAGGAAATGCCTGAGAAGGACTCTGCAGCATTTAATTTAATGATTGATGGCTATGTTAAGTTGGGAGATATGGACCCAGCCAACGATTTGTTTAACGAGATGCCGGAGAGGAATGTGGTGTCTTGGACTACGATGATCAATGGGTATTGCAATGTTGGCGACGTAAAATCTGCTCGCTCACTCTTTGATGTCATGCCAGAAAAGAATCTATTTTCTTGGAATGTGATAATAAATGGATATTGCCAAAATAAACAGCCCCATGAAGCTTTGAGATTGTTTTCTGAGATGCAGTCAACTGCATTCGTTGAGCCTGATGAAGTCACTCTTGTATGCATTCTTCCGGCTATAGCTGATCTTGGTGCTCTAGATTTAGGTGATCAGGTTTACCGATTTGCACAGAAAAAGAAGCTTGACCATGCAACCAATGTGGGTACAGCACTTGTGGATATGTTTGCTAAATGTGGTGAGATCGGTAAAGCCAAGAGAGTGTTTAATATGTTGCATGAAAGACAGGTAGCTTCTTGGAATGCTTTGATAAATGGGCTAGCAGTCAATGGGCATGGCAAAGAAGCATTGGAAATATTCCTGGAGATGCAACAGCAAGGTGTCCCACCAAATGATATAACCATGATTGGTGTGCTATCTGCATGTAACCACGCTGGTTTGGTGAAGGAAGGGAAGAAGTGGTTTAAAGCAATGGATGAGTTTGGGCTTGCCCCTCAAATTGAGCACTATGGTTGTATGGTAGATCTACTAGGTAGAGCAGGATATTTGGAAGAAGCTGAACAGATAATCAAGAGCATGCCCTATGAGCCTAATGCAATAATATTGAGCTCCTTCTTATTTGCTTGTGGATACTTCAAGGATGTGATGAGGGCAGAGAGGATTAGAAGCAGAACAGTCAATATGGAGCCGCAAAATGATGGGAACTATATTATGTTGAGAAACCTATATGCAGCGGAGAAGAGATGGACTGATGCACAGGAGATTAAGAGGTTAATGAGTACAAATGGAGCAAATAAGGAAACTGGTTGCAGTGTTATTGAGATTGATGGGAGAATGAGTGAGTTTTTGGCTGGAAACAGATTACACCCACATTATGAGATTATCCATTCAACATTGGGTCAATTATTTAAGCATATGAGGGGACAAGTCATTGACCAAGCACTATATTCATAGCAATGCTCTGTGCAGGATGATTAATGGGGTTACACTTGGCACTTCATCACAAATTGAACAGTGGAAAGAATTTCCACTCATCATGGTTGAGTCTCTCCAGTGGCTCTGTTGATAAATCTCCATATTGGTCAGTCCGTCAAGGTAAGGATTGAATGTGGCTTTCTTTACCTTCCTTCCTCTCTTAGGTTAGGTACCCTAGTAGGCAGACAAACCAATTGCCTTTCCCCTCGGGATTACTCTAAGAGCAGCTCTTACTGCTCTATTTTGTGTCTTTTTATTCAATTAGAACTATCAGTTATACTCTCTGCACAATGTGGCAGTCTTTATTGCAGTTGGCAGATCTGGACAGAATTAGGTTGTGTGGAGATGCTATGCTGTTTATTCTACTGCTTTCTGTCCAGATTAATTTCGAGGGTATATTGAGATTTGATCCCTGTTATTGACTTCTTTTCTAACCACCATGCCTAATAGAAGGGCCTTTTCCATTAGTGCTGCAATTTCCATCATCAGTGTTGCTTAGTTGTAGCAGTCAAACAGTACCAATATTGTGTATTTGCTGCTAAATTCTTGTTGGACATAGTAATGGACAAAAGATCATGAATTTTAGGCCTATGGAAGCTTCTGTGGTCTTTGGTTCCGCAGGGCAATATATTTTTTACTTAACGTAATTTTTTTTTACAGATTCGTTGTCAGCATCTGTATTTCACCTTCACCAGATTACTGGAACACCATGGAATCTTGTACTCTGGATAAAGGCCTCAAGTCATGCATGAAAGATGAAGCTTGAAGCGTGGTCTGAATTTCCTGTTGTAAGTGGTACTTGTTTTTTTTAACTTGTCTGCAAGGTTCCTTGACCATGTGCCATGCAAAAGAAAGGAAGGAATAACTATTTGCTTGAGGTACATGATAAAATATCTCATTTCATACCTTGAGATATCAGTTTTAAAAGTAGTAATTGATCCATTTTCTGCGATTTTAGAAGGGGTTAAAATAGTACCTGCTAAGTAATTATGCTCATTGAAGTGCAGCCATTGCAGAAATAGCAGGATCCAGAAGAACATGTCTGCAATTTGATCAATCGAGAATTAGTATCGCATATTCTTAGAGTTTATTGACCAGAATTTATGGTATTGTTGCTAGGAGGTATGTTTTGATGGAAACAATGGTGAGCACCTTAGTGGGGGCCCTATTGTTGCATATTCTCAGACAAGCACATTTATTTGGATTAGATGCTGGTTTTTACACATAATACAAACTGTTTCTTTTGTGTGTGTGTGTGTGTGTGTGTGTGTGTGTTGCTTATCTTCTTTGATCTTGATGTTGGATCTTGATTGACACCATGACGAATAATGATATTGCCTCAGCTGTAGTTCAATGTAAAGAGACATGATAAATTGTCACCGTTACCATTGTAATCATAGTCTTGTTCATATAACTTTCCTTTTTTGCCGTAAGACTTGATCATATTGAGAAGATCATTTCCTTATTTTTATAATGGCTCATCTAAACATAGGAAAAGAAAATCAATTTTCGCATACTCCAAAAAAGTTATCGATTTAGAATATCAAGTTAGCTGACCCCACCTAGTGTGTAAAAGCTTTGTTGTTTGTTATGGGTCTTATTTAGAATATCAATTTAGTTCTTCAACATGTAATGATTACTTACTTTATACTGATGGCCTGGCTAAGTCAAGATGGTTATGGCTGGATTTTAGTCAATATACTCGTGATTCAAACTAACACATCTTTAATTTCTTATTTAAAGGAATTCTTGAAATTAAGTGATATACTTTACTGAAGAGAATGCAGTAGAAAAGACAACTGACGAGAGGATTTGGTGGAGACATTTCCAGATGGCAAAAAAAAACAATGGAGCAAATCAAAGCCAAGTCATCATACTGAATGAGACAATGTGGAAGGGAGCAAATTTATTATGCACTCGAAAGAGTATACTCGTTCTGTCAGAAGGTAGGAGTTGAGCAGTATTTCTTGTGCGCATGTAACTTTTCTACAATTGCATGCAAGGAACATGATTCGACATGTTGGGTTGTCACAATAAAGGTTGATTTTTTAGAGTGTATGAACCAATGATTAGTCCAATGATAGGCAAGCATTGTGGCATAAAACTGGCGTACAGTCTACTTCCATTTTTTAAGAAGAGACTACATGGTAGGCCTGAGAAGCCCAGGAGAGACCAGATGTATCGAGAACTTGTTCGCGGAAACCACAAAAGCTGTACATGAAAGCACAGATGTCTTTAGGGTGTGGAGTTTGCTCACAACTTGAGCATAACAGAGGACTTTCGAAACTGAGGAGACTATTGAGTAATGGCAAATCAAAGCCACACAGGATGAGTTGGCTACAGCCTAATTTCAATTCATCTGGATGGTGTGGATAATTAATCGAGGCCTACAGTGAAGTCAGTCTAGTCCTGTTAGCCAACTAATTCGAGCAGGTCCAGGTCAGGTTCAAAGTATTTTATAAAAAGAATAAGATAGAAGTAAAGTTAATCACCTTATACTGCAGACTGGATAGGATTAAAAACCCTGGATGAAGCTGGAAAAGTCAAATTCGTGAATGTTTCAGGCACATTCTCACTTCTCTCTGGGTGACATGAAAAAGTACATAGACCCTTACTCAGAGAATGAAGCTTCAACAGACAATGTGGCAACAGAAACGGATTGTCATAGTTGGACCACAAAGATTCAGAATCAGCATCAAAAAATGGTTTGGCTGCTTGACTTTGAGGATCAATCACTGTTGGGATGTGAGGAATAGTGAAGGATTCATAGTTTGCGCAGGAACAGGGAAGAAGAAAAGAAATGATCTTTCTTTAGCAAGGGGGATATTAAATATATGTTGGTGATATGGTACTTTATGTTTGGCCTTGTGTAACTTGGTGATGTTACTCGCTGGATTGACTTGGTTGTCGTGATATATACAGAAAGATAACACTCTTCCGTGGAGGCTTTCGCGAAAATTTTCTGATGTAATCCCTTCATGTTGGATAGCTAGGACATTCTATCATCAGTTATTGAGTCTTGCTCTTAAATGATGCTGAGAATATTCAGGTACTTTCAGTTTGTTATATTTAGGTTTGAGCCACTAGACACAAAATCTTGGTAGTATGGAAACCTCATCAAGTGACACAATATGGGGATACTAATAGAGTTTCCGAAGTTTACCAAGTCGGTAATCCGCTGGTGTAAATCCTTCAAGTATAAAGAAGGCATCATTATAATAATACCGGGTGCCCTTGCTCTTGACATCACCTTTCAGTGTATGCATTTTGGGTACTGCTATTTCATAGCCAAATGGAATCTGTAAGATTTTTCTAGGCAAAAGCTTAAATCAAACCTCACTGCCTTCTTCTACGTCACTCATGGGATAATGGTGCTATGACATTTTGCAAAATAACCTTCTGATGGCTATCCCAAGGGAAGCCTTGGGCCTTGCCATGCAGAGACTTTGAAGATAGATTAAGAAAGATCCTCTGAAGTTCCATATAAAAGTTTTGACTTAACCTTGACCAACAAATCCTCTTTCATGTCCAGTTCTGCTTACTCTCCAAGTTTGCAGAAATCTAAATATGCCATTAAGCGATGCATAAAAGCAAGGGTCTCAATGCCATCTTGTTTTGGTCATCTTGTCAAAGTGCCCTTGCAGATGTTTATTGTTTTTTACGAGTCCGACCTTGCCTAAAAGTAAGCTCGAATCGAAATGAGTTGATGAGTTTAGCTCAAGAAGTTCCGACAACAATTTGTGACATGGTCGGTGATGTGAAAGACAGCAAAAAGGGACAAAAACAAGGTTAGATTTGACAAGAATTGAAGCTGGAAGGGTTTATAAAACCGACTTTGTTTATGGAATGAAGAAAAAACTGATGTAGCAGCATAATTCTGGTTTTAGTATTTTCAAGTGTCTTCCCTTTTATTTAGCATTTCATTGTACTATCTGGTTGAAAGAAAAAACCACCAAAAACCTTAAATGAATATTGTAATACATTTACCCTAAATATTTTTCTGTAACACAAAAAATTTTAAATTTATACCCGTGTAACATATTTACCCTCCATCAAGATTCTATCAATAAACACCGTTAAAAACCTGCCTACATAAACATCGGAAAGCAAATGGTGTCGACATGGCGCCCATGTGATTTAAATGAAATAAAAAAAGACATTTTGTTTGAAAAATTAGCTAACTAAATCTTAACGGAGGGTAAATGTATCATGTAAGTACAAGTTTTTGGTTAAGTTTAAGGTAAATGTATCATAGTGGGTATAATTTGAGGTTTTTTATATAACAAAAAAAAAAATTTTAGAGTTAATGTGTTACAGTTGGCATAATTTGGATATTTAGTGACTTTTTCTTAACTTAAAATGCTGAAAGTTCAATTACACTGAACACGTATCGCATACTCTTCAGTCTTCATCAAATGGCTAGGCAAACAAGCCAAAGCAATACTAAAATTATACTGTTTTTCTCATACAATCACCGTCATTGGTTCCACATTCAATAGCCTGTGACCGCCTTGTCAACATGTTGCTTCAACAAGTTGCAATCACCTTCTCTCTAAACAAAGAAAGGATTGACATTGAGTTTAGTTTAATTGAGAAATTCGGGGATTGAGGTTTAGTTTAATCGGGAAATTTAGGGATATCAAACATTTTAGAATAAAGAGACCCTCGTCCATGGTGCAAAATACAACATGTGAACACACCCGATTGTCATCCGGTAAAGATTTGTGCATGTTGGTGAAATAAGGGGTCAATTGAGACGAAGGCACCAACTTTTCAATGGTTCTTTGTGACAAACCCAACTCTTTTGAGGTACTTTGAGAAAAATGCACCACTTGAGGTTTATGAAATTTTCTCAAAATTCAATTATGCCCCTTCATAAATTTCACTTGACGATAATTCCTACTTGTGGCATACGTTTCTTGTTTTTAGCGATTTAATAGTCTCCCTCTGTTCTTGCCACGGAAAACTCTGGGATGTGTCAATTCCAGTGAGAAGAAAAGCATGTCAAGGACCCTGCCTGGCCTCATCTTTCACACCTGGACATGCACATCAAAACCAAACCTTCTCTCATTCTGATTTGAGACAGCAAACATAAACCAATTCTAGGAGCTTCCCGAGAACGAGGAGTTTAATAGGAATGTAATATCCGGCCAGGTATATTAATTGGTCTTGATCATGTTAACCAGGTGGTTCATGAAAGCTTACATGTCCAAGAGTGCATCTACTGTCGATGCTAAAAGGAGATGACAGATGCTTCTTCAAGTCTACAGTGGATAAAAAATTTGCGCACGAATAAATTCAAGCGTCACTAAATCCCCCGGAAACTATTGTTCTTCAACTTTTTTCCCAGCCAATCAAATGCTCAACAATCAAAGTGTACATGCAAGCATCCACCATTAGTATCGAGAGTCTGAGACTGCCAACAACTGTCTTTGAATAATACTTCACTAAGGAAAATGTTCCACTGTGCAATACTAAACTCACGCATTTTTCACAACAACCATGGCACAGCTACTTCCATGTCTAAAAAGAAACAGTCTATGACTATCTAGGATCTGTATCAATGCATACAGGTGGGTGAAAATAACAACACCGACAAACCACCAGTTTTCTTTTAAGAACGTCAAGGAAAAGAAGTAAAAAATTAAAGAAGAAAATCACATATAACGGTCCTGCCCTTTGGATGAAAAGCGCAGCTAATCTCTCTGACGGATCTGCTCTTCTAACAAATAGAAGTCCAGAAGCTGAAGTTCATGGAGCATCATTCTGTAGCTATGGACAAATTGTTCGGCTTGCCAAATACATCAAATCCCCTTTGAAGATTCTGCTTGGTGGTGCTCCAGATTACGAAGTACAATTCTCGCAAATATTTTGGCCTCAAGTGGTGCAGTTGCAGCGGCAGCTGTTGCACGCAAAACTCTAGCAGCTCCAGCATTTTGCATAAGTTTCGCATGGTGCAAAGCATGGCGGCCACCGGGAATGGTAAACTGCAATATGGAAATGCCGCAAACAATTATGTTACTCTTGAATACGAAGGAAAATGGAGGGAACAAAAATTTGGATGCAAAATGAAGAAAAATTTAAAAGTTTTTGTTAGAAGGAGAAATTTTGAAATTGTGTATTTTCTTTTGCAATTTTCCTCACCCCTTCTCCCAAACCTAGCATTAGGGAATTTTGTCTTGCTCGAGATTTGAATGGGGATATGTTTCTTTTGAACCGGGGGAATCAGTGAGTGGTAGCTCTATCTGAGTTTCTCAGAAAATGACGGTTTTGAAATGCATTTTTTACCCTTTCCCTTACAATCTATCTGCATTATTAATTAGGTCTCAATGAAAAAAAGATATGCAATTTTCTTTTCGATTCTGACTTGGATTCTGACAGAGATTATTATCTTTGCAACAGTAAAGGAATCTAAATGGATAGAATAATTTAATTCAAATCCATATTTGTTATCGCGAGAAAGAAAACTCTCTTCGAATTTACACTCACGCAATTAAAATTTGGTGTGCAGCTCTAAGATAAAGTAGTTCTAGATTTACTTCAAGGATATACCCCTGGAGTTTGTATTTAGTTTTATCTGTATATATCTTATGTAATCATCCAACAAAACTTATGTAGGAGGCTAGTTACCTGGAGAAGGGCAAATGCTGCACATGCCTTGAGTACAGAAGGATTCTTTAACATGGAGATAAATCTTCCAATTTCAGCTCCACTGAGAAATAATTAGAGGGAGAAGATGAGAAATAATTAGAGGGAGAAGAAAACAAATAATGATAGTGTGAAAAGAGCAGCTGAAAAAAAAAATAAAAACAAAGCAAGTGGCCACTTCTCTTCTGCTGAAACAGCTAACCAACAAAAGTATATTGCTGTGCCTAGTGCTCACATGGACAATGTTGAACCAGCAATATAACTTCTTCTCTAATAATCATTCCACATCTCTTTGAAAGAAAGTTGCATGCAGTGATTCCCATGCATTACACAATTTATTTATCAAAGTACCTACCCCTGATTTCTTATTAGCAGAGATAAATGTAGTAAAAGTGTTTAAATAAGTAAATTAATCAAATGAAGATAAAAAGAGGAATGGATAGCAAATTCAAAGATAAAAATTCAGGCAAGAACATCTACATATTTGCGCGGTGGAATTGAATTTGATATGAGGGAAGATGGTGGGACCTGCATCTCAGATGTCCTGCTTCTTGAATACGAGCTCCTTCTGTCACTTCTGCTAATGCTGCAGGAGCAGACGATGCAGCTGCGGTAGTGAAAGCTTGCCGATCGGAAAACATAAGGATAAAAGCTTCAATGTGCTTCAAAGCCATCCTTCTAGATCCATCTAAGCTCACAATCTTAGACGTGCTTTCTGATGAAGTCCCAACCAATGCATATTCATCCATCCTGCAAGATAGATCAAGAAGTTTCAGCATATCAGTTTCGTCATGTTAAGATAATAAAAACTCTTCCAATATGAGGATCTACACACAAAAAAAAAATCGTTTTCTGTTGAGAGCTAGTGCACCGACTAAATGAAAAGTCACACAGCTCTGGGCCAGACAAGTACTTCCATTACAGCATAATCAAAGAGTATTTTGTAGTATATTTTCAAATCTACATCACAGCTTCTTCAGATTCTTGAAATCTGCCCTGGTATTCCACAACAAACTTCTTGGTTAATTAAAGTTGTCTCTGTAGTGAATATTAATAGAAATAACGTGACAGATCAACTTCATTCGGGAAGATATATCATGTACACTACAAAGTTATCAAGTAGAGGTACAGGACCAGAATACTGTTCTACCAGGTTAGAAAAAAGTACCTGCCATCAAACATATATGCCAAGGCTAATGCAGCCATGAAACGTGCCATTTTGGAGACGGATGAGGAACAAAGATGAACAAGAGCAGGAACTCCTCCTTCCTCCACTATACGGAGAGCATTACCAGGGTTGAAAGCAAGATTCCATAAAGCACCAGCGGCAGTTTCATGGACATCCTGAACATACATTGTAAATCATATGTGTGAAAAGCCATGTTTCTACAGCTAACAAAGGCTAAATTGAATGGCAGGCACACATTAGAGTGGTCAAAGACTTACTTCAGCATCAGAGCGAGCCAGAGCAATCAGAGGAGCAACACCACCCTCTCGCCCAATAGCAACACTACCAAAAAAAAATATGTGGGTTAGCATCACACAAAACAAAAGCAAGTGTTACAAGTGAAAAACAAAATTACGGAGGAACCATCTTGACACACTCCAATAAACTACTAAGGGAAGACACATCATGCAAAAGAGAAAATTATTAATTACATACTGTGGAAGTTAAATTTGTCATTATTGTAATGCTATGTATAACATCGGAGCATTAACAACATCTAGCTCAAGCAATACCATATTTCGTATGTTATGACATAAGCTAATTCACAGAACAACAGAAACCATGTAAATGAGTATCAAATTAATACATGAGTCTTAAAGAGATGCTAACTTATTTGAATTGCTCAAAATCCTAGAGAATTAATGAATTAATTTGAAATAATGTTACTTGGGTAATATAACAATTATTGAGACAGGTTTGAATATTCAAAAGGTCCTAAAGCCTAAAACCGTCCAAACTCTATAGGGTCTCTACGATATTGTCGCATGTACCTGGAACTTGACATTCAAAGAGTTCCTAGTCGGTTTGATCAATAAATAAAACCAACAATTTGACCTGTTATCATCCCCACTTGATAGATACATTTCGCTAAAGCATGTTTGCATGCAAAGTACAGGAATGTCAATTTTTTGCTAGATGCAAGACAAAGCACACCAAAATCCACATTCAAAGCAATTCCAAGACAAAAAAAAAAAGCAATTCCAGAATGCATCGAACCATATGCTCTCTAATTCCTTAAGATGCATGAAGGCATGGATAGGAACTTAATGTGCATTTTCATACGCACATGCACAAATGTATATTCAATTTAGAAATATGAGACTACCTATTGGCTTCTGAAACTGATAATCCCCAAAGAGCACCAGCTGCTCGCTCTTGTAGACCTGGGGAGGCATTCGAACATGTCTGTGCGAGAGCAACCTAAGAACCAATGTAAAATGAATGATCAACTCATTTTTCTGGAGCCAAAATTTTGACCATTAAAGATTACCATCAAGATTTATTACGCTAAAAACAGAAGGTATTGTCACAATTCTACGCATAGTACTACAAAGGCAATTGTTTCAATGGTACAGAGAATAGAATATAATAACAATTATCCTCCTAGAGTGTTGATCACGGAGCATTTATGACAAAGTTCCCATTTTCTACTGTTTGCCAGACAATGTCCATAATGATATATTATGTTCGAAACAGATTATCAGTCAAGATGACAAGTAAACAGCCAAAAAAGTTCAAATGCCCAGGGCAGTCAAGGTCAATAGAAAGCATGTGAACTGGACAAGTTGCACCTTTTGGAAATCAATTCCATGTCCCTGTATAGAAAAGACGTAATGGTAGGACTACACCAGTTTGTTTATTCACACTGTGACCATACTTTCATGACATGAGAATAAGTTCTTTCTTATTAACCTTCAAAAAAAGCAGGTGCTCCACAGTTTTGCCATCTCATGCAATCCTATATAGTGCACAATAGTAGGAGATTGTAACAGAAGTGCTAGATGAGAATCCACTGCAATTAAGTTGAAATAAACACCATACCAAGGCCTCCACGCCACCTGCTGATGCAATGGCTTCGCGATTTCTGTCATCGAATGACAGATTCCACAGTGCGCCAGCAGCTTCTTGCCTGTTTGATGAGTGCACAAAATATTACAGATCAACCTCATTGACCATATGCAGAGAACACAAACCCCATCATATATTTAAAGAGCAATGCTCATTTAAGCATTCACAATTTAACATGATTATTGCAAATAATAAAATCAGATCACCCCTCAAATTCGCAGGGGCTCTATTAAGTTGCAGAAGGCTAAAAAATATCATGCAAACATATGCATCAATATTTCCTTAAAATAAACTTAATTTGTGCAGGTGCCCCATATCAAAACTTATACATCTGATTCTTCTGATGAAAATACAACATCAACACAAACTCCACCTACAACTGGGATTACAAACAGCAGAATCCGAAAATTTACCATCAAGATGAAGCTGAGTTGGAAATTTCCTTCCTGCATCCTAGACAGAATATTGATGTGACAGTGCAATCTCTTGCCAGATATAGACTTAAGAGGGTCGTGTTGACAACTGTTTTAGGTTGTCTTTAAGAATGAAAAGTACCAAGAAAGATTCTAAACTAAGAAGAGCTATCTGTTTCAGGTGACTCAATTACCTGATCAAAATAGAGAAAATTTGTGAAGAAAATGGTCCTGGACCAAACATGAGGAGGACTATAGGAATGCTGAGTTTTTGGACTGGAGTGACCAAGGCTATATTAGAAGCATATCCATAGAAAAGAAGTTGCATGTACCTCTGGTACGCACAGGCTGATTGCAGATTTCATGGGGCCTGACCTATAGTAAGACTACCACTAATATGTTTCTGAAACCCCTATTAGAAAATATTTAATGTGTGAATGTAGTTAAGAGAAAAAGAGCAAACATCCTTAGGGTGGCATTTGCAGAGAATCAAGATAGGACTCATTGCATTTCCACATGTTTAAAGAGTCCTACTGGTATTAGGTTTACTTCTTAAAGTAAGAATCCAATTGATAAAGGTTTTTATGCCTATTTACTAGTCTTGGAAAGGTTGTTATAAGATTTAAGAGTATTTTTCATTATTGAATTAAGGTGTTTCTTTCAAGGAAGATGTTCTTTCTTTTTCCTGGCTATGGCATTAAAAAGACAATTGTCTAGATTGTGTGTTTCCTCTTGAATTGTTCCTGTTTAGCAAACCCGTTTATCAATGAGAGATGGCAAGAGCCTCACTAGTTGCCCACCATTTTCAATCCCGAACTACATGACTCTGACCAACTCTGCCAGCAAAAGCGAGAGCTAGCAGCAATTCTACAGAAAGGCATCTGGGCACTCCTAGCAGCAAATCGAGCAGGCTTTCTCATATCTTCGATTATCTTCTTGGTGTTGAATGCCTTGTAAGGGTTCCCGGGAAGCAAAATCCCAAGAGGAATGAACTCCTTGAAATGCTCTCTCATTCCTCTCTCCCCAAATGAGTCACAAAAAAAAAGGAGAAGAATCATCTTAGAAATCTGCTCCTTTCTAGCACACAGACTGATAGTCCCTCTCCATCCACAAAGTTCATGTCATCGTGCTTGAGGTCACTCATTGTACTCCTAAAATTGCAAAAACCATTGTCCAAATCCTTCTCATCTAGCTACAACACAAAAGTAAGTGATTCACACTCAACTCCACTCTTGCACAAAAAACATCTAATAAAGTACGAATAAGTCCCCCAATCTGCTTCCCAAGCAAAAAGAGAACCTTCAAGGGAACATTGACCTTCCAACTAGATTTTCATGGAAAGAGTGTGCTCTGCTGGAATTGCATCTAAGAAAATATGAGACCAAAATAGTAGGATATGACAGAAAAAGTTCCAGAGGTACAGCAATTCCATCTTAACCTATCACGCTCTCTCACATCCAACACTGCTCAATAAAACAACTCAATAAAATTTAAGAAAGCTTTGAGGTCCCAATCTTGAGCCCTACGCAAAAAGTTAATCTCCCACACCCTTTCTTCATTGTTGATCTTCTAATAATTAGTAAAAGGGAGGAGAACCCAATCGGTTATGGGAATTTACAGCTTGAAAGAGTGGCTGGAGATGTTCTATGGGAGTCAAAAAGCTTCTCTTCGCATTAAAAGAATAAAAGACAGAATGAATCAAAAGAAATTCAAGAAAGTTGGATGGACCAAGAATGAGAGTTAAAGATTCCCCATTGTAAAAGGTGCTGTTAAGGAAAGATGGCAAGGTACATTGTAAGTGCCTACAACCCATTCCCCATCTCAAATACATATGCAAGTGATAAATGAGTTACGAGAATGTAGGAGTTATTACCTTTATAGATAAATCAGGACTGCTAGAATTGGAAACAAAAAAGCGGTCAGACTTTTTTTTTTTGGTCCAGATGCGGTCAGACTTGATATAAGGGTGATTATGGATAAGATAGGCATCACGTGCTGATCAGAATTTTCAGTTGCAAGAGAATGCCAAAAAATGGTCAATTAAGAGGCATTAAGCTGATGAATGATGAAATTGTGGAGGAGGAGGAGGAGGAGTAATTGAGCACGTTTTCGGAAAGAAATTTGGTTTGATGCTGGTGAGACCAACTATGGATTCTATCTTATTCATAAATAAAAGATATCATGGACTGAAGGAGTTATAGATAAAAGAAATTATCGTGTGGTATTCACGAAACTGAAGGAAGAATGTAAAGGAAAAGACATGCACAAGCAAGTATCCAAACAATAAAAGACCTATGATGAAGCCGTGATTTCACTAAGGACATTTGGTGTGATAAGAAATTACGATAGAAGCAACCTTACTTGCATTTTTCTTTTTTTTGCTTGGCTTGTCAGGAAAAGCCAGCTTAAAGGTTCAACTTTGAAGCCTTAACCTCATGTACCAGCAACAAGTATAATGACAAGATCACTAGACACATTCAAGATTTTGTTGCCCAGCACACAGATCTCGCAATGAGATGAGCTTAAATGAGTGAGACAAAGTAAGTGGAACTTTGGGGAACTAAAAGCTTTCATTGAAGTAGTTAAAAAACGGGGGAAAATCATTGTATATTTGGAATTTTTCAATCAAAGTACACAAAAAACACAGCATTTAGTATGAGATGTATATTCAGTGAGAGGCATATTATAAATTAATGACCTGCGAGAACAGGTTAAAAACAGAAGTATCAAAAAGCAAGCTGCTCAATTATCTTGGGTCGCGGTCCAACAAAAAAAAGTATCTTGGGTCTAATTTACAAAGAGAACGAGAAATTAATGGAAAAGTCAAGTACGAGAAATTATTGAGGTCATCTGCATCTTCTTTGTGACCGAAGAATGCCGCTTAAGCTCCAAAAGAAAATATTGTAGGACTGCAATAAGACTGCTTTTATGGGAGAGAATTTTTCTGCAACATGTGCACAATATGATTTTGAGGAGATAAATGCTCGATCTATGTGCAAGAACTGAAGAAGAGAGAGTTAAAATATAACTTTATTTGAGAAAAATTGGCATGGCTCCTACAATGGATAAGATGAAAGACCAATTTAAGGTGATTTGAAACTTGAAAGTTTGAAACATTGATATCAAGAAGCTTTCTGAGAAGTAGATAACCCTTACCTAGTATCACCTCTCTCTCTCTCTCTCTCTCTCTCTCCCAAACAGAAAAATTCCTATTTCTCTATTTTCCACTTAACTTCCAAGCCTAGTACTCCACTTTTTCCCACATTTACTCATTTACTCTCACGTACATACAACTCCCATGCATGAATCTCATACAAAAACCATTGGTTTGCAGTCCATCATAATCCCTCATCATAAAAGCAACTGTATCATGTACTTTTCCTTTTGTTTATTTGAGAGTATTCATGCTAATTACTTTCGTCATGCACCTGCTTCAGGTGTTCTCAGAACTTATGAAAATCATAAAATTTCTGTCTAAGGAATGGCCATAACAAGTATAGGGGCTTCCATGTAGAAAAAAGCTCCCTAAGTGATGACACATAAACTAAGTTATTCAGTTTATAGAAAAACAGATTCATAAATTACCTGACACCTTCATGGGGAGATCTTGTCAGTTGAACTAGTGCTTCAAGAGCACCCACCTCTTGCCCTACTGCTGCATTATTACCATTGCTATCTCCATGAGCAGCTAAATTAGCCAAGGCCCGGGCAGCCTGTAAAGTTTGACGCCATTCAATTGAAAAATGTGTCAGTACTACCACCCTTAATCAAGAGGGAGAAGTCAGCATTACGTTTCTAGCATCATAAGAGATAAGCTGAACGTTATCAGAAGATCAAGATATATGGTGAATGCTAAAGGCAAATAGTAATAAGAGTACTATCAACCACGCATATCATGAACAAGAAGAATATTATTTATCAGCTCATTTCCTTCAGAAAACTACCCCCATGATTGACGAAATTACCCATTATATGGGATTAATTCTGGCATTTCACTCTTCATCCTTAAAAAATTGAAGAGTGCGTTTGTTTGGGAAAAACATTTTCCCCGTTTCAGATGCTGGATACTGTATTACAAAACTATGACACTCGAAACATTGTAAGCAAGGATTCCTTATGAGTAAAATACTCCATAATGTGAAAACTGTTATTCTGAAAACTATTTCTATATTATGATTTCCTTAAATGGAACGTCTTTCACCCAGAAAAAGATTTTTTACTTGAAAGTAAAACAAATGAACCAGATTAAATGACACAAGGCTACTTAGTAATGGATGATATGGCAATTTAAGATAAAGCTGCCAGATATTTTGGTGCTTATTGGTATGTTATTTCACACAACTATCGCAATAACTTTATCTGAATAGAATGAAGCACAAGACCTGCTCCTGAACACCCTCGAACTTGCAGTTGCGAGCGAGCATAACCAAAGCATGCACTCCACCAGCCAGTGCGACTGCCATGCTACACTTGTCGTCAGCTGCCAAATTTGCCAGAGCACCAGCTGCACGTTCCTGAAGACAAGTGAAGGTCGAATCCACCAGTAAATTATCCTAAATCATCAATTTAGAAACAAATGATTAAAGAGAAATTGCTTGCCGCTTGAATCGATGTAAAATGGGAAAATTTGTACCAAAACACCATCACCACCGGAGGACCACTTGAATATAAGATCAACTAGAGCTTTTACTCCACCAGCCTCAGCGATAGCACCCTGACAAGAAACCATTCTCAATATCAAAGCAAAAACTCATTTCCTGCAAAAATGATAAGCAAGCAACAATGACAATACCTTATGCTCTTCTCCAACGGAAAGATTCCATAAACCTCCAGCTGCCTCTTCAGCAACTAGCCTGTTCATTGACCTCGCCAAACTAGCAAGAATATCAATTCCACCTTCTTCTGCAACAGCTTTTGCAACATTGACATTCACAGACAAGTTTGCTATAGCCTGAAACACACCAAGAGGTCAACACATCAGACATTAAGTTCTCAATTTCTAGTATGTAAGGTGGAGGTAAACATGCCGATTCTATGTGTTCCAAATTAATATAATGATAAAAAGAGAGAACTACAAAAGAAACCAGGTTTTCTGCCAAAAGGAAGGCAAAAATTTAATCAGATAGCTCCAAGTACCAGAAAAAATTTACCTTCGCTGCCTCTGATTGTAGCCCTTCCCGCCAAGATTTAGCAAGGTCTAGGAGGAGGCGTATGCCTCCATCTCGCATTACTGCTTCAGCCCTTCCTCGGTCAATGCTAGCATGTTCGTCATCAATGACAACAAAAGTTGCAAGTCCAGTTGCTGCTCTCTCTTGCACATCTTCTTGAGAGCTCTGCATTAAGATGAGTAATAATGGAGCACCTTGCTTCAACCAGAAATCATCTAAACCCTGTGGATTGTTCTCCGCACTTCGTAGAAGCGAATGTGATAGAATCCACTCAAACCAAGACATCATTTCATCCATGCTCTTATGAGTTTTCTTTGAGTTTCTCCAGTCCAAAAATACGGTCTTCCCTTTGCTTGTGATATCGGCAAATAAAGAAGCTATTCCTTCAAAGATATCCGTAAAATGAGCGAGCAACGATTTTCCTTTAATCTTGGGCACTGTAAAATTGGCATCTCCCTCTAGTACGGGACAATTCAAGGCACACAGAACTTTCAAGCTTTGGGATGAGATCAGCAATCTTGAAACAGCCGCCGGACCAACATCAGTTCGAGAAACATCCAACCCAAGTAAGTTAGGTAGCTTATGCCAAACATGTGAAACCACACCCCACTTCACATTTGATGTCCCGGCAACTGAGAGGAACCTAAGGGATGCCACATTTCCTAGTGCCAACTCATCAACCTTTAGACAATCCAAGAACCCAACATCAGTCAAATGTGGACAATGCTTGCCTAGAGCATTAATGGCATCACCTTGAACATCCCTAATTCCTGAAAGCCGAAGCTTAGTCAAGTTAGGGCAGCAGAAAGCTATCTGTTTGACAGCATCACTAGTGATCCTCTCGCAGAAGTCAGGGCCAAGTTGAAGGCACTCGAGCAACTCATGCCTCGCAGCAATTACAGATAGAGTTGCATCAGTTATTTTCCTGCAGTAATCACCACTTAGTTCTCGAAGGTTCCTAGCTTGGAGAAAAATTATCGCATCAGCCGACTCAGCTCCCAAAGCGGAGCTTCTGCAGATTCCTGCATCTAGAAGCAAGCGAACTCGCCATTGCTGAATCGCATTTATGCGCTCGAAGATCCAACAAGTTCCACAGACAAGGAGAAGCACTCAGGCATCTCCATGTCTTACACGTTGATGCCAAGCTCGCCCTATCACGGTAATTCAGACAGGAAAACAGCTGAATCACCGTGTCATCAGGCAAGCACGTCCAATTGACATCCCCATTTCGCTCCGAGGTCGAAACTTCCTCCTCGAATTCAGTATAGCTATGCGCAACCACCTTCTCCTTTCCCTTCTTGGACACCCTCCGCCGCAGCCTACGACTCATATCTTCGACCAAACAGAGCAAAGACCCAAGCTTCCACTAACCCTCAACACCAAATCGATAATCCATCATTGAAACAGACACCAACAAAGCTATTACTTGGACTCACGACACACACAGCGCCTAAGCAAACTTGCCCCTCGAAACCCAATTCGCCTAAGACCCAGAAGCCAGTTATCCGGGCAGCATTACCAATAACCCAAAACCCTTTTGGCACAAGGAAACCCTCAACAACCCAGCATGGATTGAAGTATGATTGTCGCCGCAGATAGAGAGAGAGAGAGAGAAGAGAGAACAATGATGCACACCGCGCAAGAATCAAGAATCAAACAAGAGCGCCCGCCCACAAACCAGATGAACCCAGAATCGGCTCCAGGTGCGCCGCGAGGAGGCCTTGAATTCACATAAGAGAGCAGCGTGAGAATTCAGGTTTTCCCATTTGCATGAGTTGGAGAAGGAAGCCAAGCCAAGGCCAAGCAAGCCCTCAATGCCTTTCGTATTTATATGTACTTCTCTCTCTCTCTCGATGCCTCACCGCCCTCTAGCTCGCGTTCAACGCAAATTACATGGATTAAAAAAGGGTCACCCCCGACGCTAGATTGCCCAAGAGGCAAAAACAACCGGAGGGGAAATTTACAGCGTGAAATTGCAAAAAATTAGATATTTGTGTTTTGAACAAGAATGATGTAAAGCTGCTTTAGTTTTGGCATCACATCTTGTAGTTGCTTATCATTCTCTTATGATCTAGTATTATGTATTGCTCTAAAGAATATTGACTTCTATCAACTGCGTGCAAATCGCTCTAAACTAAGCCTATTTTGCATATTAGACAAAGATTTGGATTTAATCGATGCATGGTATTCAGAAGATTTTTCGTGGACCTTCGGATAGTCGAGTCTTCGTACCCGTGCTCCCGAATTGTTAAAAATGAATAATCGCGATTCGTAATCAATGTACATGCCACGATTAGCTTCTTGAGTGATCTTACTTGGATTTCGTTGCCCTGTTTGCCACAAAGAAATTTGACAAATGATCTCTTGATGGAGTTTGTTGTTTACTTCAATACCGCAAAGTGCCTAAACTAGGGATAACTTGTAAAGTAGAACCTCAGGTAGCGAGACTCCGTAACTACGTCCCTGAATTGTCAAAATGATGCGTGCAATTCGCATCAATAGACATGCCAAAGTTAGCTTTTTGATTGATCGTACATGATTTTTGTTGTCGTGAAGGCCAGGATCATTGTCTAATGGAAATTTGATAAATGATCTCTTGATTGAGTTCGCCGTCCTCTTCAAAATTGTATGAAGTTTAATTATAGTCAACTTGTGACAGTAGGACAGACAAAAAAAAAAATTTAGTAATGGTAGGAAAATACTTCAACACTTCGAGTTTACATTGAAAACGATTTGTATTTTCGTATAATATTTCACACATTTTCTCCGCTTTTTTCAACCGCGCAAATTAGAGTTTCTATAAATACTCTTGTGTTTTACTAAATCTTGTAAATAAGCTACTAAGTAACTCTTTATGACTTTTACGGTCAGTTTGAAAACGATTTAGATAACTAGGTGCTTTCTAACTATGATGGAACTTTGCCCCTTCACTTCAAATCAAGACCTTGATCGTGTGCTCATTAATTTGCTCATAGAAAGCCTCATTAATTAAAGTGAAATTAAGAAAGAACTCCATTAGCTAGATTTAGTGATTAAGAACATATTTTGTTCGTGGATTACGGGTATGGTAATAAATTAATACCATATTTAGGCACTTACCCAGATTTGATTAAATGTATTTCTTGACTCAAAAGATCAGTTTGGTTATTAGATGTGCTTTATAGATAATAAATGATAGCAAGTGATGGTATTAGGTAGCATCCCAAAAAATATTTCCCAAATTTCTAATTTAGTTAATATATTCTTAAATTTATGGAAGATTTGAATAATCCAGGGGTTCGTGATAACTAAATTGATAAATAAATTCTAGCTAGTGGGATGAAAGATCATTAAGGTTTTCTATAATTTGCAGGGGTGGCTCTGATTCCATGTAAGAATGACTCCATGACACTCTTTGGAGCTTAATTGACCATAATGCGCATGAAAAAAAGATGTATACCACTTAAAACCCTCTTTCTCTCTCTCGATTATTATAAGCACATTCGAATAACAAGCTACAAGCGAATCTTAGTAATCTCCATTCTAGACGCTCACCTTCTCAGACTTCCGTCCAGCAGCCAAACTAAGAGGCATACTCTAGTCAAATTTGGACTTTATTGTTCCTGAAAAATTTCTAGGAACAAGGATCATCATACATTTTTCTATTTTTCCACCTAAAGAAAGAAATTAAGCTCTTTTATTCATCAGATTTAAACAAAGTAAATTTACTAGTTTGAGTACATTTCATGAGAGGGTTTTCATATTTCGGATCGTAATATATACAAAACATATGAGACGTAAGTGTGTTAGGCTTTGCCCATTCGTGCGTAGAGGAGTTTTTAGCCATAACAATTAATCGTGTGGCATATTTATGTATATCTTAAAGAATTTACAAGTGTTATGAAACCAATAAATCTTGTGGTAAAATTTGGGAATTACTTCGTAAGATTGAGATTATTCGAAAGGAATTGTGAAAGTTAAATATTGTGTAAGTTATTTATTATAATTTGAGATTGGAAAATATTGAGAGTGCTTGAATGACTCAAGTGTAGTTGTAATTTTTGTTGTATTACTTGATTTATATGGAGCCTTGTGTTGTTCTCTCCGTTAAGTAAGTCCTACCGACCAAATTACGTAAATCTGATCTTCAATTTATTTTCTTATTTTACTAATTTTATTATTAAATCATTTTTTTTTGCAATAATTGGCATCAAAGCGTGACTCAATTGACTTAAAGCGAATCGATGGCGACACAAGAAGGAAAAGTGAGAATCATCAAATTTTGATTTCTTAAAGATGCAAATTGACGATTATTGTTCTAGAGTAATCTGCACTAACCCTTACATGGGGAGAAGCTAATGTCGATGAAGCAACTTGATGAGGATTTGTTGGATAGATAGACGGTGGGTGTTACATGACTAACTTTGACTCATAATATCTTGTTTAACATTGTGAAAGAGAAGACCACACATAACTAATGAATGGCTCGTCAAACATGTATGAGAAACCTTCTACAATTAGCATGGTCTAATTGTACAGTCAAGAAGGTCCAATTGATACTACGTATGTTTCAATAAAAGAAGGCAAATGTGCGTTGGTTACTAGCATATCAATGAATTTAATGTGGCTATTAATCAATTGAATTCGGTTGAGATTGACTT
The DNA here is from genome assembly GCA_024733475.1 of Syzygium grande. Taxonomy (NCBI): domain Eukaryota; kingdom Viridiplantae; phylum Streptophyta; class Magnoliopsida; order Myrtales; family Myrtaceae; genus Syzygium; species Syzygium grande. The sequence continues at coordinate 8,891,538 of JAMXDD010000002.1, read as the reverse complement.
TGATGATGAGGTACATACTTTGATTCTATTATTCTTATTGCCTATTAGTTTGAATTCTATTTTTACTACTGTTAGTATTTTCTTTGGGTCAAAAAACTTATGTTTGATGAGGTTCGCGATTCAATCATGAATGAAGATATTCATAAGAGAGAATGTGTGAACCTCTGCCTACTGGTTTAATAGGTGAAGGTAGAATAGGAACTTTTGCACAAGTTAGCAGGAGTAGTGCATACCTGAATAGACGTAGTCAAACTAAAATTAATAGTATTTTCTATTGGAATTGTGGTAAAAAGAGTCATTTGAGAAGGAATTGTCTTAAGCTGAAAAACAATAAGGATGAGAGAATCAAAGTTGAATCTACTGAAAATATTGCTACTGTCTTGGATGGTAATGATTATGTACTGTCTGTAATTGAGGATTCGTTGTTTGACGAATGAGTTATGAACTATATTTGCTCATTTTAACTCTACACCAAACAATAACTGGTTTGCTACTTATCAGTACATGGATAATGGTAAATTGCAATTGAGGAACAACGTTGAGTAAGTTGCTATGGGTGTTGACAATGTTTGAATGAAAATGAAAGATGGTAACGGGAGCGCATTGACTGGAGTGAAATATATCCATGAATTGAAGAAGAACCTGACTTCCTTAATTGCTTTAGATTCAACCCAGCGACGGTATACTTCAAAAGAAGTTTTGAAAGTCAATCAAGGTACTCTGGTGATAATTAGAAAATCTAGTGCAATGGCCTATATGAGCTTCATAGGGAGACAATGACGGATTTCTCCGTAAATATGTTGAATGCATAAGTTGAATATTCAAATTATGGCATGCATTTGGCGCACATTGGCGTAAGAAGCCTCAAGGTCTTGAATGAAAGGAATTCCTTGTGTGGTTATGTAGGTTAAGAAACTCAATGTATGCATATATTGTAAGTTAGGTAAACAGCAAAAAATGGAGTTCAATACAATTGTCAGAGAAGTCACGGAGATCACAGAATTGATCCACCTAGATGTTAACAGGCTCTTGCGATTTTCTTCAAGAAAGAGTACCCAGTTAATGCTAACAGTTATGGATGACTACTCGAGAAACACTTTGGTGTTTGTATTGAGGCATAATTTTGATATCGTTATCAGGATCAAACAATTGAAAGTTGTGATCAAGATGAAGACTGGCAAGACGATCAAACATGTGTGAATAAACAATAGAATAAGATTATGCTCGAAGCTATTAAACGAATTCTTAGTGAAGGAAGGCAGTGAGATACTATACTAGTTCTAGTGAATCCACAATATGTTGTAGAGTTGATGAGAAGGACAATACTAGAGATGGCCCATAAAACACTTGCTACTGTGGATATGGTTAGGAGATTCTTGACGAATGTGGTTAGTATAGCGAGTTATCTAGTGAATAGATTGTTGTGGGTAACTATTCAACCTAGAAGAGAGGTGAATAGATTCACTTATAAAAACTTAACAAATTTTGCATAATAAGATAAGTCAAGTTTAATATATGCACGATGTATTTGATAGATGTAGAAATAAACTAACAATATCAAGTGTCAAATGCTTCTATCATGTATAAAACAAATTAAGTAAAGAGTAGAAGACGAAGCACACAGAGCTTATATTGGTTTGACTTGTCATTACGCCTATGTCCACTCATCCATACTAACAGCCACCAATAGGTTGAATCCACTAGTAATCTCTTTGAGTAGTTACAATGTTTGTAGGTACTACTTCTTCCCGCAGTTGATAGATCACACTATCAAAACTTAAGCACTATTACAACACTTGTAAACTCCTCAAATTAGATTACAATCAATGACAAGTGCTCTCCAAACTAGCCGTTAGATAATTTTCAAGAGGATCAATTTAGCCATTAAAGATAATCAACATAATCATTGAAGATTTAGTCAAGCATACAATCAAATCTTCCTAGTAATTGTGTAATTTTCACGAATAGAGTTAACCATACTATAAAATAATCAATTGCTCCAAACAAGTGACAATTGATTTGATTCTCCTTCAAATATTCTTTCTGGAGTTCTAGACTTGCAGCTAGCTATCAACTTCCTTAGAATAATAGTCAAAGAAATATCTAGGTCGTTTTATTCAAATTGTGTAAACTCGTGAAAAGCACATTCTTCATAGGTGACATGGAAAGCTACTTTTGTTAGCAATCCGTGAGTTTATCAAAGCTTCCCACTAGTTGTTAACTTACGTACTACTTTCCATTTGATCTTCTAACTACATTAGTTAACAATGCTTCACTAAACTCATCATCTTGTTATGGTACTTCTAAGTCTTCATGACCTTCCATCCTCTCTTACTTGTTTATCCTTCATCAAGGTCCAGCTAGTCTCTTGGAGTCTTCTCACTTTGTGCTTGAAATTTCATCAATGGAGATAGAGCATCATTTATATCGACATTACTGCAAGAAAATATCATTTGCCTTTATCAAATAATAATGAGAAATAGATGTAACAACCCGAATTTCGATCAATTTTTGGGATTTATAGAACGCATGATTTGTCAGTGTGCTTATAGTAAAATCTCGCCCGAGAACTGATCACTCTCGGTTATTATTTTAAATTAGAGATTTTGCTAGAATCGCATTCGATCGAATTTTGTCGTTATTTAGACCCCGAACTTGGCAGTCGATTTTTGGGAGTTTCAGAGCAAAATAAATTGGACGGTGTCGATATTATTGTGGCCAACGTCGAGATTATCAGGGATAGTGAAAAAGTAAATTTTTTGACCGGGTGCGAATTTGGACTAGTAGACCTTCCCCGTAGTGTGTCGGAGATTATTTTATTTTGGCATTTTGCACTAGATTATTAATTTGGGATTTTTAGTGGACCGTTAGATCATTTTCCGAATTAAAATCGGGACTGTTAGGCCGATTTTTGGTTTAAACCGTGTCCATTGGATCGCGCTTATAAAATACTAGTTAGTTCTTTTTCTCTATTTTCTCTCTCTTTCTCTCTTCTCTCTCTCTCCTCTGCCGTGCTGTCCCCTCCCCGCGCGTCTCCCTCTCTCTTTTCCTCTCTCTCTCTCTCTCTCTCTCTCTCTCTCTCTCTCTTCCTTTTCCCTCTGCATGTGGCGCGTTCCCCATTTATTTCCCTCCCCTGAATATTCACCCAAAATCTCTCTTCTCTCTCCTCTCTCCTCCCTCTTCTTCCTCTTCTCTCTTTTCTTCTTCTCCTCTTCCCTCTTGCAAAATTTCTATTTTTAAAAGCAAGAACCCGAGAGTGATCGGTTCTCCCCGAAATTCCATTATAAAGCGTCTTGACCAATTACACGTTTTATAAACCCCAAAAATGGGCCAAAATCCGGACTGTTACACATAATATCTTGTTTAACGTTGTGAAAGAGAAGACCACGCATAACTAATGAATGCCTCGTCAAACATGTATGAGAAACCTTCTACAATTAGCATGGTCTAATTGTACAATTAAGAAGGTCCAATTGATACGACGTATGCTTCAATAAAAGAAGGCAAGCGTCGTCGATTACTAACATATCAATGAATTTAATGTGACTATTAATCAATTAAATTCGGTTGAGATTGACTTTAATGATGAGGTACATACTTTGATTCTATTATTCTTATTGCCTATTAGTTTGAATTCTATTTTTACTGTTGTTAGTATTTTCTTTGGGTCAAAAAACTTATGTTTGATGAGGTTCGCGATTCAATCATGAATGAAGATATTCATAAGAGAGAATGTTGTGAACCTCGCCTCTTTTTTAATAGGTGAAGGTAGAATAAGAACTTTTGCACAAGTTAGCGGGGAGTAGTGCAAACCTGAATAGACGTGAATTAGACTAAAATTAATAGTATTTTCTATTGGAGTTGTGGTAAGAAGAGTCATTTGAGAAGAAATTGTCTTAAGCTGAAAAACAATAAGGATTTAGGAATCAAAGTTGAATCTATTGAAAATATTGCTAACTCTTGGATGGTAATGATTATTGGATTTAGTTTGTAATTGAGGATTGGAATGTTTGAAGAATGAGTTATGAACTATAGTTACTCCATTTAACTCTACACCAAACAATAACTAGTTTGCTACTTATCAATTACATGGATAATGGTAAATTGCAATTGGGGAACAACGTTGAGTAAGTTACTATGGGTGTTGACAATGTTTGAATGAAAATGAAAGATGGTATGATTTAACGCATTGAATATTAGTGAAATATATCCATGAATTGAAGAAGAACCTAACTTCCTTAATTGCTTTAGATTCAACCGAAAGTGACGGCTTCAAAAGAAGTTTTGAAAGTCAATCAAGGTACTCTGGTGATAATTAGAAAATCTAGTGCAATGGCCTGTATAAGCTTCATAGGGAGAGACAGTGACGTTTCTCCGTAAATATGTTGAATGCATTAGTTGAAAATTCAAATTATGGCATGCATTTGGTGCACATTGGCGTAAGAAGCCTCAAGGTCTTGAATGAAAGGAATTCCTTGTGTGGTTACGTGGGTTAAGAAACTCAATGTATGCATATATTGTAAGTTAGGTAAACAACAAAAATGGAGTTCAATACAATTGTCGAGAAGTCACGGAGATCACAGAATTGATCCACCTAGATGTTAACAGGCTCTTGCGATTTTCTTCAAGAAAGAGTACCAGGTTAATGCTAATGATTATGGATGACTACTTGAGAAACACCTTGGTGTTTGTATTGAGGCATAATTTTGATATCGTTATCAAGATCAAACAATTGAAAGTTGTGATCAAGATGAAGAATGGCAAGACGATCAAACATGTGTGAACAAACAATAGAATAAGATTATGCTCGGGCTATTAAATGAATTCTTAGTGAAGGAAGGCAAAGTGAGATACTATACTAGTTCTAGTGAATCCACAATATGTTGTAGAGTTGATGAGAAGGACAATACTAGATATGGCCCATAAAAACACTTGCTACTGTGGATATGGCTAGGAGATTCTTGTGAATGTGGTTAGTATAGTGAGTTATCTAGTGAATAGATTGTTGTGGGTAACTATTCAACCTAGAAGAGAGGTGAATAAATTCACTTATAAAAACTTAACAAATTTTGCATAATAAGATAAGTCAAGTTTAATATATGCACGATGTATTTGATAGATGTAGAAATAAACTAACAATATCAAGTGTCAAATGCTTCTATCATGTATAAAACAAATTAAGTAAAGAGTAGAAGACCCAAGCACGCTAGAGCTTATAGTGGTTTGACTTGTCATTACGCCTATGTCCACTCATCCATACTAACAGCCAATAGATAGTTGAATCCACTAGTAATCTCTTTGAGTAGTTACAATGTTTGTAGGTACTACTTCTTCCCGCAGTGATAGATCACACTATCAAAACTCAAGCACTATTACAACACTTACAATCAATGACAAGTGCTCTCCAAACTAGCCATTAGATAATTTTCAAGAGGATCAATTTAGCCATTAAAGATAATCAACATAATCATTGAAGATTTAGTCAAGCATATTAATCAAATCTTCCTAGTAATTGTGTAATTTTCACAAATATAGTTAACCATACTATAAAATAATCAATTTCTCCAAACAATTGACAATTGATTGGATTCTCCTTCAAATATTCTTTAAGGAGTTCTAGACTTGCAGCTAGCTGTCAACTTCCTTAGAATAATAGTCAAAGAAATATCTAGGTCGATTTATTCAAATTGTGTAGACTCTTGAAAAGCACATTCTTCATCCCTGACATGGAGAGCTACTTTTATTAGCAATCCATGAGTTTATCAAAAACTTCCCAAAGGGATATGTTAACTTCGTTATATAATTTCCATTTTGGTCTTCTAACTACATTAGTTAACAATGCTTTCACTAAACTCATCATCTTGTTATGGTACTTCTAAGTCTTCATGACCTTCCATCCTCTCTTACTTGTTTATCCTTCATCAAGGTCCAGCTTTCTCCTTTGAGTTTCTCACTTTGTACTTGAATTTCATCAATGGAGATAGAGCATCATTTATATCGACATTACTCATAAGAAAATATCATTTGCCTTTATCAAATAATAATGATGAAAATAGATGATTTTGTCAACTTCAAAATATGGGTCCCAATTGACTATTCTTGGATGTCAGAATCTCAAATAGTGCGGTCAGGTGACATTGCTGATTATTTTGTTTTTAGGATATTTAGTTGCCTGTGTTATGTTCGAGTATAGATTGGAAAGCTTGATGGGAGGGCAATAAATTCATGTTCTTTGGCTTTGCACAAGGCGAGCGTAACTATCAATTGTGGTACTCCGAATTAAATTCAAATGTTGTTAGTAAAGAAGTTACATTTGACGAGTTTCCAATGCTTCTATATAGGAGTGGTTGAGGTAGTGTTCTTGACGATGTTCAACTCAAGGTAGAGTTGCATGATGAAACTTCTAAGGTAGTGGATGCTAGTGTGGTAATCAATATAGACAGCGGTAATCGACATAGATAGTGCAAGTAGCGAGTGGCAGTGTTTATCCATTAATCGTTGGCAGTATGTATGCTATGGTGTGTGTCAAACTAGACATAGCTCATGCAATGGTAGTTATGAGTAGATACATGGTTGATCCAGGGAATAAAGTATTGGAAGCTGTAAAGTGGCTATTAAGATACTTGAGAGGCACTTCAAGTATATCACCATGTTTTATGAAAAACAGTGTAACTTTACAAGGCTTTGCTGATGCAGATCTTGGTGGTGACTTGGAAAATAGGAAGAGCACCTCGGGTTATGTTTTTACCTTGGGTGGCACTGTAATCAAGTGGATGTCTAGACTTCAGATGCGTGTGTCTCTATCATTCACCAAAGTAGAGTGCATTGTTATATTTGAGTAGGATAGCAATATTCTTTTCAGTGATAGTCAGAGTGCTATATGTCTTATAAAGAATCCAGTATTTTATTCAAGGATAAAGCACATTGAGTTAGGGTATGATCATATTTGTTAGCAGATGGATGATGGCACATTGTCATTAATGAAGATTCTTGGTGCAAAAAATCCAGTAAATATGTTAACAAAGGTTGTCACCATTGAGAAATTGAGGTTGTGCATTGCCTTAGTTGGCCTCCATGGTTAGTAATAGAGGGAGCCGCCATACTAGGACAATTTGGGTTACAAAGATGAGTGAAGACCATGAAAGACTATTGCTGTTTTAAAGACCAGCCTCCAAGTGGGAGATTGATGAAGTAGTGACGTCTGATAGAAAAAAGTATTATTTAAGAGCAGAACTTTTATCGCTAATGGCGTACATGTAATTTTCATGTTAAAGTAGAGAATAGAGCTTTTACTGCTACGAATGGCATACTTATAATTTCCGTCATAGGCCTCATTTGTAGAGAATGATGCACGGTCCAAAGCATGATTCTGGAGTCTGTAAACCATTTGGTAGTGGAGGGTGGCGGCTATAAAGCCAGGAGTCTGTGGTGCACCAGTAATCTGCAGCTGGACTTTGAGGGCATTCAACAAATGGGGATCAGAAATCGCCATGTTGAAATTTGGGAAGAGGGTAATAAAGACTGTTCCATCATTGAGACTGATCTCAACAGTATCGATGCATGCATGTTGGTATTCTAGGAACTGGCTATCGAGCAGAGCTAGGCGGGCAACAACTAGACTCATGTTATCTAGTGGGCAATATCTCTTGTAGTTGTAACACTGAAGCTTGTAACGTTGATACTAATAGTGGAGAGATTGTCTAGTATGGTACCGTGATTTTTTCCTTTATGATTTTGAAAGGGCTTTTCAAATAAAGATTCGCTTGTTTTCTGCTCTATTTTTTCTCTTCAAAGATTCGTGTTCCTAAATTGTAATTATGCTTGTTTTGTCTCACGATCATCATAGCGAGAAAAAAAAAAGACACGGTCCAACGCATCCCGTGAAAATCGATAAAAGACCAATTAATCTTTCAATAAGTAAATATATCGATGACTCTCTCATCGTGGTCAACACTTCGTGCGACTTAGAAATTGCCGAAAAAAAGATCTCCAAGTATGGGATTTGTGATGTCCAATGAGTGGAAAATGTTGCAGTTGAAACGTTAAGTGAAGCTTCTCTTGTAATATATAGCGAGGACTCATCTGAGAACTGTCTATCTAATTCATATATCGGTCAGCTTCTCTACAAAGAAGACAATGTGATGATTGATTAGGTGTGCAGAATATAGCTCCTCAATTGGTAGAATTCATAGCTGATCAACCCCGAAGCAAATATTGTCATCCGAGACAGGTTCAAGAGGGAGATCAAAGATCAAAATGGTTCTCGGAGTAAGCTTAGTACAAATTAAACTAAGACGCTCTAATTCTCTCATAGAAGACCTTGGCTTCCGAAATTCATAAAGTACAGCCAAGCCGTTCGAGCAAATAATAGCTCGACGGGTTTGAAAAGCGAAGGAGAATCCATCGATATCGTAGGCTTTATTGCGGTCACAATCCTTCCAACCAGCCGGAATCTCTTGCCGGTTGTCGACGGCATGACCGGCGTCGATGGCTCAGGAGGAGGAGAGGGGCTTGAGTAGCGGGTGAGTTACGGTTTTTGGGCTAGCGGTTGTCATCGTGGTGAACTTGAAATGGTGGGAGGGACAGTCGGAAGGAAAATGGGAAATTCTTAAATCGGACCAAATGTTATATGGGGATGTTAGACTGTAAATTTTCAAAACTCTAAACACAAATTGATACGACGATAAAACATGAGGATACTTTTTGAAACATCCCTCAACTGTTTATTAAGGTTGACCATATGTTAATAATATCCATGTAAACGTCGATATCAATACTTACATGATCATGGTTGCACAAGAAATTGTTTGAAGTAATTTGCTAATATAGCGCCTACTAAAATCTTGGTATTAAGTAGGGTTAATACCACGAAAAATCATAAACTAGTATACATATGACAAATTTACTCCAAATTAATTTTTTGACCACAAAAGATCTCAAACTAGTACACTTGTGACAAATTTGCCTCAAAATTAATTTTTTAACCACAAAAAACCTCAAATTTATACATTTATGATAAATTTACTCTCCGTTAGTTTCCTTTAAATTGGATTAATACTACGAAAAATCATAAATTGATATACCCGTCAATTGTCACGTGTCATTTAACTCAGTAATTTGACAGTAAAATTTAATGAAAACTAATGGAGGGTAAATTTGTTATAGGTGTATCAGTTTGGAGTTTTATTAGTTAAAAAATTAGTTTGAGGTAAATTTATCACATGTGTATTAGTTTGGAGTTTTTCGTAGTATTCACCCTATTAGGTATAGCACCATTGTTTTAAGATTAAACTATATTATTATTAGGTAACTAATAGTAGGAATAAAAATGTCATCAATCAAAATATAGTTCTACTTTAGATACTATAGAGCCTAATTGGCTTAGTAGTCTCATCCTCACTTGTCTTTCACAAGGTCAAAAGTTCGAGCCACACCATGAATGAACCTCTAGCCGACTTATGCTCTTGGACGTTATTACCTCAAACGGAGAAAGTTTCGACTTCATGATACAGTTCGGTATAGGTGCAACAAAGACTTAGCTAACATCATATCTTACCGTTTTCAATAAAATTACCAGTAATTATGACTCAAATCAAACATGAGCCATGAAATACAAGTCTTTTATCGGGATGCTTTGTAGAGCGGTATTGCCCCTCGCCATCCTTCTATCATCCAAAACAAATCACACTATAGATGTTTGGCTAATTCATATCATCTTTTCGGTCCACATATTCTGAATCCAAGTAAAAATGGAGAGTTAAGAAAAGTTGTGGCTCCATTACGTCATAAACAGAGAGGTAATTATTCTTTTCTTACTTATTTTATTAAAAAAAAAAAAAGCAACAGTCTTCTAGAAACAAATGACATGAAAAGGGAAAAGGAAAAGATGGAGAATTTTCTAATATATATATACATAGTTTGTCAAATAAAGAAAAAGAAAATTGGCATTCTCCCTAAGCATTCCCAAAATTATTATGAAAGCGGACTCGCAAGCGGTAATTGCACTGCTTTAGAAACAAATTATCTCTCGCCGTTTTGGCGACATCCTCATCTTTCAAATTTGGAAATTATTAAAGTACTTCCAACAAACCAAAATTCTTCATATTTTTAGGGAAGAAAATTCGTGTGCACATTGATTAGCAAATTGGATCTTTCAGTCCTACAATATAAATGCCACTCCAACAATGGCATTAGATAGGCCACCAATAGATTTAATTCTCCTATTGATGGGAGATCCGTATGGTTTAAGCTTTGTTAGGCAATTTTTAATGTAATAATAAAGATTTGGCCCTTTTCTAATAAAAAAAAAAGTCAGTAGGCCTTTATTTAAATCTAAGAGTTAATTATTGAATATTCGTCATTATATGAATGGATCCATTTTTTTATAAGCTAGGGGCATGGACCTATAGACCTGGCTACCTAAAAGCCTATGAAATACCTTGCAAATCTTATGAACAAGTTAAGTTCAAACATTTGACCTACGTAGCTGGCCAGATACGAAATAGTTTGCACTTAGCTCCTAAACTAAAAATCCCAAATGTCTAAATCAAATACGCCAATCTTTAGGGGTCAAAATCTAGTGCTATATCTATTAAGTGGTTAAGTCCATAGCGGTTGCATCCCCTTCCGATGGAAAGAGGAGGAACACCAACCAAATCTAGTATAAACTACCCTAAGACATTTTTAACAATGCTCACTGCACAATCGAATATCTATGGCTTGGGGGTCTTGTTGACAAGAGTACCCCCGACACTTGTTGACCATACCCAATAAAGAAAGATTTTCATCTTCAAAAAATCGAATGTGCAAAACATCAGAAAAAATAGCGTTTTCGAAATGGCAAAATTTCTTTATTTTGATGTTTAACAAGTGCCTTTAGGTCACTCGCTAATAGAACCCATAACTTAGCTATCACGACCCTCCTTTCCGATGTGGTGGTAAGTAAAAAGGACGAAATTTGGAGGTAATGCCTAAAAGACGGGCCAACAACTCTCGATAGGGTGTAGCCTCTTCCAAGCCCTTACCTCGCGAGATATTGAGTTTATTTTAGGTTTGATTTAACCTATGAATATTCTATGTGAAATGGGAGTCGCCACTAACTTATTAGGGTAGGCTATTAAATAAATAAGGTACGGGAGATGGCCTCGCTTCCTATGCAACTAGAGATTTTCTAAAATCAGGACTTGAATACACTAATAGTTTTTATTAGTGCATTTCGGTACCTCTAATGCCATTTATTTGGAACAGGATACCCAAACACAAATGAAATGGGATGCTCCTAATCATTATATACAAATGGGACTCTAATGACTTTTAAATGACTTTCTTTTTTTCGAGAAATGGGCTCTGTCGAAATAAAAAAATCCCAAATCTTGAATTTTAACCTTATTAGGACAAAAATCCCAAATCTCGAATTTAAACCTTATTAGACCTATTAGCGAAAAATTAGGTGCCAACATCAGTTTTCCAAAAGCAACTCAAATCAAAGCAAAGATAGAAGAACTTCTTCTTTGGACATGTATGATTTACCCCCAACTAATTTTTTTACCACCCAAATTGGTACACTTAATTTCACAAAAAACCCTAAACTGATATACTTGTGACAAATTTACCCTCCGTTAAATTGGATTAAACTACAAAAAATCACAAATTAGTATACTTATGACAAACGGAGGGATCAAACCTAAATTAGTATATTTGTTAACTATCACATGTCATCCTACTCAGTAATTTGACGATAAAATTTAACAAAAAATAACTAAGGGTAAATTGATCATGAGTGTACAAGTTTGGGATTTTTCATGGTCAAAAAATTAATTTGTAGCGAATATGTCACATGCATATCAATTTAGGATTTTTCGTAGTATTATCCCTTATAAAAATGAGTTGCTAGATAATTGCGAGCAGCATAAAAGATGAGCAAGAAGATCTTCATCCTCAAGAGAGCACAACTCGAAACATTGGTAATTAAACCTTGTCTGTTAAGCGGAAAATAAATAATTTAGAAAATATTTATTAAAAATGAGTATTCGCATTGTTTGCAAAAACGAATGAATGAAATGTATTTTCACCGTCCACTAAAATATTTAAACATAAATTATCATCTATAATATTATACATTTTTTATTGATTGACTATATCAAGTAATATTCGACAAAAAAAAAAGAGAATGTATCAAGTAATATAAAATAATTATTTTTTAAATATGTTTTTTAAATCATTTATTTTTCGGTAGCCGCCGAGATATAAAAACACAAACGGTGTTTTGTCCCACGAACCTCGCGGGCGTCACCGGAGCGGACCTTCTATAAATGGAGCACATCCGGGCGACGAGGATGCGGCCGTCACGTTGACCCTCTAGACGCAAGAATGGGTGGCCACCGCAAGAGCTCGGCCCCTCCGCCGCACTCCGCCCCTCCGCCGTCGCGCCTCTCGCGCTTCTGGTCGTCGGCCACCCGGTCCAGGGCCCTGCCGCCCCCGTCGGACGCGCCCGCCGCCGCCCGCACCCCCCTCGCCGGGGACGCCGCCCTCGTCCGCCGCCTCGGCCTCTTCGACCTCGTACTCCTCGGGATCGGCGCCTCCATCGGGGCCGGCATCTTCGTCGTCACCGGCACCGTCGCCCGTGACGCCGGACCGGGTTAGTGTGGTCTCTTGATTCTGATTTTGTTCGGTTGGTTGCCGGTTCGGATTTGATTGGCTTGGGGTTTTGAATGGGCGTTCGAGCTTCGGGTTCTGGTTATGCTGGAGTCATTGGATATGTAATCTGTCTTTTATCTCTGTGCGTTATCTCGTGAGGTCCGGTGTTTCTACCCGCCGATAATCCGATTATGGAGTCGTGTTTTATTGAATTCAATGTCTGAAAGTAGATGGACTGAGCCTGGTAGAAGCCTAGAAAAATTCACGAAGTTGTGGAAAGAGCAAAGCTTCCTAGTTTCATATATACATATTTCCCAAGCAGTTCTGGTATTTAGGCTAGACAGCACCTTACAGAGAAGTACACCATGATAGCTTAAGAAGCTGAAATGAGAAAGACTTTTCCTTGCTAACACTTGCTCAGCCAAACATTAAAGAATTCGAAGAATAAAGGAATTGCTGAGCTCTCATTTAGTTCGGGAAAGAAGTCCAAACTTTGGCGGAAGGAGGGCATAGGAAAAATTAGGCACCTCGACTCTCACTAAGAGCTCCACAAACAGCACAGCCAAGAGAAGATACAGACTCAGACATTCTGTACTTATTCAAAACCAAAAGCTGGTTTAACAGAGAAAGCCAGCAAAACACTTGTGTTTCGGGATGCAAGGTCAGGATCTGATTCGCTTTTGCTCAGTCACGTTTTGTCGTCAGTATCTTGTGATATGCCCAGTACTCTGCCTAGAGAAACAGCACTCATAGTGGGGCGCCAAATGGCAAAATCACAGAAGTGCAGATTGGAAACAAACTACTGCATAAAGCAGCTTGTATAGTAACTAAAGACTCTGATATAGTACTTCATTTCCAATCTGACTCAAAAGCAAGGACAGATACTTTTGAACTTACAGCGTCTTTGGGTGGGGCAATTTGGAAATCAGGGAAATAATGCAGTTCATTACTAATGCATCGTGTTTGGCATGGTTGATTAGGAGAGAAGGGAGAAGGAAACTATATTCTATGCAGACCATCCCACTTTTTGCAGGGAATCAGAACTTGCTAAACACGAACTCTGGAGGGATTTGGATAGATTTGGAGGGAAAATCCTAGTCCTTTCTTCTCTCAACTAAAAGAACCAAACAGGATTGTCTGTAAATCACCACGATAAATTCTTTCTCTTCTCTCTGAATTCCTTCAACCAAAGACATTGTTAGTGACAAGGTAGAATGAGACATGACTCCAGAAGGAAATACGAGCGGTACAAAACGATGCCAATTCTCAAACCTTATGTGAGTATTTACACTATTCTAAATCAGATGCTTTGAGAAAGGTCTGGTTATTTCTCACAGATTCAAAAAAATTTTCCAAGGATAGGAAAGGATCACCTTTCACTGGGTCTACTTACAGTCCGAAAACTCCTTCCTTTTACCATCTAAGTCCTGATCCAAGCAATCCACTGCGACCAAGATTGAGCAAATAGAAGCCCAGCACAGCAGATAATCCTTGCTTCATTCTGATCATGTACACGTTTCAAATGCAGTCCTCCCTTTTCCATAGGTGGATGAACCACTTCTTATCATGCTTTAATGCCAAAAGCATTATTAGGAACAGTCACCCTTCCAAAGAAAAGTCATACAAGCTCAAGTTATTGATATTTTCTTTGGTAAAATGAAAATGTTACACCAATAATTCATGATACGCAAGACAACCGCAATTATGAGTTGGATGCGACCAGCAAGAGAGAGTTTGAGAGAAGTTTGAGATTGATACTTACCTAGCAACCTGTCTATCAATGGCTTGCAATCCTTTCCGGGTAATATTATAGTAATTAAGGTACAGCTAGATAGCATACTGGGAGCTTGCCAGTTTTGAACTTGCTTAAAATAAAATATGTACATAAAGAAAAAAATAAAATAAATATCTATCAATTGTTTATCAATCAGTGATCCCATTCAAATATGCAGGCACAGCTACCATTGTTTCAAAGTGTGTACTTATCAAGGATGTTGTGTATCAATGAAGTTGGATTTATTCTATCTACATATGACATTGCTTCCTCTGAAACACCTTGAGGATGTTGTTCTATATGTCATCTGGACTTATACCTTGTCTATTGTACTTACAGTGCATGAATTTCTGTCCCATGCGGTCCACTTATTTATCATACTTATTGATGCAGGAGTCACCATTAGCTTTGTGTTAGCTGGCGCATCGTGTGTGCTAAATGGACTCTGTTATGCAGAACTTGCCTCTCGTTTTCCTGCTGTTTCTGGAGGAGCTTATTTATACACATATACAGCTTTCAATGAGCTGACTGCATTTCTAGTCTTTGCCCAACTGATGCTTGATTATCATATTGGGGCAGCTAGTATAGCTCGAAGCTTAGCAAGCTATATGGTTACAATGTTGGAGCTCTTTCCATTCTTCAAAGACAATGTTCCAAGCTGGATAGGCCATGGAGGTGAAGAGTTCCTTGGAGGAAATCTATCCATTAACATGCTAGCTCCAATAGTCTTAGCTGTTCTGACTGTAATTCTAAGTCAGGGAGTTAAAGAATCTTCTGCTTTGAACTCAATCATGACTGCTACTAAGGTATTGTTAGCTCCCTCAAATAGTGTACCTAAAGAATGGTTTATGCAAAGATCATACCAGAGAACCTAATGGTGGCAGTTATGCCTAGATAAGAATTATGATATTTGGACTCATTTGACTTTTTTCGCATTTCAATCAGTTAGAATGCATATGATACCAACTAATTTTATAATGACAAAGCCTTTTCATTTCTCTGCAAAAGAATTATCTAAATTTGCATAATTAGTGGTATTCCTTTTGCTTCTGTACAATTTGCTTTCATTCTTCAGTCCTTATAATGTTATCTTTCTGTCTAATGTATTGCTTTTCCATGCAAAGAATTTCACTCTACCATGCCTGAGTTGGCCATGTCTGCATTATTCGTTTTTCTTCAATGGAAAGATCTCCAATCGTTCGTAATTTGAGGACGAACAATTTATCACATCATGTTAATACTGGCTTCATGGAATCTTCCTATTTATATCCTGTTTTATCTTTTATCCTAAGGGTCCTGCGATTCTAATCTATGTTTTTTCAGTTTCTTTGTAGAAACTTTTTACACTCAATTAATCTATTGTTTTTAGTGCTTTGTTTTAGATTGTGTGTCTATAAGATTCTATTTTGTTTTGAGAGGCCTATGTTGTCATTGAAGAACCTAATATTTGATTATTATAGTAGAGCTGCTATAAAAGGAAGGTGACAGTCAATAATGACAATCGTCATTGAGACCATTTTGGAATTTAACTTATCTTATCCTCAATGGATCGGTAGCAATTCTAGTTTGTGATAGCTATTTGTTCTTTGTACTTATTATCTCAGGAAATGATTCGTTTCTTGTGCCATGGAGGCTCGCCTTATCTATGCACGTTGGAATCTGATTGATTCATATTTCATAGGCGGAAGCATGAGTCTTTAGTAACTCTTCCCTTTTTGGGCAAGAACTTTGCTATTACTGAAAATAGATACGACCAAGTTCCTGATTTGATCTGACTTCCCAGGCCAAAGCTGATCAGTTTGTTGCAATTTCTATTCCGAAATGGAAATTTACCACTAGATTTATAAAATCATTTGTGGAAATAACTTTTAATGATGAGGTCATGAAGGCTAAGCCCACCTAGTGGGATAAGGCTAAGTTTGTCATTAATTGCTGTTGACGAATTCTTCTCTCTATATGCCTTTGTTACTTTTAACTTGTATGTTGTTCCTTCATAAAATGACCTTTCCCATGACCACTGAAGGAGCAGATAACCCAGACAAAACAAAAGTTTTTTTCGGGAGACAAACTTGATTCTTGAAGCATTTCTTCTGTGGACATTTGTTTGCATTGTAATGTAGCTATTGCCATGATGCATCTTTTGAATCCTTGAATGAGCCACTAACCTCATTGTGCAGCACAGATCTTTTTCATTTTATATGAACTTATAGATTGCTTGGTATGCATTAAGACTATTTTTTCTAGTAAGTAGATATGTAGTATATTACTACTACTACTACCATGGGTCCCAATGCCCAGCATTAGCTTAAAGACTTCTTGAATGCTTTAAAGACATTTTTTGAATATATTGTTACCATGTCAGAATCAAATGCAACTCCAACTGGTTGTCTGTATACACAATAATTTTAAATGCCGGATAGAACATGCATGTGAACAAATTTGTCTAGACAAATATTATGAATTATTATCTTTGTTTCTAATTTGGTTTGTCACTGAGCGTGTATGAAAAACTATGTAAGCCATTGGTCCCTGTACAAAATTACTTCTGTGGTTGATACTTCCAGGAATAGTACTTCTGAAGTTTGGTACTTACCCATTATTCACTGTTTGAAAATGTCTTTTTGTACTTCCAGATTATTTACACCTTATCTGTTTTTCTGCAGGTCATTATTGTTATTTTTGTCATCTTTGCTGGTGCTTTTGAGGTCGATGTTTCCAATTGGTCGCCTTTTGCACCCAATGGTGTCAAAGCAATTTTGACTGGAGCTACTGTAGTATTCTTTGCTTATGTCGGGTTTGATGCAGTAGCTAATTCTGCTGAAGAATCTAAAGAACCTCAGGTATACTACATGGCATTCACCACAACTATAAACTCAATTACACTGCATTCTTCTATGATTATTACTTCTTTCATTATTTTAAGACTTATCTTCTTTTCTATTGACTGATCCAGCGAGATTTGCCGTTAGGAATTTTGGGAAGCCTTCTTGTATGCGTTCTATTATACATTGGTGTTTGCTTAGTTCTCACCGGAATGGTACCGTACAAGTTTCTCGGTGAAGAAGCGCCGTTGGCTGAGGCTTTTACATCCAAGGGTATGAAATATGTATCCATCTTGATCAGCATTGGTGCTGTTGCTGGTCTTACTACAACTCTTTTAGTTGGTCTTTATGTTCAGGTGAGTTGCTTTACATTCAACAACGAAACGATCGACCTTTTATTACGTAGCATGGTCTGTCAATAACCAGCGATTTGTTTTATGGGCAGTCTCGACTATATCTTGCTCTTGGCCGACATGGCTTACTACCTGGTGTATTTGCTAAAGTACACCCAACTCGCCATACTCCCATTCATGCTCAGGTGTGGGTTGGAGTGGTTGCAAGCGTATTGGCGGGCTTGTTTAATGTGCGCGTCCTCTCTCACATTCTTTCTGTTGGTTCTCTGGTAAGGGCCAGCTATGTCCTTTTCATTTTCATTCCTTATCATTACAATAGTATGTCTGAGTATTTTGATGGTTCCTGTATGTGACAGACAAAGAATTCTCCTCTAGGTGATTAATTTTGATGGTGTCTTGACTGCTGCATGTGCATCAAAGTATTGTTCTAATTCTTATGGTTTCTCATGAATGCAACGGCATACAAACTAGTTTTATCTTTTTGGCCAGTGCATACAAACTAGTTGACATAGCATCATCATCTATGCCCTCACCTGTCTTTCTTTTCTTCCAGACTGGTTATTCAGTAGTTTCAGCATGTGTTGTTGTCCTTCGATGGAATGACAAGTCAGCAAGTGAAAATTCTTCAAGATGGATTTCAAGCTGGCAGGAAGGTGTTCTTAGCCTTTTCATAGTTGCCTGCAGTGGTTTTGTTGCTGGACTTTGCTATCGTGTTGACGCTCCACTTGTATTTTCACTTGCTGCTGTCATTGTTGCTTTGCTTGCTTCTGTCGCTCTTCAATACCGGCAGGTGAGCCTCTCTCTCTCTCAACTGTACGTTGGACAATCACAGTATAGAGAATATGGAAAGAAATATGTTGCTGCACAATCTGTCAGTCTACATTGCTTATTTTTAGATTTAGTTTTCGCATTCATTATATTATGCTTATCTATAGGTCACCATCATGAAGCTTTAGCTTCTTTTCCCATCTCTATCTCTGTCTCTCTGTCTCTGCCTCTCTCTCTCTCCCTAGTAAAGCAACAATTGATAGATCTTTTCTTCATGTGGAGATGATGGAATGTGGGGTTGGTAAGATCACTTAAACCATCCCCAATGTTTTTTTATCCTACATTTTCCATTCTTTATAGGAAAAAGAAAGTTCAAAGTGAGGTTTTTATATGAAATCTCTTGGTGCAATTTTGATAGGATGCATAGTACGGTTTTTAATAGTAGTTCCTCCGTTTTACCCGTTGTATGCTCGGTAGAGTGGAGCCAAACTAATTGGTTCTCAGCTTTCAATTTTGAAGTAGTAGCTGTCCTTGTCACTCTATTGGCCCAGCCAGCTACTTCTGATGGCTCTATCTGCTGTATTTGCCGATTAAGGACAGGCTCTAGTGTCCTGCTGGCTTAAATTCCTGACTAGGATCATGTTTAGTTTTGTTGAATTCTCTTTTAAAACAATGAAAATTAAGATTGTACTTCTTATTTGTCTTGAGATAACATTGATTCTCCCCAGGTTTATACACGGGCAGCGAGCTTCTCTTGTCCTGGGGTTCCAATTGTCCCAGCCATTTGCATCTTCTTCAACATCTTCCTCTTTGCTCAGGTATGCTTATGAAGCATCTTATGGAGAAGCGGTTCTCTTATTAGTAGGGAAGACGATGAGTTATTGTTCGGATACATCTATTTAAGCTTGTAAATGTCCTGGTTCTCTTTTGCAGTTGCACTATGAAGCATGGGTAAGATTCATTATTCTCAGCATCATTACAGTTGGAGTATATGCATTCTATGGGCAGTATCATGCTGATCCACATGCGGATGAGACAATTGTTTATCACCGGGTTCCTGTAGAAGTTCAATAGCGACGATGCAGGCAATACTCTTGTAAATAGGCATTGTACCAGTCAGATGTCTGGCATTGATGTATCTATAGCATAGGAATTCAGCCTGTTTTAGCAATAATACCATCAGGAAACACATGGTATTGGTCAGATGTTTACTATTGCATAACGCTGTATTATAGGGGCTAAAGGGCTCACCCTCTGTCAGCACTCATCGATTTCTTGCATCGTTCTTGCCTGATGTTAGTGCTGATCCAATACAAGGGTGTTGCCCCGAGATTCTTGTCCCCTGTTGTAATTTATTCTGTAAAATGTAGGGAATTGGAATTGGCTGGTTACTCAAATCAACTTCATGATCTTCCGTTTTCAAGTTGTTTCTATCCATATTTGGCCGAAAAATGTTTGTTAAATCATAAACATCTCATCATGAAATGTCCGGCATTGTACGTAACATGTAAAATAATGGATCTATTCTACGAGCGCCAATAGGATAAACATAGTGCTGCGCAACATGTAAAATAATGGATCTATTCTACAAGCGCCAATAGGATAAACATAGCGCTGCGATCATCCTCAAAATATGAGAATCTGTCTAAACGGCAGAGACCACTCGTTTTCATGCTTCTTGTTGGATTATATTGATATTTGAAGCTGAGTCGATAATAAATCATACATCGACTCTCCTATGCAACTCTTTAAGTCCAAATAAAATTAACTTGAGTGCAAGGATCATATAGATTCAAAGCCGAGTTTCCAATTCTCAAGATGAGTACTGTTCTTGTTTTTGGCTCTGACAGTTTAATGTGTACTCGGTCACTGTCAAAGCATCACAGCAACTAAACTGTCAGTTGCCCAATCAAGGGAAGTAACATTCGGCGCCCGACTGATGTAGTAACATCAACATTTCCTATCCAGTGAAACCGGCACAAATAGGATGCATAAACATGAAAACTAAACAAAATCTGTCAAATAGAAAAGCAAAAGCTCGACAAAGATTTGTCAATGGCCATATTTTCAGCATCACCTCATGCTCGTTTGTTGCAGTCCAGAGAGAGGGAAAAAGACACCATTTTAAGATTAACATATTCTCCAATAACTATGCTTCAGCCAATTACAGCTCTCAGCTGTTGTGTTCAGTTTAGTCTCAATTTTCCATATAAAATCAAAATAGAACTTCCCTTACAACGATCTTCTTGTTCATGGGAGCAGGATCGTCCACTAGCACTCTTGATGAGTGGACAAAGGATCAGATGGGCTAACATGCTCAATTCCTGATCCGTTCTGCAGGAAGACTTGACAAAGAGACCGCAAGCCTCCATTCAAGTGCACACCACGTCGGAGTAGAAACCTATGGTCCTCCTTTGGCAATCCTTGACGCCCAGCAATTCAACATCAAAAACTTCAAACTGTTTTGAGCTAAAAAACGTGGAAGGTCCCACCTACAGAAAAGACGGTCATCTTTGCATAAAGTTGATGCCAATTGCTTTCCCTCCTCTTGGAGTACTCAATTTTTTCTCCATAAATTTCCTTCAGCAAAATCAAACATCTCTCTTGCAAAAAATTTTAAGCCAGTGGCTGCACATTTTCAATGATGGCCAAAAAAAAACAATAGCAAGATCAAAGCAGAGCTAAAAAACAATGCTCAACGTCTCTATGCATCATACAATGAACGATAGCTATCATCACAAAAACCTGACCAAGTTCAGTATGGAAAGCATTTAGAGAAGGTACCCAAAATTTAAATCCAAGAACTGGGATCCAGTGAGGTCAGATGGGTGTCTATTTACTGGCTTTATGCTTCTTTGAAGAAACCAGAAGTTGGAAGTTCTTGGTTAGGATCTCGAATTATATATGTGTGGAGGCTGTATTTGCAACCAATGAAGTTGCTGACATAATCAGCCAAGCAAATGCTATGAAGCATCTTGGGACCAGTGTTAGTTTCAGGTCTTAGTATAAGGTTAAATTTTGAAGCTTGACTAGAGTGTACACCTGGTTAATGTAAATGATGGATTGTGACCATCTCCACTAACTTTCACCAATTAGCAAAAAGGTTAGGATTTTTCATCTTCTTCGTTTCCAACAAGAAACGGTCTTCCAACACAGCATTCAAACTGTGGAAACAGAAATTCAATTTACGAAACCACCAGCCAGCTTATCAAGATTCTGCATTATGCCCAAATGGTAGCTTTAGATGACACAGTGATGGGCCTTAAAGGCACGGACATACTTTATGCAGAACTAAATAACAAAGGACTGATGCATCACATGTGACATGGTGAATTATGTTTTCTGTACTTTTTTTTTTTTTTGGTAAGGATGTTTTCTGTACTTTTTCATCTTGGGTTTTCCTATATAATCAAAGACATTCTTGGGTCGCATGAAAGTAGGTATGTTAAATTAACTCTGATTCTGATGACTATAAAAATGTCATATTTTTCAAGAGTAACCTAACAATTTTATTGTTAAGAAAGAGGAAAACCGAAGGTATATGTATAGCTAACCAAGGAAGTCAAATAAAGAGAACAGAGACAGAGCAACCAGATAGCACAAGCAGAACTGGAAAAATAAAACATTAAGATTCTTACCGGTGGTCCAAGTTCTGGAGGAATAATGATTCTCCTCTTTCCCCCGGGTCTCATATCTTGTATTCCCTCCTCAAATCCTGCACCCAATTTCTCGAAATTAATAATTCGAAGCTTTCATTTGTTCTCGTTTATTTGTGTGGATAATGCCTAGGACATTTAGTTTCCAAGCAAACGAGCCGTCTTCAAGTAGTCTGCAGTCCATTATGTACTCCTAACATTTGACTGGATCTAGAAATATGCGTTGTGCCTCTTGATTCTTTTTATTTACTCAAACAAATAATATCCAAAGAAAAGGTATATATAAGTAATTATGCTGATTAACATCTCTAATCAATTATTGCAGACCTGGAACTAAACCATTGGTGCCCATACGGATTTTAGCAGGAGAACCTTGTAAGTAGGTGCTATCAATACGTCTTCCCGACTCATTGTAGCCAACATAGTGAAAAGTTACCTGCATAAGACCATTGACAAGGATTGCAGTCATCATAAGAAACAAAGCAGCGACTTTTTACCAAAGGGAAGTGGTTTTTGACATGTAGATTCATTATCATGCTTCTCATTTCCCTGTTATTCATGGAGTTTTAAATGAAACATCAAGCATAAAAGTACCAACCATCTCAACCTTAGTATTTCAACCTAACTTTCTGGAATCCCAAAAGTTTTTTGTGAATTGCTTTAACAAGCAGGGGGTCAGTTTATAAGAAACAAGGCAGTAGCATAGTATCACAGGCCAATAGTTTTAGCACGAAAATTCATTATCACGGTTCTCATTTCCCTGTTTTTATCAGATGTTAAAATGAAGCATTAAGCATAATAGCTCTAACATTGATCCTCAGCATTTTGACCTAGCTTCCAGAATCGCAAAAGTTGATTTGTGAATTTTTCACCAGGCTTGGGAATCAGTTTTTCCAGCTGTCTACTATAACATAATGCCAACGAAAACAGTATTGGACGAACAAGAATTCTGTGTTGATTAATAAAGGTGGCCAATGGTGATAAGTAAAAGAACAGATGGAAGCATCCAGAATCGCGATTTCACAAATCAGCTATTGTTGTATATGCATAACAATCCCCATTTAAATTTTACATGATGTTAGATGGTAGCCTCAGTTTTCTCAATATGTAAACAGTATTCATCAAGTTAGAAAAATTAAGGCAATAATAAAAGAACCAAGTAGAAAGATAATAATGTGGAAAACTTAAGACACCCTACCACCTATAGTTAGTACAGAACAAAACTATTAAAACAATGCTCATCTTTCGAAACTCTTTTTCTAAAATCTTTTGTCTTAGTTTTCTTTTGATCTTTTCCTAGAGAACTTGATGCAAAGGAAACTTTGCAGCGTTGCAAGTTCAAGAAATGAAGCTACAAAAATGAAAGGAAAACCTGCTGACCAGCCTTTGGACAGTCACCTGTACCAACTTCAAAATCCCGGTATATAAGTCCTGAGTCCCTCTTGATGTAATTATCTGAAGTTACCACCTTTACTTCGAAACCTGAATACAAATCAAAGCATCACATAAGTTCAGAGACTCTCTTGGCTAGGTGGGGGAGAAAAGTGTGAAATCAACCAAATAAGTCACACTGATCAGGTAAATTAATTGTCGGCAAAAAGAAATGTAGGTGCAGAAAACCATGTAAAGTAAAATCTCGATTATTATGCTGTGATATCAACCTTCTCTGATGAAACTTGGAAAGTCTTCAGGTGCATTATTTTCCTTCTGTATCCGCTTATTGAGTTCAAACAAGCGTCTCTCATCATATGGGTTTTTACTCTTTGTCTTTCCAGTGGAAGATGAACTTGGAAAGAAGACCGAAGAAACCGAAAGGAACAGCAGAAACCTCCGTTTCATCCTCTCCTCATGCCACAAAACATTCGCATTCTGCAATCTTTTGTCAACAGAAGCTATAAGAACCTTATGTCATTCAGATTATAACACCAAATATTGTATAATAATGAATTGCAATGTGAATAGAAGTTATTACCCCTCATCCATTTGTTTGTACAATAACCTCTGTCTTTCCCGCTTTTCACGCGATGAAGTTAACACGGCAGACGTTGAAAAAGTCCTGTCTGCAAGATGTACACACCATTGGAACAATTCAACAGAAACAACGGTTTAAATATTTGTTGACTATCAAATAAAATCTAGAGTGAGCAGCATGTCATGGTCTGCCACCAGCTTCAGGCGATAGAATCCGTGGCCGTCCCGTCATCAAGGCTCTCCGGAACCACAAACCGAACCGGCAGACCCCAGAACCCAACCCGGTCGGCCCCATGGTCCACCATGAACCCTCATTTTTACCTCTTTTCTTTCTCCTCCCTTTCAGACACTCAGTCAAGTGATACCCAATCAAAGCTCCATGAAAATCATTGGGCAGGGGAAAAGAAAAGAGCTTCCAGTAACCATTTACAGTCACACCCACGTTCTTCAACAAAACGTGTCCCAAAGTACACTACCGGATTTGACTCCGCGATCAACATACACGAAGCAAGCAAAACTAGAGGGGGAAAGTAGACCACGGAAAAGCGATGTAACATCAGGAAGTAGCACTACCCAGTCAAAAAAATTGACCCTTTAAGCAAGAAAAGCTCGAAGCTAATTGCGTGAGAGAGAGAGAAAGAGAGAGGTACCTTGGAGGGTTGGCGTGGGAGCTGCTAGTGAGACTGAGAAAATGACCATAACTTTCTCTTCTGGGTAGAGAGAAGAGAGAGAGAGAGAGAGAGAGTTGAAGATGTTCTTGAGTATGAATGATCCAGGAATGTGTTTAAGGATGCAAGATGAAGGAAGACATTGGAGATAAAGTGAAGATGCTCTATCCGTTAAGGACAGAACCGACAATGCACACGTGTTTTCTCGTAATTTTGAATCTCTGAAGTTCTAATTTGATTAAAAATTGTGTCTTTTTCCTTTTCAAGTATCAAAATAGTAAAATGGATTGCAAAGAAATTTTCGTTTCCAAAAATATCCCTGTATAATATCTAAAGATAATTTTGCATTTTGCTTGTGAGTGACATCCAATAATAGTATTGTCTAATTCTTTCCGAGTAAAATTACGAACAATTATGCGTAATTTGGATGCTGCAAAAAAAATTCAAATGAAAATAGGTGAAGCTTATGCTTCCATTTTTTTATGACTTCCATCTTCTGTTAAATTATTCTTGAAAATATGCTCATCAAGTCGGGAATTTTTAATAATGAGAAGAGTGATGGATAACTTTTTGAGTAAAGTGAAGTATTTCCTCCACAATATTATATCAAATAATTAATTTTTTTATTTCATCGGATTTATGATATTTATGCTTGGAAACTGTTTCCTAGACTTAGAGGCAGGAATAAGAGTTCCTCGACTAATTTGGAATTCCGGCATGTTTGGTGTACGAAAATGAAATCATGCTAGAATGGAATTAAATTGAATGAGAGTGGGAGTAAATTGAGCATTTTCTTATGTCTGTTTGGTCCCAACATGAACTGATATATATCTATTTTCGAATTGAGTCTTTTGAATGAATAATTGTTTTTAATTTGTCTCAAATTTGTTTGTCAACTTTTGACAATTTATAGCAGGTTGGATTTTTCCATTTATTTTTGAAATAAAGTGAAAAATGTCAAGAATGTATGCAATGGAACAAATCATTCACTTTACCTTATTTATATTTATGTACATGTAGAGATAGATATAGACAGATAGATAGAGAGATAGATAGATAGATGGTCTAGTAGATTTCTAATGAGTTATTGGTGAGTAAATGATTTCATGTCCATAACATTAGAATGGACTACCATAAGATATGTGATTTTCATTCTTAGAAAAAAGGAAAACAAAACAATTAATGATTGTCATAGATGAGTCATTAGAAAAGCTGAACTAGGGGGAAAAATAATTGTGATCATCTATAGTCACGATTGAAGTTTCTTCAAAATCAGAGTTCAAATGATTGGGGATCCGAACTTGTTATTAAGGGGCTAAGTTATAATCAACTCAGCCAATTACCTTGCTAGTAACCCATGGCTTTGACAACTATTAGGAGTAGCTAGGCGTAAGATTATTGAGGTCCCATATGCCAATTACTAGTGTTTATTTGTGAAGATCATCGAAATGATAGAATCTAATTCGTCTCAGATGGTTAATGCTTATTAATTTACAAAAAAGATAGGACCGAATTCCTTAAAAAATCTCCATCCTTAGGTCGAATTCTAATTTTTCACTAAATATTTTGTTTGTAAAAAAAATCCTCAACTTTCACTTTACTCTCAAATTTGGGGAAAATTACCAAAAAAGTCTTAAACCTTTTGCAATTATACTATTCATCCGGCTACTTTTTGTAAATTTTCGACTAATTTTTAGATTTATAGAACACGTGATTTGTCGATGTGCTTATAATAAAATCTCGCCCTGAACCCATCACTCTTGGTTATTATTTTAAATTAGAGATTTCGTTAGAATCGCACTCGATCGAATTTTGTCGTTATTTAAACCCCAAACTTGACAATCGATTTTTGGGAGTTTCGAAAAAGAAATAAATTGGACGGTGTCGATATTATTGTTGCCGAAGATCGAGATTATTAGGAATGGTGAAAAAATTTTTTGGATCGAAAAATTTTGGATGTGTCCGAATTTTATTATTTGGGGTTTTAGTGTGACCACCCTCGTAATGTCCATTGGTTCGAATTTGATTTTATTTTGGTCATTGGCCCTAGATTATTATTTGGGGTTTCTCTCTCTCTCTCTCTTTCCCTCTCCCATGCTGCTTAATTAAGCTAATTTGGGGTCTATTTGAGTATCAAAGTATGTGGATTGATTTAGGGCCTTAATTGGGACTTAATAAGGTTGTTTAGGTGTAATTTGGTGGCCATTTGAGGGTTGTTTCGGCACTGTTTAAATTAGAACCGAAAATGGGGTAATTTGTCCATGTTGGGAATTAATTGGTTCAATAGATGGGGGCTTAATTTTGGACCAGGTATCGGTTAATTAGGACTCGTTGGGATCCTAAGAAGTGATACTATATTTGGGGGTTGAGTTTGATTAGAACATGGCGGGCCCTGGATATTCTGCATTGAATCGGATTAAGTCGAGTGCCAGGTTACTCGGGGTTAAATGAAAAGGTTTGGGCGTGCCATTATGGCGCTGAAATTGACAAATTCATGTGTCGTTTATTTGGCCCTTGGCATGAGTAGTGCAATTGATTTTATTCCCGAGTATGTGAATGGCTTGTGTGCTGGTTGTTAACCTGATTAGAGTGCATGGGTATGCGTGACAAGCCTTTTTAATTGTTCATGTGTCGTTTATTTGGCCTACGGTTCGGGACAGATTGTTAACCCGATTAGAGTGCATGGGTATGCGGACAAGCCTTTATTGTGGCCTTCGGGATCGGGCCTACGGGTCGATAGATTGTGGCCTTCGGGTCGGGCCTTCGGTCGGGACAATTTGTGACCTTCGGGTCGGGCCTTCGGTCCCAAATAAACTATTATTGGCCTTAGGGTCGTGGTGTCGATAAGACCGCTACTTTTTTATATTGTTAATGAGAATCTAACCCGCAGGACGTTATAGTGAATTGGGCTTTGGGCCCGGTGATTTGACAATTATTACTACACCGGTTCATTTAATTATGTATTTTATTTACCCTCCTGAGGTGCACTTAGTCTAGTTTGGGATTAGAGATTTATTATTTGCTAAGTTTTTTCACGGTTGTAGTAAAACCGAATTTTCGACTTCGTCCGTAGGATGCCGAGGGATGACCCTCTTTTTGGATTCCCGCAGAGATCCAAAGAATTTTCTAGTGTACACCCTCACGGAGATAGAACAACCTATGTTAGATTTCTTCTCGGTTTTGTTTGTTTAACGTGGGAATACAGCCACCCGGTGAGTATATAGCTGCGCCATAGGAGAGGGATGGCGTGTAGGACCCCGAAAAATCGAAAATCATGCTTCCTCGGATGGTGGCGGTGAATGGACCCATGCCCTTCCCTCGGTGAGTTGGCGAGAATGAGACTATGGATGGCCCGGCCATTATGATAAGGAGGAGGGCGAAAAGTCATAGCCATAGATGTAGAGGTGGAGGACAAAGAGTTTTGGATATTGGAGAAATTCTTTGAAGTTAGGATGGACGGGGAACATTTAAAAAGAGTCATCGACCAAAGCCCTAGTTTAGGTCCCGGCCTTAGGATGAATTTTGCATTTGTCATATATTTCCCTTTTTGTGCGTGGCCTTTTGATGTATCTTTTTGTTGATCGAGGGATATTGTTTGTAAGTTTGTAAAAGAATATTTATTATGGTTTAATTTATCGCTTAGTTGTTATCTTTTGCTATTCATGGTTACGTTTTTAAAATGTTCCGGTGTATATACATATAATTTATATTTATATATATACGTCGTTTCCGCTTTCATGATGTGTTTTCTCGATTGGGTTTATGCGGATCGGTGGCGCGCAATCCTAGGAGCCGCGCCGTGTACGGCCCTAGGCGGATGATCGTGCTCCCCGTTGGGTGCGGGCGTGACATCCCTTTCCGAATTGGTATTAGAGCAGGATGCCGGGTCGGTCGGTCTAGTTGAACCTTCGAAAGTGATAAGGAGGAGTGACCATGGGTAGCCATAGGTTGACCTAGTGTGCTAAGTGTGCCTCCAGATTGTTGTGTTTGAATGTTGTAGAGATTATTTGAACCAGTATTATGCAGGTGCGGCAGGACCCAAGGTAAGTGTGCAAGTCCTTGGGTGAAATTCTGTGCCGTTGTGCTAGCTGCTTGTTGAGTGTTTGAATGCTTTTGTGTTGATACCGCCTAGGACTTAGACCCCATTAATTGGTTTAGGTCTCTAATTCCTGAACGGAATTATAACAGGTAGTTGAGCACTCAGATTTAGAAGGATGAACAGCGAAGGAGGAAGTGTGGGTAGAGTCCCAAGGAGGGGCACAGGAAGAGGAACCAGAGGTGGAGGTCGTGCTCGAGTTAGAGCCGTAGAAGACCCTGGGATGGGTGTTAGAGCGGTGGAAAACCCCGAGTTATAATCAATAGACCCCAAAATGGAACAAGTGATTGAAACCCTAAGAGAAATAGGGAAATGTTATGGGCAAAGGTGCCCAAGAGAGAGTAATAATTGAGGTCGCCGAAGCTGCAAAGAGTCACGCCATCATCGAATCAAGCCCCAGCAAAGAAGCTCAAGCTCAACCAATGATAGCAAAATGCACCGCTTGTTAGGCGCCTTAGTAGGCGTGGTGATCCAAAACCGCCCCACGCATTTGGAGAAAACGCTTGACTTGTTGGGGTGTATTGAGACGTAAAAGATTTCATTGGCGACTTACCACCGCAAAAATAATGCCCACGATTGTGGAAGGCGGTTAAGGATAGAGTATTCCCGCCACAAATATTTATTGAGCATTTCTATGGACAATACTTCTCGTAGAGTGCCCAGAGAAGAAAATGGCGGAGTTCATGAGACTGCTGGGGGCCAATGATGAGTTCAAGACGAGGCGTAGTTTTCAAGACCGCCCGATTCTTTAAGAATGGTTGAGAACCCACCGAATAGGGCTCAAGATTTAGAGATGGATTGAAACCGGATCTACGCACTCGATGCTTTTGCTAATATCGAGATTATAGGGAATTGTATGAACGAGCCCAGATTATGGAGAGAGATCAAATGGAAAGAGCAAAGAAAGACGGGGTTCAAGGTTTCATCGAATCGGACAATCGCCGCTTTGGAAAGAAACCGATAACCCATAAATCGACGGTTTGTTCCACCACCGAGGGGAATATAGGAAACCCAGCCGATGCCAACTAGATTTGGAGCTTGTTTCGCTAAGGTCGACATCGATAAAGAATTGCCCGCAAAGAACGAATTTCGGGACCTTCGGACAACAAAGAAGAAATCAGAGTGGGAAGTCAAAATAAAATTCTCCACCAGCTATCTCGGCAAAGCACCCAAGATAGGGACGGTATACGCAATGGTGCGCAAGGATGCCGAGGACACTCACAGTACCATTTCTTTTGTGATCATGCCGCCTATGCATTATTTGATCCCGGCAACCCATTCGCTTATTTCCGAGCATTTTAGATTGGTTGGTCCGAACCCGATTACTTGAAAAAAATGTTATGTGTGGTAATCCCACCGCATGATAGGGTGTTAGTATCTCTAGGGTATTGTAAAATTGTGATTGGGAGTGTTGAGAGAGGATTGATTTGGTTTTGTTAGCCATGTATGATTTCGATGTGAATGGATTGGCTAACGAAATGTAAAAAGCCGTTATGGATTTTAAGACAATCCAATTCAATCCGATTGACATCCTAGATTTGAATTTCAGGGAAATCAAGAAGGAACCTCGATCCTTGGATTTCCTCGAGAGAGGCAACCGAGATGCTCGAGGAAGGTTGTGAGGATATTTGGTTAATGTTAAAAATCCGACTTTGGTGGAACCTAAACTAGAGGAAATCCGGTAGTGTGTAATTTCCCCGAGGTATTTCCTCAGGAATTGCCAGGCTTACCGCCAGAGCGAGAAGTGGAATTTGTAATAGAATTGGCCCTAGGAACCGAGCCAATTTCTAAGGCCCCGTATAGGATGTCTTTATCGGAATTGAAAGAACTGAAAGTCCGGATGCGGGAATTATTGGACAAAGGGTTTTTCGCCCCTAGTGCGTCTCCGTGGGGAGCGCCAAATCCGTTTGTGAAGAAAAAGGACGGGACTTTGAGATTATGTATAGACTATCGGCTTGAATCGGTGATCGTAATAAGTACCCAACGCCAAAGATCGACGACTTGTTTGATCAATTACAAGGAGCGTCGTTTTCTCAAGATTGATCTATGGACCGGGTATCATCGGTTAAGAATTGGAAGGAAGATATACCCAAACCGCATTTAGAACGAGGTCCTTATGAGTTCACGGTCATGCCATTCGGTTTGACGAATGCCCCCAAGAAATTTTCATGGACTTGATGAAATAGAGTTTTTAACACCCGCCTCGTTATTGTGTTCATCGACCACTCAAGAGTCCCAGAGAGCATGAAATGCATCCTGATCGAGGTACTACGGACATTGAGGGAACACGCCGCTTTATGCAAAGTTCGCGGTTCCCTTGGACATATTGTATCGGGAGAAGGAATATCCAGAGATCCGACTAAGATTGAGGCAAAGGTTAATCTCGATCAATCGAGTTTCTTGGGATTAGCCGTTACTATCGACGTTTTGTAGGAGGATTCTCGCCGATAGCCATGCCAATCGACACGATTGCTAAAAAGGAAATTAAATTTGAATAGGATGACAAATGCGAATCTAAGTTTTCGTGGAGCTTAAGCACATATTGACAACAGCTCCGCTTTTAACTATTTCATCCGGACCAGTGGATTTGAGGTATACAATGCTTCGCTCGGCCAGACTTGGTTGTGTATTAATGCAACATGGGAAAGTAGTTGCGACACGTCACGCGCTTGAGGCCACATGAGTTGAACTATCCACCCCGACTTAGAGTTGGCTGCCATTGTTTTTGCACTAAAAATTTGGAGACATTATCTATGTGGAGAAAAGTTCCAGATTTATACGGATTACCGAGTCTCAAGTACTGTTTTTAGAAAAGAGCTGAATATGAGACAAACAGAGGTGGATGGAACTTCGAAAGATTATGATCATGACATCATGTACCACCCCGAAAAGGCGAATTGAGTGGTAGATGTGCTAAGTCGCAAATCGAGTATGGCGACATGATGATCAAGGAGTGGACACTATTGGAAAGACTTGAGACTCGAATTTAAACCGGAATTGAGCCATGTATCGAATCTGCTAGCCACCTTGAGAATTGAGCCAAAGATTCGCACCAAGATTAAGGCTCGCATCCACGGATCGGAGATTCGTAGTTGTGGAAATGGATGCCACTACAAGGAAGCAAGATTTCCAAGTGTTAGATGATGGAATTCTAAAATTTAGAGGACGATGGTGGTGTGCAATTCGATGACACCGAGCTTAAGGAAGAGATACTAAGAGAAGCTCATCGCAAAGAATTACAAGATACACCCCAAAGAAAGACGAAAATGTACTAGAATCTACGGCAACATTCTTGGTGGAATGGAATGAAGGCAGATGTGGCCAGGTATGTAGCTAAGTGTTTGACATGTCGCAAAGTAAAGACGCAACATCAGAAACTTGGAGGACTAACTGCGACCATTGGAAATTCCTAAGTGGAAATGGGAGCACATCACCATAGACTTTGTAACCGATTACCAAGAAGCCGAGAGGGGCATGATTCTATTTGGGTAGTCGTGGATCGACTTACAAAAATCAGCACATTTTGGGCTGTCGAAAGGATTTTGAGTTAGAAAGGTACGCAAAACTTTATGTGAGGCAAATTGTCGACTACATGGAGTGCGTAATTACATCGGATCGTGACCCAAGGTTTACAATTTACTGAAAAGTTCCAAACGGCTTTGGGGACAAAGGTACGCTTTAGATACCATCCACAGATCGACGGTCAATCGAAGGACAACATGCACCCTCGAGGATATGTTGAGGGCCTCGCGTAATCGATTTCCAAGGTAAATGGGAAGAGCAAAGCATTTAGTGGAGTTTGCATATAATAACAGCTATCAATCCCAAATGGTCCCATTTGAAGCCTTATACTTAATGTAGGACTCGGTGTCTTTGGGATGAAGTAGGAGAACGGCATTACAGTCCCGAGTTGGTACAGCAAACAAAGGAAGTCACCCGAGAAAGGTTGAAGGCAAACAAGAGTCGCCCATGAAAAGCTATCTTGATCGAAGACGACGACCTTTGGAATTCCAAGTTGGAGACCATGTCTTTCTAAAGGTGTCACCTATGAAAGGGTTATCCCGATTTGGCAAGAAAGGGAAGCTGAGTCCAAGGTTTGTAGGACCATTCGAGATTTTGGAAAAGATTGGTGATATGGCATATAGGCTTGCCCTGCCACCTAACTTGTCCCAAGTACACAATGTTTTCCACGTGTCGATGTTGAGAAAGTATGAACCAGACCCGACACACGTTCTAAGGCATGAAGAACTAGATGTGGACGACAGGGTGTCGTACGTGGAGAGACCAAATCGAAATTGAAGATCGGAGAGATCGTGTTTCGCGAATAAGATGATCCCGATGGTCAAGGTAGTCCTGGGAGCACCATGGGACGAGGGTGCAACCCGGGAAAGCGAGGAAATGATGCGCACCAATACTCCCATTTGTTTGAGTAGTTGATTGGATTGTAAATTTCGAGGACGAAATTTTTGTAAGGGGGAAGAATTGTAACAACCCAAATTTCGACTAATTTTTGGGATTTATAGAACGCGTGATTTGTCGGTGTGCTTATAGTAAAATCTCGCCCGAGAACCCATCACTCTCGGTTATTATTTTAAATTAGAGATTTCGCTAGAATCACAATCGATCGAATTTTGTCGTTATTTAAACCCCGAACTTGACAGTCGATTTTTGGGAGTTTCGAAAAAGAAATAAATTGGACGGTGTCGATATTATTGTTGCCGAAGATCGAGATTATTAGGAATGGTGAAAAAGTGAATTTTTGGATCGGGTGCTTAATTTGACCGGTAGACCACCCTCGTAATGTGTCCGAATTTTTTATTTTGGTCATTGGCCCTAGATTATTATTTGGGGTTTTAGTGGACCGTTAGGCCTTTTTCCCGAATTTAAATCGGACCGATAAGCCGATTTTTAGTTTGGACCGTGTCCATTGGTTCACAACGTTTTTTTTTCTCTCTCTCCTCTCTCCTCTCTCCTCTTTTCCCTTTGCGTCCCTTCCTCTCTCTCTCTCTCTCTCTCTCTCTCTATAATTACAAAATGTTTAGGACTTTTTTAGTAATTTTCCCCTCAAATTTGTCCTCACCATCCAAAAATTGGTGTTGTTACTTATGAAGGTGAGGGTGAAGAGGCAAGTTCTCCGACTACCCACGATGTTGATAATTTTTAAGAAATTATAGGCAATTTTTTAATGTATTAGTAGATTTGGTACTGGAGTAAAAGTTAGAGTTTGTTTTAGATAAAATAAATTCAGGTCGGCATTGAGATTCAACCCAAAGTTGGAGTTTTTTTAGAGAACTAGACCAATTTAATTCCCTTGAAGTTCATAGATAAGTGCAATCTAATTTCTAAATCGATTCCTAATGACCGAATTTGGCTTGTTATAAAAAACTCGTAATAAGACTATGTCTATCTATTCTAAATTTCTAATATAAATCATCCTATTTGTTCTTCATCATGTTTCCTAAAAACAAATAATCCAAACAAATGTCTCTTTACGGACCATCTAGAGAACATCTGCAATTTCCATGCAAGTGGCCGGTGACATTTTCATCTCATAACCCTCCCGCAGACCTCTCCATTGCTGAATCTATTCACTTGAAAACATCATATGCTTCAATCTGCTCCTTCGTGAGGATGGACTCTCCATCCCCTGTTGTTACTCTGATCAAGAACTCGGACGGTACGCTAAGACGGGCGATTCACATCTCTTCGAAAGAAAAAAGAACTGCCCACCCTGTCGAAACCCCTAGCCCTCTGCCCCAAGATGACCAGCACGCAACAGGGCCGTGGCGGAACTTGCGGCCTGAGAAGCACGCTGCCGCCACGACGCTTCCCTATCAGAAGAATATGAATATCGAAGCGGAGAGGAAGATGGAAGAGATCGAAGAGGACTTCTCCTTGACTATGGGAAAGGGACTGCCGTGGAGGACGCACAAGAGATTGGGGAGCACGCGACGGCATTATGTCAACAGCGTTTATTTCCCGGGTTCGAGCTTGGGTCTGATCATGCTCGACAAGCACGAGATTCATAAAAGGAGCAGAAATTAGAGCTTCACTGTTACTTTTAAGAGATAGATCTTCTCATTATTAACCTAGCGCCTAGGGCACACAATTTTTTGATTGTTAAGGGATATGAGGACAAATTTTGTCTGGTTCCTTTTTGCTTGTTTTAATGGTTTCTAGTTTATAATTTTCTTGATAGGAGGAAAATTGTCCAACCTATAGTTGCCAGTGCGAAACTGATCAGTAAATGAGTTGTTTATTTCACTGCTTGGGTTTGGGTTCGATCTCACTCGACAGGCACCAGAGATTCATGGAAGAATCAGAGATTAGGGTTTCAATGTTCATGTGCACTTTAACGATTGAATTTTCAATTTTTTTTTATCATTAATCTTTCTGCTAGGGCGTACTTTTGGGAACATGAGGGTGCGAGTGCAGATTTTGTTGCGGTTCTTTTGTAATTCTTTTCCTATCATGGAGTCGTGGATGTTTAATCTTTTCTGGTCATATATTTTTCTGGCTAGATGGGAGGAATTTAGAGTCTGCACAGTTTCGAGAATCTGCGGCTTACATCAAAATCTGTATTAAGTTCATGGTTGCTTTTCTACTTCTTCTAATTTGGGTACTGAAGAAGTTTAATTTTGCAAAGTGACTTCATGGGTATTCCGCCTACTCAATTCACCGTAGTTAGAGGTTCATAAATGATAGCGAAACTTATTATTCAGCTGACTTTGGAAAAGAAATCATTTGTGCCTTATTTTGACATTTATCTTTAGTCTGTCTCGCATGAATTCGTTGTTTTTCTTTTCTAACTTTTAGCCTTCGAGGCAAGGCTGTACTTGCAAGTTCGAAAGTCATCAGGAAATCAAATGTTTGCGTTGTCTTTGTGGAAAGACTTGCCAAAGAGTCTGTCTTGTCTTTTTCAATAGACCAATCTATCATGGAGTACAGCAAGTGTCTAACACTGTCTCCTGCTTGATTGCTATTACAATGGTCTGTCCGTATCTAAAGACTTCAGCCGCATTTAGCTGAGTTGTCAAGGTACCCCAGCGTTAGGATTAAAATCGTTCTGTGATATCTATAAAGACCCTCTCTCTCTAAACGGTGATGTAATGTTTTTTGTGCTTTCTCGTATTTGAGTAGCACAACATGATACAAGATTGTTGTGATGCAACGTTATCTTCTACTAAATCTTGACAAATTCCAGTTCTACAACACGATGTAAGATTACGCAAGAGCACTCTAGAGAAGGCATCAGACTTTCGCTGAGAAATTTGTTGCCAATGGCTGGCACCGTCCAATTTTCTGTTCAAAATCCCTCGCTATTCTTGTTTCTTTGAATACAGTTCCAATGAAGATCAAATAAGGCGCAGGCCACACTGGTTAATATGGAGATCAAATAACAATTCTTCCAAACATAATTGGGTTTTGTTATTTACTGATTGCTCCGTTACCAATTGGTTATTGCTTGATAGTTGAATTTTATTGTTTGTAAGTGAAAGTTGATCGCCGTTGTGACCCATTAGATTGACTGATGCAGATAGATTTTGATTTTCTTGCATTTGCAGAAAGCAGGACTAATTCTTCCTGCTCTCGAGCGAAATTGTGGAAAATCTCCAATGTCATCATGATAATATGCAGCAAACCTTTTACTTCTCTTGCTCGTGTAATTAATACTGTTTCTAATTAGAATGCAATGGAACCTTCATATGGAAGTGATTATTCCTCTATGAGCTAATGCTACTAGTATTTCCAAGATTGCTGCCATGCCTGTCAATCCAAGACCGAAAAACTTGCAGATAGGGAAGGCCCACATTTCTAATGTCAGTCAAACGAGGTTCTTATGTAGCATCACTGATCAAAAAATACAACGTTAATGCATATTGCCGAGGGATCATAGATGCATCAGAAGTACTTGGAGATGGTAAATCATATTTGAAGATATGAATTTTGATGTGGGCAAAGTAAAAACTAAAGAGCCATAGGTCTTATGCTTAAGAGTTCCTTTGACATGATTGCGGTTGAATCATAACTGTGTATAGTGCTACACTTATGCTGTAAAACACTGTAATTAACATGTATGGTAACACATGTTCTAGAGCTACAACACCTTAAATTTGAGTGAGACAGCGTCCGTAAACCCTATTTTAAACTATAGTAACTGTGGAGGCGCTGCGGCTGCAAGTTGTTTGCCAAGCACATACGAAAGCTACAATACCCCTTTTTACAACTAA
The DNA here is from genome assembly GCA_024733475.1 of Syzygium grande. Classification (NCBI taxonomy): domain Eukaryota; kingdom Viridiplantae; phylum Streptophyta; class Magnoliopsida; order Myrtales; family Myrtaceae; genus Syzygium; species Syzygium grande. Next base: position 8,854,563 of record JAMXDD010000002.1, on the reverse strand, counting down.
AGTTGCCAAAGAAAAGCTGTACCCTACAACTTTCAGAAGTTGAAAAACTTTATTGAAGTTTGGTTTGAATTGTTTGACATTTAACTTCCCCCAATAACAACAACATCTTGTCCACCCTTTCTTCATTAGCTTCTAGCACAATTATATCTGGACATTAATGTTGGTTCTGCAACTTCCTTCCATCTAATTGGCAATAGTTCAGAGGAAGTGCGCTTAGTGATGCAGTAGCATTAACAACAGGAGAGCTTGTGTCCGCAATCTACAAAGGACCTTAACATTTCTTTATTTATCATGATACACTCCTTTACTTTGATGTTTACATTGGACTTATTTCACAATGATACACAAAACGCAGCTAATTAGCTTCATATGCAAAGATTAGTTATAGACCAGTGAGAGAATATGCAAAACGGCGTAGCATAATTAGAGCATCAACCTTTGTCGTTTGGGGAGCGATATTGACACGTGGCCGTTGTACTTATCCTACATGAGCATTTCAATTTGAAAAATTGAATGAATTGAAATACCGAGTCAGTGCACTCTATTATCGTAGTGAATCCACCAATCTTACCTTAAAAGGTGAAAATTTATGTACCTGCTTTATTATTGACCGATTAGGCTTATCGGAGTCGCTCACTAAAAAGAAGCGAGGAGTGCATTCGCTCCGATGAGATTGCACTGGAAAGTTTATCGCGTTTCAGCATTCGCTTAAGGAGGCGTACTCGGTAATGTACTGTATCTCATGATTTTTTATCCCGATCACTGCACATGCATGCCTAAATCTCTTAGATCTATGACAGATTTGTCTATGATTTCATTTCTGAAATGTTCTTGTGTGATTCCTAGATTTTCTCTTGGTATAGATCTTCCAAGCAGATCAATTTTCATTCTTTTATGCTTTTATGAGTAAAGAAAACCTAATCCATGGATCCAAAGGTGTTTGCAGGTTGATTTTTTTGTGGTTTTTTTCCCTTTGAGGAGTTGCCGGAGACCCTTTTCCAGAGCATTTATTGTGCTTTTCCGAAGAGTTGACCGGTAACTCTCTCTCCGGGGAAACGAAGCAAAAGGGAGTTGGCAAAGAACCGCAAAAAGAGGGGTAAAGACAGTATATTCCACGCATGAATGTGTTGATCTTTTTTGTTTTTGCCCTAAAAAGATGATGGTCGGTGGATTTTCTTCCCCAAAGCCAAACTATCACAAGGAAATCCTTCAGGAAGACTTGATGCTTGTTTTTTAATATGTTAAATTGCATCTCCGCTCTCTTGATTTACCGATCGTGTAATTTCATAGCTCAATTTCAGTTCTTGCCCTGCCAGAATGGTATGGGGGAGAACTATTGAGGGAAAATATTTCAAAACACCTTGAAAAGCTTTTAATCGATAAAATACAATTTTGGACAAATATCCTGCAATGAAAATGGTTCTTTAATTTCAAATCTATAGTTTTGAAGCCAGGTGATTTATGATTTTACTTCCAAATTTTTCTGTTGCATGGCAGTTGCTATTCTCTTGTACAACTCCAAGCCCTAATTAATGCTGAAAACCAGTCCTCTATAATAAAATAGTGCTTGCGCTAAGGTATCGTATCAGCAAGTTGTGATTCAGTGATTTTCTTTGGGTGATCTCATTGCTGTTTAGGGGAATTGATGGAAAAGCACATCGAAACCTTGGGTATTTAGAAAACCTATTTGCTTACTATTTGGCCTTTTTGTGTTATTTCAATAGTCATTTTCATTGCATTCTTTAAAATGTTATTGTAGCCTTTATCACAGTGCAATTACTTAACCTTTCACTGACAACGTAACAGTATACTCATACTTATTTAGCTTTACATACTGATTGTCTATATGGCTCGTGAATTTTGGTTTAGTAGAAGTTGATGCCTTACTCTTTGTTGATCAGGTTGTTGTTAGTCAACAATAAATATCAGAAGGCATAAAACTAATTTTTTTTTCTTTTGGTAGGAGCTACAGTTCTTGTTTGTTTGAATGAACAGAGGGATCAATCAATGCATCATGTCTAGTGAGGAACGTAGGAGGAGCTCTAGGATATCTGAACTGGAAGCGAGAAATGCGCAGCAGAGAAGGCAGAAGGAAAATGCACAGCAGAGAAGGCAGAAGGAAATCAAGATGACCTTAGACAGCGAAGATGAACAATCCAATCGCAAAAGAGGAAGGAAAAGGGTCAAGACAAGACCATTGCAAGATTTGATATCTAATCCTGCAGAACGACAAGCTTCTGGAGTTGAACCACCAGCGAAGAAACCGGTACTCTATAGCATTATTTTCTAGTATACTTCATGCTCTCACTCCCATAGTTTGCTTAATTTGCATGCTTGAATTCTGACCAACGTTATCAGGAGATACACCACACTTTTATTCAGTTATTGGCTAGTTTAGTGAATGTTGTCATCAATCAGTCTCGTAATACTTTGAGCTGCCTTGGGAGATCATGCAATACATATAAAAGAAAACAAGTAAGTTTTTTGTGGTCCTTATTGAACTAGCGTTGGTACATCGGTTGACACCATTTATGTGTGTTATTGCTGGTGCTTTTTGAATGGTAGAATTCAATTATTAAGAGAAAGATTGTTACTACTGATTATAAGCGAGATTGAGGCTTTAGAAGTTTCCTGATCATTCATTTTCTAGGGTTTCATGTATCATGTCTTTGACAGTTCTGTATCGGGATAAATATGTAATGATCAATTGGTTGTCAGTTCATCTCAAGAGAAAGGTTTTGAGGTTCTGCCATTGTTGCTCAATCCCATCTTGTTACCCCAGTTTTTGATGCAAGTTTGTCTCTATCATGCACTGGTATCAAGAAAAGCGAAAAGCGAAAAATATATGGCTTTGTTTGGAGTCCGTGTGAGAAAGCAACTCAAGTATATATAGCCATTTCCTTGGAGGACGTAAGAAAAGTTGTTGGACCATCATGTTCTTCATTTGTTGGAGATTCCGTGGTGCATAAGTCATTGAAGAATATTTATTATATTACAAAAATTGTTGTAAGCCTTATAATATGCTTTCACAATACAATATACACGTTGCTATATTTTTCAATATTCTCCCATGGAATGATAGCCTATCGGCTTAACTCTCCATTAACATCAACTCCAGTGCAGCGACGCCTTCAAAAGTATAGAGCTTCGCACAAATGCTAGTAAGCTTTCTTCCTAATTCATTACTTCGATCTTTTCAATCTATGGTACTGAAAGGATTTCTGAGATTGACTCAAACAATGTATTTCATGAAGCAACTCCAGGGGATTCCAGGACCCCCCTACCGGATCAAAGCAAGCTCGAGTTGTTGCTCATTCTTTTGCAAAGGTATGGCTATGTGAAAAAATTTGTAATCTGGGCATTGAAGACTCATCTCCTGTAGAGATATATTTATAAAACCAGCTCCATTTGGGTTTTATAGGTTGAGTGATTCATCGAAACTTATCTTAATTCGCATTAAACTGTTGTTACGGTTGTGACCATCTTCTTGATGGTGATGATAATGATAATGCAGGAGAGACTCGAAGGAAATATTCGCGGAGCCAGTAGACCCTACCAAGGTTGGTACCTCAGTGACTTTTTTCATGTACTGCATCCGGGTATTCCGAATTGTTGATTATGACCTATATATATTTGTTTTGAAAGGTTAAAGGCTATCAAGATGTCATTAAAGATCCAATGGATTTTGGTACAATAGGGATAAAGCTTAGCAGAGGCAAATATAATGCATTGGAAGACTTCGAGGTTGGTCAAGAAAATCCTCCTTTTATCTTTTGATGTATTTCAAAGCCGAATGATTGCTCATAGCTTTTCTAGACTGCTTGAAAGATATCTCACCAGTCAAATGGTGCCCTTGCATGCCTCTTTTTATAAGAAATAGCGACCAAGAGAAATAGTATAATATTTTACTTCTCTTGCTTAGCATAGGAATATGCACTTCTTTGCCCTCGACTCCAATTTATCGTCCTTATCATGGTCATACACGGGACATCCAAACATTAATAGGCTCTAGTAATCTGCAAGTTGATTAGTCCACACTTCCTCTAGAATCCAGAACCAATTGGTAGATGCTCGAGATTTGTTAATCAGGTGATGCGCCAAGTTCCCACCCTCAACCTTAGAAATCTCGTGACAAACCAGCATAGAGAGCAAACACCAGGTTCTCTCAAGTAAAGTCCTGTTCGTTCGTCCTGCAATCTCTCTATGCTTGCATAGAGAACATCTAAAAGCCTTTCTCTTCGATCTAGACTTACATTTGCCCTCTCTCAGAGTTCCTACCTCTGATCATCAAGCTCTCTGCTGCACTTCTCTAACCAATATCCTGCAACTTCTTCTGCCATTCTTTCGATAACAGTGCAAACATCACTTGCTCCACCAATGTAGTCTCACTCCCTTTCATGACTGAATAACAACTGTGCTCATAAGAACTCAGTAAAGAATAGAGTTACATCATAGCCTGACATTGATCAGATGACTTTGTTAAATTCTATCCGGTGATCATGAATCGATGTTCCTTAAGCCATCTTGAATGTGAAGAAATGTTGGATTAGAAGAAACTTCTTTGAGAGGGATCTCAACATATACAACGCTTCAATTCTTTAGCCCAAACTGCAGCTGCACTCTTCTCATCTGCCACTTCAACCAAAATATTGTCTCCTAAATTCAACTGAATAATACTTCTAGCCTTTTCAAGATATCAGCTTCTTTTTCGCTTTCATCCTCAGAAAACTTATTGTCACCCTCAAATGCTAAGTCCAAGCCCTATGTCTCAAGTAGCGTTTGCATCTTAATGGGCCACAAGCTGAAACAATTTCTGTGACTTATGTTTTGGATATTATAGCACTAGTGATTTTCTGTTTCGCAAACGAAAATTTATTATGATATTACCAAAAGGCCTTGTTTGCATTAATTTCTGTGCCTCTCATTTGAAGCAATGTATATGAATTGCTTCAAATGAAAAATGGCCTTGTATACAGACACAGATAAGTGAATGAGTCTAATGCATTGCTTCAACTTGAAAATAGCTTTGTATACATACACAGATAAGTGAATGAGTCTAATCTTTTGTTGTCCAGTATAGTATTCGATTCTCAAGGCATATACTTTATAAAAGATATAAAAAGCCTAGTCTGGGAAGCATGTGGAAAAACATATCTGGTCATTAATTATTTTATTTGCAACAGAAAAGACTACTTACTTTCAGAGATATTTGTTCACTCGTTTTTTTATTCATGTCAGCATGACGTGTTCTTGGTATTTGACAATGCAATGAGGTTTAATCAATCCAGTACCGTCTATTATAGACAGGTATAGCCATCACTTCTTGTTGATTCTTGGTGATTATGTTTCACATGGTGAAATTCCGGTTATCTTCTTTCTAACTGAGGATGTGTGTTCTTCAGGCTCGTGCTATAAGAGAGGTAGCTGAAAGACTATTTCATGCCCTCAGAACAGATCTGACAAACTTTGAAAGCCATTTTATCCCGGTAACCAATCGTAGCGGCAGATGGACTAAGGCTGAAGCCAGACTTCTGAATTATACGGACCAGATGAAATCAAGCAGTAGGAGATGCTCAATTGTTCTTTTATTTATTGTCAAAAGGAACTGTTTTGCTAATGCACGTTGGAGTGTGCATAGACTATCCTAAGGCTACTTTGTTTTACTGGACGCTTACAAAATTATGTTTGTTTTGCATCTCCCAGTGTTGCAAACATAGTTGAATTTTCATTGAATAATCTAAGTCGTATTTGGTCGGAATTATTCACTCAATGTTTTCATGTTTTGATGCTTCCTTATGCAGAGGCAAAAGGTAAAAGAAATAAGGATTCTGCATACCAACGCCGTCAAACTTATCAGGCCCCTGGCAAGGAAAAGTCACTTGCATCAGATGTTCCCAAGAATAGAAAAACTCTAATTGAAGTAAGCAACCTGAATCTTATGAGTCTGTCTACATATTTAGGTAGATCAGAATATACTAATTGTTAAAATAGTTGATCTGGATAACAGTTGAACATGATAAGCCGATTAAGAATGTAGTTTGCCCTTATAATTTGTGCTGTTAACATATCTTTGTAACCTATCAGGTGGACCCCCACTATAAGCTTCACCTTTGTGGTTTTGATAGTATGTGAAATTTTTCGCCTGCGACTTATCTGTGCTCGTTATTATGCGGTGTTTTGTAGGCAAAAGAACAGTTTGACTATAAGGGGAGCCTCATGCGGTATATTAAGGATTTGGGGCCAATGGCGAAATTCATCGCGATGAGGAAATTATGTCAGAACTTGCCCCAAGGCTCTGTTCCCCAAAATGAAGTTCCGCACTTGCAGACGCAAGCTGTCACGTATGACGTTCCTAACATATCACAGGGCTCTTTTCACCAAGTTGCAGCTGCAAAGTCGGTTCACCAAGGCTCTGTTCACCAAAATGCAGTTCCTGCACTAACTGAGTTTTCTTACAGAAATCCTACAAGACCTCCTCATCTCAATGTAGGAGCTCAATCAAGTAATTTCTATGGAGGGAATGTACAATCGATTGGAAGTATGAATCGAAGTGAAGATCCGAAGTTTATAAGTCCTGAAGCTAATCACACACTGGCGTACCCCGCTCATCAGACTGGACAGGGAATACACTACATGAACAAGGGGTTAGACATGGGTAATGATTCTGAGAGGAACATGACTGTCGGGATTCCATATTCCAGTTCTTCCGACACGCCCACTGCTACAGCTCTGTATGGCAACCCAAATCCCTTCGCTGCATGGAACATTGCCCCTGATTCTCAAGGAAGTAGTTTCTCTGATATGATGGTGGATGGTATGAAGGTTGATGGGCCACCGAAAATGGGAGACGTAGTTTCTTCCCATCCAGGAACGCAAGCGATAGTGACAAAAAGTAGCTGTCCTCTACTTCCTTCTTGGCAAGAGCCTTCTCAAGGTGGTAGCTCCTTCCCCGGGAATGATTATAAAGATCTTGGCTGGAAACTGCAGGCTGCACCCATCCCTGAAGAGAGCTCACCTCGCGTTGGTCAAAGGTCAAACTGGTTAAGCCCAACCTATGAAGGCAGCTCAAATGGTGCAGGGCGGCTTCCTCACTGGTTAAGCCCAAGCAATGCAGGCAGCTCAATTGGTGCAGGGCGGCTTCCGCACTGGTTAAGCCCAAGCAAGGAAGGCAGCTCAATTGGTGCAGGTCCGGTGCCTAACTGGCTGAGCCTAAGCCATGTAGGTGGCTCAGATCAAGTTTCCAACTCTGCAAACCCAGTGACACCGAAGCCTCAATTCTTCGAGTTTTTGTGCCCCCGCCAATCCGGACCAGCAGAAGTTGATGTCAGGGGGCACGCTAGAATTCCAAAACCACCGGTCCAGGCGCCCCTGCATGATGCACGGCCTGGGAGTGTCTTTGATGTGCAGGATGCTGGAACTCGTGATCCTAAAGGGAAGTCAGTCTTGGAAAATGAAGGCGGTATGCATCACCCGTCTCCATCTCCCAACGTTCCTAGATGGTTCCTTGGTTAATTTGGTTTCGTGAGAGTTTGAGGACGAGCTTTTGACTCATCGAACTCCTTTATTTCGAGTTATGGTTGGAGTCATGTGGATTTGATAAGACGAGCTTTTGACTCATTGAACTCCTAAATTTCGAGTTGTGGTTGGAGTCATGAGGATTTGATAAGAACATATCGAACCGAGTCACTTTGTTTCCATTACTCCTTATGCAGGGATTCAGAAAACTGCTTGCTTTTATATAATGAACTCCATGTTTGTCTGGTACGTCGGAAATTACCCATTTTGTAGGTTTTATATTTGGAATTGCTTTAGAAAAGGGTGAAATTGTTAGTGATAATTAGGAAGATTGCTTCAGGCAAGGCACAAGTTGCTCGGGGACAAAACTAAGAAAGTTGTCCACGTCCGATACCTTAGCCTGCTCACTTTTTTGTAGGAAGTATTGTTCTTGATCATCTACCATATATTTGATGGAGATAATTGGCCAATTTTAGAGGCAATATGCGCAATTCTAAGACATGCAAAGAATGTTTTTAGGACAGCTGAATTTTAGGTGATTCTTAAGATTAGTTTTCTTGTTTATTAGTCGGTTAAGAAATGAGAGTGAGTTTAATTATTGATCTAACTTTACGTTCTTTCGCATGAAAGGAAGAGGTGTGGATCTCTCGTAGTTGAATATTTTGCTGGATTTGTATGCATGTTTAGACATGAATCATTTATCAGGTGTCTCACTGGTTGATGCTTATGGTGGACACGTGGTGTATGTGTAAGCAAATTGCACTTCTGCCGCCACAGAAGTTTATTTATAAATATGAGTAGTGGAATAGGCGTGGCCTACTTGAAATGGAGAGAATCGGCACAAAGGGAGAGAGAGAGAGAGGGACAAAAAAAATAACTTAGCCGAATTCGGAAAATAAGGTAAAAGAAAGAAACCGAGAGAGAGAAGAAGGGGTTTTGGTTCACTTACCTTTCGAAGGTCTCGACAAGGCGGATTAATTTCGTTTCACAATGCCTGGTAAGGGTTCGAATTCTTTGTCATCTAATCAGAGTAATTTTGGAGGAATGGTATAAATTAGAAGTTATGTGAATTTTGAACTGTGTGATCCGATTTAGGAGTTGTTAAGCTGTGAAATTTTGTAGAAATGATAATTTAGGATGTTATGGAACCGTGGGGTTTGATGATAATCAATTATGAATTATGGTTTGATTGAGATGGATTTTTAAAGTTTCACTTGCAAATTATACGAACCGGACAATATGCATAACGGACAAAGATGAATGTTCACTAAAAACAAGTTTCTTTGTTAGCAAGTACGAGCCGATTGGTTGACAAACAAGTGTAGTTTAGTCGAGTCGTTTGTTAGAGAAGTATGCTACTCAAATTTTGATATTGTTTTTCGATTACTTCCACAAGTGCGTCAATTCGAGTAATCTTTGTAGATTGGTTTTCAGCTTTACTAAGTGAGTGGTACTTTCTGTCACGCCCCAAACCCCATCAAGCTCGCGACATCCCACTCCGGTCGAAATGATGCGACGTCCTAGGAACATCGCCGACCCAACCCAAACATCAGAGTCACATGCGGAAGCAAATATAAAATCCCCGGACAAAAAGATGACGATAACGGGGTAGAACAACATAAGAATCAAACAACAACATCTTCATACAACACCAAATATACAAATATTATATTACAAACATATATAGCAAACTAGCATCCAAAATCACCGTCATAACAAAATATTAGGGATTTGGTTATCTTAACTTCACTATCGGATAACCCAAGTTAAACAACCCCTAAAATACCCTAGGGAAAGCCTACTGATCATCCTCCTTTCCATTTTGCTCCTGATTTTTTGGGCTTGAATCTCCGGAAACTTACACCGCAATTCCACCGAGCACCAAAGGTGGTTCCTCGAACTTCCAAAAAGAGGAGGCAGACTTCTCAGGTCTACGATTGGGGGTCTGAAATTGTGGATTATATAATTATGAGACAAATCTCAATAAGTATATAACCCCAAACCCCACGTAGGCACTCATGTACCGCCAGACGAAAACACGCAAAATACACAATCTACAAACAAACTAATAACCACACACGACCCTACCTGGAATTCATCATGCATGTTCCTGTATGTTAGACCATAATACAACCAGCATATCACAGCAATACATCACAGACGCGCGTGTGCCTCAATTATAAGATAGAAACCACTTGGGCACGTCCCATATCGTGCCTAGCAGTTTCTACCCCTATAATTAAGCATCATATCACGCGATACAAACACACTCGCACACTAACTCACACCATGCGTCACTTTCTCAAATCTTGCACCTCAAGCCAATTTTCTCTCATTCTCAACTTTCCACCACTACTGCGCTCGCGTAAAACGCATCGGGCCAATAGCAGTTTTCTGACCTCGTCAGGCATCGACACCCCGTCGGGCCGGGCATCGTCACCTCGTCAAGGATGGCATCGTCCCGCGTAAACGAACACGCCTCGGGGCGGAATCCTACACACACTTTCCTTCTACCGCGCCCGCGTAAAACGCATCAGGCCAATGGTCTTCTGACTTCATCAGGCATCGACACCCCATCGGGCCGGGCATTATCACCTCGTCAGGGACGGCATCGTCCCGTGTAAACGAACATGCCTTAGGACGGAATCCTAAACACACTTTCCTTTTACCGCGCCTGCGTAAAACGCATCAGGCCAACGGTCTTTTGACCACTCAGGCATCGACACCCCGTCGGGCCTGGCATCGTCACCTCGTCAGGGACGGCATCGTTCCGCGTAAACGTACACGCCTCGGGACGGATCCTTTCCAACAAATCCTACATTTCGTATCTTCGTTCCACTCATACCACATCTGTCACACGGCCACACCTACACACGGCAGAACACATACACCTCACACATACATGGCCACGCACAAATTCACATCTCACGTACACTTTGCAAACGCACGTTCTCATCACACGAACACGCTACCGATCACACACATGCTTGGCACGCGAACTCAATGCACAATCACACCCACACACCTCACGGTCACACACGTGGCACACTGCCAATCACACTCAGTCCAAAACACATTTCAAACTAGCCCACGACCACAACTCGCACAACCACATATACAATTTGATTCAAGGAAATACCTCACAATCAATTGCACAATTCAGCTGCAATCATTCCACACCATCTCATCCCTATCCGAGCCTATCAAACCATAAATTTCCAGCCACTAAATCAGTCCACAATCACCAATTATCCAGCCTCTATCTAAAACCCAAAACAGCCACATAATTCACCCTAAACCGAGCCCTAAACAAGTCTAACAATACCCGAGGTCCTAAATGATATTTGGCGAAAATACTTACCCTATAAAAATAAGACTAGCTGGCTAGATGGTGACCAGGATAGCGGAACAATAGCAAGAAGAGAAGCAAAGTCGCCACGCCCAAAGGGCGGCCGGGCCGAGCCTGCTTGGACGGATGGTTAGGCGGGCGACTCACGGCTGGCTGGGGGTGGCGACAGCGATGTACAGGGCAGGGGAGGGCGGCTAGAGGTGGCTCGGTGATGGCTGGGCTGATCGGAACAGTGAAACGGCGAGAGAGAGAGGAGAGGCGGACGGTGGGTGCTTGGCCGGGAAGGGGAAACAACCGGCGGTGTGGTCGGGCTGGGTGGGCGATCGGCGCGGCATGAAATGGTGGCCGGGCTAGCCGGGCTTCCTCACGCAAGGGAAGGGGAGAGAGAGAGAGAGAACCGGTCGGGTGGGGAGGGGTGAGGAGAGAGAAAGAGAATGAGAAAAATGAGAGAGAGAGAGAAAGAAATGAATTTAAATAATCTAACCCAATAATTGTACCCTGAAAATTACTAAAATACCCTTCTAACTTCCCCTCTGATCCAATGGCCACGATTGATCTTATCTAAAATCTAACGGCCCACGATTCTCAAAGGGCATTCTTGCCATTATCCAAAAAGGTGAGGGGCATTCTTGTCCTTCATAATATCGGCCATACAGGGTATTTCTCAGTCCCCTGACTTAATCAAGTCCTTAAAATTTGTTCGCGGTTCCAGGGGCAAAACGGTTATTTTCTCGGTCCCGAGTTGAAATTCCATTTTTCGCCCGTACCAATCCCAAATGTGAGTGGCCAGCATAATATGGTGTCAGAATTGTGAAAATAGTCTCTTAAGCTCTCGAAAATCGACTGCAAAGTCCTGGGGATTAAGATAATATTATTTTTCACTTCCGAGCCAAAACTCCAATTTTTGACCGTAACAACTCTAAATGTGCGTGGCCACCCCAAAATGTTATTGGTCTCGAAAAATAATCTCATACGGCCTCAAAATCAACGTTGATGTTCAAAGGGGCAAAATCGTAATTTTCCCGGTCTCGAACCGAAATCCATTTTTTTTGCAGAAATGAGTGGCCCCAAGGTTGCCCAAGCCAAAAACGTCATCGGCCACTCAAAATTGTCACTTTCAAAATTCTCAATTCTCGAGCCCGAATTCCAAGAAATGACTAAAATCGAACAATCGCAACTTTAGCTTATCTCTAGCTAACGGGTAACTCATTGGGATTACACGCTCTCGACCCATGACCAACATCAAGTCAAATCACGTTTAAGTTTACTCTACCCAGGACGACCTCGATTGTCATATAATTACGAGGGTCAGTCGCTAGTTCCCTTTGGACACGATCAATCAGATAGATCGGTCTCGGTTGACCTAAAACATTCCCTCGTCAATTCTTATGGTCGAAGATCGAACCAAGGTCAAGTTCTTTGGGCGTGCGAACTCAATCCCGCAATGGCCTTACCCCTAAGGTTAGCATCCCGAGAATGCGCGGGTCTCGGGTGAGATCTCACTATAGTGCATTGATCAATTTCATTTCTTAAATCCGAGGAAAAAGATCGAAAATTCAGTCTGTTACACTATCTCTTCTTTGAATTTATAAACTCCTATTTCAAAAGCGATATGGATTAGATATACTATGAGTTATAAAATGACATGTTTATTGCATAAAATCTGGATCGAGCATTTATTACCATTTTGTTTATTTGAAATGGAAAAATATATTTTAATTACAGTTTGAGTTGATTACCTGTAAATGGTTTGCACAACCTTTTACGAATGAATCACGAAAAGTTTACAATTTCTTGAATATGGTTTAATAAATGTTCTTTGATATATATTGAATCGTGAAAAGATATATGATTTGGTTATCGAACCTGAGTTTTGAGATGGATCTGGTTTTGCATTGTGGATTATTGAGGGATTATATTGGTGGATTATGCAGATGTCATTATGAATAGAACCCATTGGGGGGTTGAGTATGTATACCGTTATTAGGACATCCTTCTACGCCAAACCACTAGTTGATATTGGTAGAGATCTAGTTAACTGGTAAACTTAGTCATCTTTGTCACGGGATTAAGCATGATTGTAGTTAGATATTGAGCATTAGGGGTGTGCATTGCAACGATTTTGTGTTCGAGAACCGATTCTGCTAAGAAATGATTCTTTTTTATTATGTGCCTGAGAACAATTTCTAAACATTTGAAGACATTTGGTAACTGCCCAAAATTTCTATTCTTAGAATAGAAAAAGAATAAAAATACGTTTGGTAACTACACAAAATTTCTTTTTATTAATAATATTTTGAATATTTTAATGTTTCTTTCTTTTTTTTTTTTTCTTTTCCTTGGCCATGGCCGGTTGCCGACGTCGACAACTAGCCACAGAGCTAGGCCCGGCGAGGTGTTGCGGCCCTCGCCGCTAGCCTCGCCAGTTGGGAAGACAAGGTTGGCTTCGCCTTGGCTAGGCGAGGCTCGACCTCGCCCAAATCTGGCGAGGCCGACCTTGCCGTCGCCACCCCCGGGATTTGGCGAGGTCGGCCTCGCCATGGCCAGGCAAGGCTCGATCTAGCCCAAATTTGGCGAGGTCGACCTTGCCAGATGACAGCGAGGTCGAGCCTCACTCGGCCAAGGCAAGGCCAACCTTGCCGTCGCCAGTGGTCGGTCACTAGCGGCGGACCGATGGCGGACCGGGAAGAAGATGAAGAACAAATAAAAAATGGAGAAGAAAACTAAAAAGAATCAGAAATGGAAAAATTATTCAAGAATCAAGAAGTTACTTTTTTTTGCTTCTTGATTATGTTCCAAAACTGATTCTGGGAATAATTTTTTGCAAATTTGTGCCTAGGCACAAAAATTTTAACAAACGGATTTCTATTCTTAAACTAATTCTGGGAACAAAAAAATAGACTATTTGGCAAGTTGCCAAACACCCCCTAGATCACTCGATGATATGGATCATCAATGTTTGTTCCATAGAAGTTAATCAATGGAACGGACCATCAAGGTTTGTTGAAGAGAGATTAATCAATAAAATGGACCACAGTTGATTTGTTACTGTTGATTTGATATTGTTGATTACATATAAAAAGTTTTGTTGAAAAGATACAACCCAATTCGATATTTTACGTGTAAGGTATATTGGATCTGGAATTGATGAATTGTGATGTCATTTTTATAAAAATGCATAGTAAATTTTTAATCTGCTTAGAATAAATGTACTAATCATCGAGTTGTGGTTGTTTATATCATTCTTTCCAAATCTTTTTCAAGTCCTTCAATTAGCATCAAGTAGGATGAGAGCACTCATAGTGGGAAATTTTGATGGTTGAATATTGGCTTTGCATTAGAGATGAATTCATATGTTTTGTTGGATTATAAAACTTTGATAAGTTGATTTGACTTTGAGGTTATGTCCTTCTGGTGAAGAGAATGATGACCTTGTCATTACCCCTATTCTTATAGGATTTAGGATGTGACATTTTTACTTGCACAAGACAACAAAATATTGACCACAAGAGTTTATTCAATAAACGTAAGTATTTCCTTGTTTCATGGTTCCTTATTTATGATCTGGTCTTCTCCTTCCAAATGACTTCAACTCCCATTTGAATGTGTGAATATAGTGAAAGGAAAAATCCTACCTTTTAAGCTTTTAAGTTTACATATATCTTAATAAGGTTGTTTTTTTTTTGGTAAGGTAAGAGTTTGTATAACTAATCATAACACCAAGTACAACCTAAGCTCAAACCTACTCCTGACCATATTTGGACATAGAGAGTAACAAGGTTGTTTGTTTGGTAGAAAATGAATAATTGAAATTTTTTTTAAAAAATAATCACTTACAAAAATATTTTCATTGTTCACAAAAATGTAAAGATATTAATTGTTATTGATAATGAAAATATTTTTGATTGACTAATTATTCCAAGTGATACAAGTGATCGTTTTTGGAAAATTATTTTTTAAATCTTTCATTTTTTTGCGAAACAAATGGATCCTAAGTTAAAGGCATTTCTCTGTTCTTTATGATTGATTTTCATATGTATAGGGATGTGCATTGGATATTGCCATTAGAAAGTTTCGAAATAAATCTAGACCTGACATTATGAGACTTTTTGTGCAAAATAAATGCCCTAAAAATGTATTTTCAAAATAAATCTCTGTTATAACTTTTTCCCAAACCGGATTTCTCACTAACAAATCATCCTTAAAATTGCTTACTCAACTTTTTCGTCCTGGGCACTTTTACTTCTCTCTTAAAATTGTTAAAATAATTTCTACCATTTTACACAATTTTTATCTTTTTAGGATTAATCTATCATTAATAAGTAAAAGCGAAACCTAACTTGCATACAATCAACAACTGAATCTTTATTTATTGATTTGTTACTCCACAAATTTAATCTCTCACGGAGCTACTATTAAAGATATTGAAAAGAATATTTTTATATAGACATAAAAAATATGTGGCTCATGGTGGATGTTATTACGAAAGTATTGGCAAATGCCATTTAAAAGTAACAAGGAAAAAATTCCACATTTCAAATTGCAAAGTTTCATCTATTAATAAAATGTTCTATCATATCTGAAATTATAAATTAAATGGATTCATCATAAGATACTTTTGTAATCATATTCAACATTGGCTACATATTTCAAGTTTAATCAAATTATCTTTTATCTGTCTTTTTAATTTAAACTCCGTGAGAGATTAAACTTGAGGACTGATAAATCAATAAACTAAATTTTAGTTGTAAATTGCATGCAACTAAAATTGTTACTTTGTTCTGCAAAATGTTAAAAATTATTTTAATAATTTCAAGAGAGATGGAAAAGTGACTAGATGAAGAGGGTGATGACCGGGAAACTTTAGAGATGATCGTGATAAGTCTAGATTGAAAAGTCGTTCCAGAAGAGACCTCTTTTTTTTTTTTTGGTCGGACAGAAGAGACCTATTTTACTAAGTACTTTTTCAAAGGAATTCATTTTCGAAAAGAAGTCCCATCATGCTATGTCATGGTCCATGGATGAGTTATTATTTGAAAAGCTTATTTAGGAAATAGTTGTCTAGAAAATCCTAAACTTATTGTATAGAGGCCAATTTAGTCATAAACATTTGCATTTGATCAATTTTTTGTACTAAACCTTTTGATGATTTGCCAATGTAGTACGTTCAGCTAATTTTGGATAGAAATTACTGACATGGATATAGGAGACTGGTAGAGGGAAATAGGGAAAAAAGAAAAAGGAAAGAAAAAAAAAAGAAAAAATTCAAATATTAGAAGAAATGAAAAAATTGTACATGTCAGCAATTTTTGGCCAAAATGGCTAGAAGAACTATATTGGCAAATTATCAAAAAATTTAGGATTATATTGGCCAAATTGAAAGTGTTAGAACTAAATTGACTACCGTGCAATAAGTTTAGGACTTTTTGCATAATTTTCCCCTTATTTAGAATGTAGGTTGGTAACTCCAATCTTTTGAGTCAATTATTATACAAGTGTCCCTAAAGAAAGGAAAGAAGAAATACCAAAGATAATTTATTCAAGATTTTATTCGTATCTAAATATATATCTGAATTAGTTCTAAATCTTATGAAGACATTACTCAACGAATCTGATTACATATTATCAGAATCCGTAAGTGCATTAATGTCCTCTTGTTTGTGGTGATTTTTCATTGACATGCTTCAAACGATTGGATTCGCTCTTATCAAGAAGTAAATTGACTTGTTTACATAAGATAAACTAGCAAAAACAAAGTCACTCCTCGGCTATATAACGACCTCCTCGTGTCATCAGATACTATCAATGGCATAAATCTGAAAGAAAATGAAGCACATCTGGGTATAATCACTCGTATGACGATTTTTCCTCATATAAGTGGAAGAGAAGGCTTGAGGCCAAGTGAAGTCATCGGGATCGCTGCTATATAAGTTCAGCCATTGAAAGTGAACCAGGAGACGTAGAAGAGAGCCTTGCAAAGAAAATAAGAAGGGGGTGGGTTAGTGTTCATGGGATGGAGGAGCGCTCGCCTTAGTTTGTCATCTATATTTCTGCGAAAATCCCAGGTCAGTTTCTAGCTTTAAGTTTTCATTTTTCTGTCTTTTGATATCACTTGATTACCTCATCGTTCTCACTCGATTGCCTCAAATGATACTACATCCTTCATTTTGACGCTTATTTGCAGTATGTCTTGGAATACCTTCTTAACTACGCAATTACAGACTCTCTCTCTCGCTATCCTTGTTATTTTGCTATACACTCATCATGTAAACCTATTTGCCGATGTAATATTTTTGGTTACATGATAGAATTATCCCATGCTTTGACCCTAGATGCTTTTGCCAAGGATTTTATTTCCCTCATTCGCGTATCACTTATATGAAGTGCGACAGCAACAACATGCAAAAATGTGAGAACATTAACCTAGTATGCGCGTCATGACTTTTTTTTGCCTGGCTAAATGGTTGGATTTGCTCTTATCAAGAAGTATTTGAGTTGTTTACGTAATTGCAAATTGGCCAAATTTGCACTTTGGCAATTGGTAATGTGCAATCCAGGTGCCATCAAGTGTCATCAATAGAACCAAACTCCCATTATAAAAAGGCATGCAATGCGTTCGCCTATAATAACTTCACTCACAAAAAAAAATTTCATTTTCTAACAACCCCAGTTGTCTCTTTTTGTTAGATTAATATTCTCATCATAGCAAACCACAACCTTAGCTCTCCCTTCCCTACTTCTCTAAAGTTGGGGGCAAACTAAAGTTGTGCATTGCCAAAACGAGAAAATTACTTTGGCAAAAAAGGGAAAGAAAAATGGGGTTCGATTAAAAATGACGATTATTTTATAGGGTGAGAATCGATAACAAATGAATGCATTGCATACCTTTTTATAATGAGAATTTTGTGCTATAAATGGCACTGGATGACACTAAGACTGGGCCCTTTTTGTTGTTGAAATGCATATTTTGTCGCACTTGTGTAAACAATGCATTTACTTTTTGATAGAGTGAATCCGATCATTTGAGGCAAGCCCAAAAATCCACAACCATTATAAGGCACATTAATACACTTGCATTTTGTTGATATGTTGTTATATTCAATGACATCCTAGTATTTACAGCGTATTTCAATAGCCCGGACAAGGACAAGGATGAGGACGAGGCATAACTTATGTTTTCTTGTGATCGCATGGACGTTCATAAGTTTTCCCTTAACGTCAGATTAGGGCTTTCTGCAATCCAATGGCGGCCAAATTAATCTCACTTGTAAATTGGTTGGTTCATTAAAACGAGAAAATAATTGTAAAGATGAGAAAATTGCTAATTAATGCACTATAACCAGAATACCCTATGTTTGTAAAAAAGAAAAAAGAAAAAAAACCAGTTCTATTTAAAGAACTTTCCTTTTTCGTTTCTTGCAAATCAAGTTTTAAAAACAGATGTCTTCTCAGATTTTAGACGCATTTAAAACTTAAAAGACGAAGTCTATTAGGTCTTCATGTAGAGTTGGGGACTCTCACCTCAACTCAATCCCAAATAGCCATAGGCTTCCCCATTGTTTGGCTCGTCAATCATGGAAGCCTGCGATGGTCTTTCGGTTCCTCCTGTCGAGAAAACCTCCGGTGTTTCCCCAGTTACTTCAAATGAAATGTCTGCGAAGAAGAATTCGGAGAGCAAGGGGGAGATTCGTAATTCGTATCCGTTTGCAAAGCAAAGCCGACAACGACGGTAGTCCTGCACGGATCAACCCAAGTCCAGTGGAGAGAGACGAGGAGAAGAAGAAAAGGGGGCCATGGGATTTGAGACCCGGAAAGGACGCGCAGCCATGGCATTGCTTTCCTGAGAAAGACGTGGACGGAGAAACGAAGAGCAAGAAGATGATCCCAGATAGGATGAGGAAGCTTCCGGTGGCGCTGTCGAGGGAAGAAATCGAAGAAGATCTGGCATTCTTGACGGGTGGTAAGAGACCGAGAAAGATGCAGAAGAGACCACGGAGCGCGCGTCAACATAACGACGACCTTTTCCCAGGTGCGCACTTGGGTTCGATCACGATCAAGAGTTACAATGTCCACTGACAGATGTGAGACGACAAATTCGGGTTTGAACTGTTCATTTCGCCGCTTTCGCGGCTGTTTCATGATCATCAATCAAATCGCTAGGGCACAATAGATCTCTGCAAATACAGAGAATTGACGGAATCCAGATTGGAGTTGCTTATGTAATTGGGGTTGTGTGTTTGAGTTGCTCCTGACTTTGTTGGAGGTTGAGATTTTGGGCTAAACATCAGAAGCTGTTCGATCTGTCCACTTTCTATTTTCTTTCTTCCGGTTCTGTTCTTGTTTCCTTTGATATGATATTTTTGCTTGATTATACATCCGCTCATGGAGGGATTCCCCAATTTCGAGATTTTACACAACCCAGTTTTATTGGGCGACAGTGGATACCTTTTTTTTTTTTTTTGTGTTTGTGCAACGAAAAAAATAATGATTTTAAAAAATTGTTCTAAAAAAATCAAATTTTTTTTGAAAAGATTTATTCTAAGAAAAATCTTTCCATTATCAATAATAACTTATACTTAAACATTTTTCGCTGATGATTAAAATATTAGTCATTAATTTATTTTCGAAGCAAGTCATCGTAAAAAAAATAATTTATAAATTGTTGATTCTCTGTAAAACAAATACACTATAGAGGAAGTTTCCTTTAATAAATTGGTAGTGCGATGCAATTTGTTTTTTTTGGGAAAGAGTGTTGCGATTCCCAAATAGGAAATATAGAGCAAGGAGTGTTCAAAGAAACGTGTGCGAGAATTAGGGCAAGTATAATAGCTGTTGCCCATCCAACAATGACCTCTAGATTATCTGGCTGTTTAAATAGCGTGGATGGCTTGGAGCACAACCTTTTCGAGCAACTTACCAAAATGCCCTAAATTTGTATCTGCATCCTTTTCCTTTGCGAAGTTCATAGGGAGTGTCATCTCTTCTCCTAGGGATAGCTCTCGCCTTTTCTATTCGCCAGTTATCATTTCGTACATTTGTCTTGTGGTTGAGAATCCATCGTTATCTTGATCAAATCAAGGCCAAAACTCAAAAGGTTTTCGTTTCTCCTTGCTACAATATACTTGATATTTCTATTACAAATTTATTCCTACCGTTCGAGTCAAATGTGCAAGAGAAGATGGCAATCTGCATCATGACAAGATGTCTCCCCCTCCCTAATCTCTCGGTTTGTCCGGCAGACCCATTCCATTGAGCTAGACTTTCCAAACAAGTATCAAAGCTTCATTTGTTTCGCAAAAAACATTTTATGAAAAAAAATTTTCCTCATTTTCCGGCGTTTGGTTTGCTTAAGAAAACAAGTCAACGGAAAATATTTTCCTAATCAACGGAAAATGCTTTCCAGCCCATGCTTGAATTCAGAAAAATGCTTTCCTCTTTTATAAATTGGAAATCATTTCCAAAATATGACTAGCTATTATTGCTATCTACGTTTGGGCACGGAAACTCCAATGCTAGTTCTTGAATTTCGTGCATCCAAGACTAAGTCTCCAGCGCTTGGGCTTGGGCCTGAGTCCATCGAGGGTCGTGACCCCGATGCCTATGCCTTGATCCTCGACGCTCACTTCCGTGTCCATTGAGGCCAAGCCTAGGACCCTAGTGCCCACTTAGGTCCATGGCGCTTGCACCCGGTCCCATCTAGGCCTAGGCCAAAGTCCCGGTGCTTATGTTTGATGCCCCAACTCCTAGGTCTAGGTCTACAAAGGCCGAGTGAGGGATCTCGGTATCTGAGCTTGGATCCCCAACAAATGGCTCTGATTCCATCAAGGCCGACCTCGAGACCTTAGTGCCCGCACTTGGGTCCATTGAGGCCGAGCTTAGGACCCGGGTAGTCATGCCTTGATCCTAGCACTAGAGTCAGGGTCCATCAAGGCCAAATCTAGGACTCTAGTACCCATCCCGGTTCCTCGACTGCCTATGCGCAATTGACTAGTGCCCGAATAGTATATGCTTATTTAGAAAAATCAAATCAAATTATCCATTTGCAATTCATGTTTAGGTTTCAACCAAACACCGGAAAATATTGTCATTTTCATGGAAAATGACTTCCTAGAAAACATTTCCAAAAAATATTGCATTTTTCTGAAAATAAATGGAGCTTTAAGGTGTAGTTAATTAAGGGGGAAAATTGTTCAAAAAGTAATAAATCTATTGTACATATACTAATTCAATTCTAAACTTTACAATATGACCAATGTTGTTCTAAATCTTTTGATGATTTTCCAATATAGTTCACCCGGTCAATTTATGCCGAAAATGGTTGACGTAGTGGTCAATCAATGTTGGCCACCCTAAGTGGCACGGTTGGTATCCGGCGCGGACAATTTTAAATAAAATGACATCGTTTTCGCATGTGGCTAGCATAGTTGCAAACCATCACCGAGACTTCAACAACTTGCGGAGGTAATAAGATGAACAGTAGAAAAGTAAACTTTAGGAAAAAGTAAAGAAAAAACAAAAAAGAAATGAATAAAGAAAAAATTCATAAACTTTTTAAAAATTGCAAAACGACTTCGTTTTATTGAAGATCGTCTATGTTAGCGATTTCCATCTTAAATTGGTTGAATAGATTACAATGGAAAATCATCAAAAGACTTAGGACTTTATTGGCCAAATTCAAGGTTATGTAGTTCCCGACAAGAAAGGAGCACAATACATGGTGAAGATAGAGATGGCCGATGAATTTTCTCAATACAAACCATTTTGCACTCGTGAAATCCCTAAGTTCATCTTTCATCCTCGTATATTCTGCATGACGTTGAAGTGATCATCCTTGGATGGACAATCTACTGTAGTAATCTCTCAGATCTCTAAGATGTCAGCTGACTCGGCTTCTAGTCATTTGTAGTTGGTAGTGATGCAGTGACTTGAACAGGTGTCGGGAAATTAGACTGCATAAATCTATACCTTAGCAACCCACCATGTCAATTTCATGAAATCATGTTCATTTTAGTTTTCATTTTCCATTCCATGCTCTTTAGAAAGGAGCAAAAATTTCCTCCGTAAATGGTGATCGCCAACGTCCTGCTTCTTTGACTTTTCAATGGCGAAAAGCAGACCCTATATAGTTAACTCTAGGCCGATAATATACACACTAATGTTATCGATTATATAAGAACTAAGTAAAAATCGTATAAATGTAAAAACTAAAGGCCCTTTCCTAAAATTTTTATCTCAGTAATAGGCAATTACTTTTGAATGACATTAGTACTGGAGTTTAGTTAAACTTAGAACCTAACAAACAGTAAATGACTTTAAGGCCAATTGAGATGGTTAATATCTCACTTAGGATCACATGACAATTTTGTAGAGAAAATCAATGTGCAGCCATTAGAACATGACAATTTCGTGCATTTTAACAAACTGGTTAACTACTTAATTGGAAAAAAAATGATAAGTCACTCATACGAAAGTTGGCAATATCATATAATAATTGATTATAATAAGTGGTGGTAAGAAAGGAAAATAAATGTTTGTAAATAATTACAAAAGTTTTTTCTTAGAGATAAAATAAGCTGGTAATACAAAAAAATTAAATAAATGCGCTAACTTACTAAGATAAGAGGTTGTAATGGAAAAGTTTTTGGTAACCTAATCAGATAAAAGCTAGTATTGCTCCAATTAAGATTGGGCAATTCCTGAAAAAAGGTTGGTGAATTTAATGGGTTGGCAAATAAGGCAAAAAAGTTGGTAACTCGATGGAAAAGTTGGCAAATTCTTTAAAAAAAGAAAAAATAATCGTTGGTCAGTAAATCAAATGAGAATCGGTAATCCAAAACTAAAAATTTACAAGAAAAGCAGATAAAAGTTGGTAAAAGATAAAAAGGTTGATAATTTGTAATCTGTCTAAAAGAGGTGGTACTTTCATATGTCAGTGGACAAAAACTTCTTTTTACCAATTTTATTTAACGCTTACCAACTCTTCCAAAATCTACTACCAGGGAAATCGAAATTTGTCTTTTTTGAACGAAATAATAGAATTGTTTATTCTTCGTTCATATTGAAACTCATTGTTGATTTAGTTTGTTTTAGCATCATAAAATTAATCAATAATCAGATCAAAATATTATGATGTTTTCGTGACTTTATTTAAAATCACCATTATGTTTCTCTCAACCTCATAATACACTATTAAAAAGATGAAGGTGTTTCACCACTTTTACTTTCATATAAAATTCCTAACATTCACATGTATTTTTGCTTACCCCAATTCAAAACACGCCATCATGAACAGACGCATCTATTTTCCCATATCCCATAATACTTCCTTCGAACTGCTATGACAAGAGATACTCCACACCTTCATAGCCTTTGTTATTAGCATCAATGAATTAGTTGTTCAAGGCGAACAGCTTCAATTTATCACCACACTCTATCAAATGAAAAAATTACCAAAAAAGTGTCAAGCCTATTGTACTCTTGCCAACTTAGTCTTAAACCTTTTAAATTTGCCAATTGAGTCATAAAACTTTTGACCATTTGTCAATATAGTCATTTCAACTGATTTTGACTGAAAATTAATGACTTAGATAAAATTTGCATCTTTTTGAAAAAGTTTATTAATTTTGAATAATATTTTATTTTTATTTCTGTTTTTTCCTCTGCTAAGTTCGGTGAGGTCACAGGCCACTGGACAAGGGCTACGAAGCCCTCACCAATCATGAGTGAGGGTCCTGGCCCTCGCTGGACTTAGCGGATAAAAAAGAAAAAAAACAAAATAAAAAATAGAATTTATGTCACATAAAAAAAATAGTGAAAGAGAACTGCATTTTGTGTAGTCACGAATATGACTTTAATTTGACAAAAAATATTTACAATATGTTACATAAAACATGAAAATAGGATTGGATACTGTATTGTATCGGCTCATTGAACATGGCTTTATATTACAAATAAGACTTTAATTTAACAAAAGAATACAAAACCAACACGTGCATCGAAGGGAATTCACAGTACAAAATCATATTCTAATTGAACATTCTTAGTCTCCTTTGTTTCAGTATTCTGACATATTTGCACAAATTAACTTAATGTGTACCGTTTAAGTTATTCATTCCTCTCCTAAATTAAAATCTATTTTTGTATGATTAACTAAATGGTTGGTTTGCTAATACAATCTTTTTTATTTCGAGTCAGTGATGCTTTAAACGAAAGAATCATTTCTTTATTAATCAAACAAATTGGCCACAAGGATTACATTGGCAAATCCTCAAAAGGTTTAACTTTATATTTGCCAAAATTGAAAAAATTACAACTGAATTGGCCAACGTACAATAAATTTTAGGACTTTTTGCACAATTTTCCTTTTATTTAGAATTTAGGTTGGTTACTTCGATCTTTTAAATCAATTTCCATACAAGTGTCATTGAAGAAAGGATGAAAGACGTACCAAAGATAACTTACCCGGGATTTTATTCGTAATTGAATATATATCTGAATTAGCCCTAAATCTTATGAAGAAATTACTCAACGAATCTGATTACATATCATGAGAATCCGTAAGTGCATTAATGCGCCTCTTGTTTGTGGTGATTTTTCATTGACATCAGTAAACGGTTGGATTCGCTCATATCACAGTAGATTAATGCTGGTTGGTAACTTCGATCTTTTGGGTCAATTTCCACACAAGTGTCTCCCAAGAAAGGATAGAAGACAAATCGAAGATAATTGACTCAGTAATTTATTCATATCTGAATTAGCCCTAAATCTTATGAAGACATTACTCAACGAATCTGATTACATATTATGAGAATCCGTAAGTGCATTAATGCCCTCTTGTTTGTGGTGATTTTTCATTGACCTGTTTTAAATGATTGGATTCGCTCTCATCAAGAAGTAAATGACTTGTTTACATAAGATAAACTAGCAAAAACGAAGTCGCTTCTCAGTGATATAACCACCTCCTCGTGTCATCGGATACTATCAATGGCATAAATCTGAAAGAACATGAAGCACATCTGGGTGTAATCACTCACATGACCATTCCTCTTCATATAAGTGGAAGAGAAGGCTTGAGGCCAAGTGAAGTCATCGGGATCCCTGCAATATAAGTTCAGCCATTGAAAGTGAACCAGGAGAGGTAGAAGAGAGCCTTGCAAAGAAAACAAGGAGGGGTTGGGGAGTCATGGAATGGAGGCGCATCTCCTCGTTTTCTCATCCAGATTTCTGCGAAAATCCCAGGTCAGTTTCTAGTTTTGAGTTTTCATTTTTCATGTTGTGATATCACTTGATTGCCTCAACGTTCTCACTCGATTGCCTCCAATGATACTACATCCTTCATTTTGAAGCTTATTAGCAGTATGTCTTAGAATACTTTCTTAACTACGCAATTATAGACTCTCTCTCGCTCTTGACATGACATGACTCATGTATCCTTATTATTCTGCTGTACACTCATCATGTAAGCCTATTTGCCCATGTAATATTTTTGGCTACATGATAGAATTATCCCACGCTTTGACCTTAGATGCTTTGCCCATGGATTTTTCTACTTCATTCACGTATCACTGATCTAAAGTGTGATAGCAACTACATAACATCAGAAATTACATGGAAAAAGTATAAAAAAGTCCTAAACCTATTACATTGATATCAATTCAGCTATAAACATTTCAATTAGACCAATTTAGTTGTAAACCTTTTTTATATTGGTACCAATTCAGTCTATCTGGCCAATTTAGACTGGAAATTACTGATGTGGACGCCGGCGGTTCTATGTAGTATGACCGGCATTGACATGGATAAATTTTTTCATATTTTTTAAATATTTTTTTTCTTTTTTTCTCTTTTCTTCCTTTTATTCTTTAATGTACACTGTTGGCTGGCGACCTAGCCTGCCAACCATAGTCGGACATAGGTGAGGATTGACGGGGAGGGCCACCACGTCCTTGCCGGCTATGGGCAAGGGCCAACGCATCCTCACCGGCCATAGGCAAGGGCATCATGCCCTCACCTAGGTGCAAGCACAGGGCCTTTACACCCTCCCCACCCTTGCCTATGGCCAGTGAGGGTGCAGCGACCCTCACCTGCGGCCGGCGAGGACATGGAGGCCTTCACCCAAACTAGCACAGGTGACGATGGTTAGTAAAAGAAAAAAAAAAGAAAAAAAATAGAAAAAAGAAAAGAGAAAAAAAGAAAAAATTATTTAAAAAATCTAAAAAAATATTATAAAATTATAATATATGTCCACATTAGCGCCGATCATGTCACATAGACCGCTAGCGTCTACGTCAGTGATTTCCGGCTTAAATTGGCCAGATGGACTAAATTGGTACCAATGCCAAAAGATAGAGGACTAAATTGTTTCAATTGAATGGTTTAGGACTGAATTGATATTAATATAATAGGATTATGACTTTTTTGATACTCTTCTCAAAAGTACATTCTATAAGGACCATGTAATCAGGCTACCAAATAGGCCCTAAACTCTCGGAATCTATTACTCATAATCTCATGACATATTGCAGAAATGTAAGGGCATTAACCTAGTGCATGCGTAATTGCAAATTGTCCAAATTTGCACTTTGGCAATTGATAATGTGAAATCCAGGTGCCATCAAGTACCATCGATAGAACCAAACTCCCATTATAAAAAGGTATGTGATGTATTCACCTATAATAACTGCACTCAGCACCACAAGAATAAAAATAAAAAACTCATTTTCTAACAACCTCAGTTGTGTCTTTTTGTTAGATTAATATTCTCATCACAGCAAAGCACAACCTTAGCTTTCCCTTTCCTGCTTCTCTAAAGTTAGGGGGCAAACTAAAGTTGTGGATTGCCAAAACGAGAAAATTACTTTGGCAACAAAAGAAAAGAGAAATGGGGTTCGGTTCAAAATGATGTTTGTTTTATAGGGTGAGAATTCTTTACAAATGAATGCATTGCATATCTTTTTATAATGAGAATTTCGTGCTATTGATGGCACTTGATGGCACTAAGACTGGGCCCTGTTTATTGTCGAAATGGATATTTTGTGTGTAAACAATACATTTACTTTTTGATAGAGCGAATTTGGTCATTTGAGGTAAGCCCAAAAATCCACAACAAATATAAGGCACATTAATACACTTGCATTTTGTTGATATGTTGTTATATTCAATTACATCCTAGTATTTGCAGCGTGTTTCGATAGCCCGGATGAGGATGAGGATGAGACATAACTTATCTTGTCTTATGATCGCACGGTCATTCCTAAGTTTTCCCTTTGGGTCAGATTAGGGATTTCTGCAATCCAATGACCACCAAGTTAATCTCACTTGTAAGTTGGTTGGTTCATTAAAACGAGAAAATAATTGTTAAGATGAGAAAATTGCTAGTCAATGCACTATGACCAGAATACCCTCTGTTTGTAAAAAAGAAAGAAGAAAAAAAAAACAAGTTTTATTTAAAGAACTTTCCTTTTTCGTTTCTTGCAAATCAAGTTTTAAAAACAGATGAGTTTTCAGATTTTAGACGCATTTAAAACTTAAAAGCCGAAGTCTATTAGGTCTTCATGTAAAGTTGGGATTCTCACCTCAACTGATCGTTTGGCTCGTCTTCCCCATTGTTTGGCTCGTCAATCATGGAAGCCTGCGATGGTCTTTCGGTTCCTCCTGTCGAGAAAACCTCCGGTGTTTCCCCAGTTACTTCAAATGATATGTCTGCGAAGAAGAATTCGGAGAGCAAGGGGAGATTCGTAATTCGTATCCGTTTGCAAAGCAAAAAGGCGGACAACGACGGAAGTCCTGTGCGAATCAACCCAAGTCCAGCGGAGAAAGATGAGGAGAAGAAAAAGGAGCCGTGGGGTTTGAGACCCAGAAGGCCATGGCATCGCGTTCCTGAGAAAGACAAGGCCGAAGACGCGAAGGGCAAGGAGATTCTAGAGAGGATGAGCAAGCTTCCGGTGGCGCTGTCGAGGGAAGAAATCGAAGAGGATCTGGCATTCTTGAGAGGTGATAGGAGACCGAGAAAGATGCAGAAGAGACCACGGAGCGTGCGTCAACATAACGACGACCTTTTCCCAGGTGCGCACTTGGGTTCGATTGCGATCAAGAGTTACAGTGTCCATCCATAGATGCCAGAGGTCGAATTCGGGTTTTAACTGTTCGTTTTGTCGCTTTCGCGGCTGTTTCATGATCATCAATCAAATCGCTAGGGCACAATAGATCTCTGCAAATATAAGAGAATTGACGGAATCCAGATCGGAGTTGCTTATGTAATTGGGGTTGTATGTTTTGATTTGCTCCTGACTTTCCTGGAGGTTGAGATTTCGGGCTAAACATCAGAAGCTCGTTTGATCTGTTCACTTTCTAATTTTCTGTCTTCCACTTCTCTGTTCTACTTTCCTTTGATTTGATATTTTTGCTGGATTTACATCCGCTCATGGTGGGCTTCCCCAATTTGGAGATTTTACACAACCCAGTTTTATTGGGCGACAGTGGATACACAATTTTGTTTTATGCGTTTGTTCCACGAAAAAAATAACGAATTAAAAATTATTTTTCAAAAAGTAATTAATTATTTTTTTGAAAAAATTATTCTAAGTAATCTTTTAATTATCAACAATAAATTATACTTAAACATTTTTTTCTGATAATTATTATATTATTCATTAATTTATTTTTTAAGCAAGTCTTCCCGTTAGGAAAATAATTTATAGGTTGTTGATTCTCTGTAAAACAAATACACTATAGAGTAAGTTTCCTTTAATAAAGTGGTGGTGTGATGCAATTTGTTTTTTTGGGAAAGATTGTTGCGATTACCAAATAGGAAATATAGAGCTAGGATAAAATATTTAAATATGGATACAGCGTAGAACTTATTTAAACTGAACAAGGAGTGTTCAAAGAAACGCGCGAGGATTAGGGTAAGTAACTGATTCCAGACATATGGTCGTTGCCCGTCCAATAATGACCTTCGAGCAAATCACAAAAGTGCCCCTATCACATCACGGCACTAGAAACAGCTCCTGGCCCTAAATTTTGCTTCTCCCGTCCCTTTTCCCCTTATAAGTCCAAAGCGTGATCTATTCTCCTTTTTTCTTTAAGGATTAATATTATGAAAAATTCTAAATTAATATATCTATAATAAATTTATCCCGAACTAAATTTTTGACTAATAAAAACTCCAAATTGATAAACTTATGATAAATTTACCCTCCGATAAATTGGATTAATGCTACAAAAAATCGCAAATTGATAAACATGTGACAAACAGATGAGTAAACTCCCAAATCGATATACCCATCAACTACCACGTATCATTCAACTCAGCAATATGGTAAAATTTAATGGAAACTGATGGAGGCTAAAATATTTTAAAGGTGTATCAGTTTAGAGTTTTTTATGGTACATTTGTCATAAGTGTACCTATTCGGATTTTTCGTGATATTAAATCTTTTTAAATTCTCTTCTCTACATTTTATTTGATATTTCTATTGTTAATTTATTCTTGATGCTATAAGAAGATGGCAATTTAAAAATTCAAAAGAAAACAATTTAAAAATTCACAAAATTTTTTAAAAAATGCAAAAATTATCCACGTTAGTGCTAGTCATGCCACGTAAGACGACTGACGTTCACATCATCAATTTCCAATCAAAATTTGCTGAAAATACTACATTGGCAAATTATTAAAAGATTTATGACTCAATTGACTTGAAACTTTAAGGATTTTTTTTTGGTTGAAAGAAACTTTAAGGATTGAATTGGTATAAATGTAATAGTTTTAGAACTTTTTTGGTCATATTTATCTCTATCAATTTCATGTTAGTTTTACTCCACCATTCTTTGTTCTATGGGCTAATTAAAAATAAAAAGTACAAACTTTAGGTCAAGTGATAATTTTGGCCTCAACTTTTTTGTCTTATAAAAAAATCACCAACTTTCGCTATTATCCCAAATTTGGCCCCCTGTTGACTCCCTCTCTGAAGCCACCATTGTTTTAAAGAAAAGGTTATGGTCGTGAGCTTGGCAGATCTCGTCCATCGTGTCTGTCAACGGGTGGTGGTCTACAACTTTAGATTACGACGAAATGACGAAGTCTGACCAGAAAGATTCAATCTGAAAATCATTTTGACTTACTGGTAGAGTGAAGGAAACGAATAGTTTCGCCGTTATTCATCAAACTGTGGCTCAAAGAAGAAGACAATGAATAGTGCTTCAAGTCCATTCAGCAAGCCACGTGGATTTATTATTAAGGTGGAATAGTCAAGTTGGATAATCAATTGTTTTTTAGTTAAGAGGGCCAGATTTGGGATAATGGTGAAAGTTGGTGATTTTTTATGAGACAAAAAAAAGTTGGGGCCAGAATTGTCACTTGACCTAAAATTGGTGTTTTTTTTACAAGACAAAAAAAGTTAGGACCATAATTGTCACTTGACCTAAAGTTGATGTTTTATTTTGGAATTAGGCCTTTGTTCTTTATATCTATTTGATGACATTATATAAATATACATCACAATAAATACAACTCGCATCTTTTCTTTTTCCAAATATAACTTTTCTAACAAGTTTAAAAGACATTTAAAGAAAACCGTAATTTAAAGCATCGACACACACCTAAAACAAGGAGAAACAAAAGAACAAGTACCCAAAACTATCCTCATCGTGACACATTTTTTTTTTAACATCAAAACCCCAAACTATGCCCAGTGTGACATATTTACCCCAAACCATTTCTTATGACTTACAAAACCTAAAACTTGCACCTATCGTGATATGTTTACCCTCCGTCAATGTTTCGTTAGATGATTTTCAGCCAAAATAACATCGTCTTTATTTCACTTAAGCCACGTGGGTGCAATGTCAACATTGTTTGCGTTCTAGTGTCTACGTAGGAAGATTTTTAATGGTGCTTATTCACACATATACAAGTTTGGGATTTTTAGTGTAAAAAAAGTTTATGGAAAATATATCATAGTGATATCTATTTTATGATTTTTGATCACTTTTTCCCTTTATAATTATGTAATAATTGGATGTTCAGTTTATTTGGTTTGACACCGTGAACTATGTGCATAAATTTGCAAATTGCGTCTAAAATAATTTACTTATACCTTTAAAAATGTTTACTCTTTTTCCTTTTCAAAAATCAATTAAACTTTTAAATTAAAAATTTGTTCAAAAAATTGGAGGAATCATTAAATACTTTTTAGACCTCATCATAATTCATACTTATAACAGTGGTGTGTGTGTGTGTGTATTTCAAAATAATAACAATCACGATTTTCCTTACAAAAACATTTATATTGAATAAATCAATTTGTGGCATGTGTGCATAAATTAGCAAACTATATTTCATACAATGTCCTGCTTAAATTATCACTTTTTCTTCTTCTTTTTTGAGACTTTCGTTTAACCTTTTAAAACCTTTTATACTCTGCAAAACAACAACTTGCATATTTATCATTAATTTTTAACATAACTTGATTACTTTAAAATTTTGGAGAATAACCAAAAATATATGTCATCTACATCATTAAACTAGATAGTAATTACCTTTCATATCTTTTTTTTTCCAAAATAATACAAACGACAAATTTTGTGCGAGTTTTGCACAAGTGTATTGCATTACAGTTACGAAC
Source organism: Syzygium grande (assembly GCA_024733475.1). NCBI lineage: Eukaryota > Viridiplantae > Streptophyta > Magnoliopsida > Myrtales > Myrtaceae > Syzygium > Syzygium grande. Next base: position 8,823,075 of record JAMXDD010000002.1, on the reverse strand, counting down.
CGTATCCTTGCAAATCATATCATTTTCAAATAAAAATAGAATTTATATTAAATAAAAAATAGTGAACGAGAACTACATTTTGTATGGTCAAATCAAACATGACTTTAATGTGACATATAAAATTTACTATATATTACATTACAACGCTAAAAGAGATTTACATTCTATATTGTGTTGTCGTATTGAACGTGACTTTAATTTGACAAATATGACTTTACTTAAAAAAAAAATACAAAACCCAACACAAGACGTATCTGCATAAATTAACTTAATGAATACCATAGAAGTTTGCTCAATGTGTCATGCCCCGCACTTCTCGGTGCGCCACATCCCTCGCAGAGGTCGATTTGTGTGCGACGTCTCAGGACGCGTCGCCGACCCAAACCCAACACAGAGATTCAAAGCGCATGCGGAAGTAATTAAAACCACCCGTACATTAAATAAACATACAACCAAGGATAACCACAGAAATCCACACTTGTACTGGTATTAGAAATCATTTACAATATCCAAGTACAACCCGAACACCAACAAAAATCAAAAGCGGTTCAAGGCCACTACTGACAAAAAGGGGTAAGTGGCTCGGGGTTCAGGCACTACAACTAGCTGGGGACTCTTCCCAAAAATGCATCGATGCGCTGTCGTTCTCAAGGTCGGGGATCCGAAAAGTCGGTTTTCAACAACCATGAGAATAAATCTCGTGAGTAATTCCCTAAACCTAAACTAGGCTAACATGCACCTCCCGATAAGTACTAAACAAACAAAAGACACAGCCTAAACAGTATATATTCGGGGCCCTCGGCCCGAATCTAGAAATTACTTGACCACCAAGTTAGGCGTTCAATAAGTAATAGCAATCACGCGACAGAATTTAATCACAGCACATACACGTGCATTCCGTGTCTAGCGCATGATATGCATATGCCGATCTTTCGCACTCATGCTCATGCCTCATGAATGCATTACCGCATACTTGCACACTAGCACTCAGCCATTTCTCAATTTCTCATCCGACTGCGTTAAGCGCGCCGGGTCAACCAGCGTAAAGCGCATCAGGTCTATCACCGAGATCGATCTACGGCGCGTTAAGCGCATCAGGCTCATGACACATTACCTGCGTTAAGCGCATCGGTCAACCCGCGTAAAAGCGCATCAGGTCTATCGCCGAGATCGATCTGCGGCCCGTGTTAAACGCGCGGGCTCATGACACATTACCCGCGTAAATGCATCAGGTTGGTCATCTTCCGGTAAACCGGGCATTGTCCCGCATGTCGCCTCCGAGCGAGTTCACTACCCCGCGTAACACGCATAAGGGTTTATTGTGATCACACACTCACAAGCACCAATTCTTATTTGAACACCACGTAAAACGCATCAGGGCATTTTAAGTGATCACAATGCAAATGTCATTCGGGCACATTCGTATATGCTCATGCCGTGCCAATGCTTGAGATGCATACTCATGGCTATCACGTTCACACTTCGGCATCCACATGCGCGAATTACGATGTAACATACTCAACTTGTACCCCGCATATTCAAATTCATAAATCAACATGCCCAAATCAGACAATCAATTTAAACCAGCCATAGCATCAAATCGGCACACTACCCATGCACAAATTCACATAACCGGGTCAACAAGCACTTGCGCATTCGAGGCCCATCAAGCTAATTCATTTCTAATCCTGCTAGACACGCGACATGGCATTATCAAATTAACCACAAACAAGGCTTAATATGCGAGTCAGTTGCACGAAGGGATCATTCTCGATAATTGACCAACTAAGCCCCAAATTGATCGCGTTTCGCTTAAATCAAATCTATCGGCTAGCCACTATACCACAAATTTCTAGGTCAATAATTGTCATCAAAATGGATAAATTTAGTCACCAATTTATTTAGACCAAATTCTCCCGAATCGACCGCCAAGTTCAGGGTATAAATAACGGCCAAATTCAATCGAGTGCGATTCTAGCAAAATTTCTAATTTTAAAAATAAGAACCCGAGAGTGATCAGTTCCTGGGCGAAATTCTATTATAAGCACACTGACGAATTACACGTTTTATAATTCCCAAAAATGGGCCAAAATCCAGACTGTTACACAATGAATACCATAAATTAACTTAGTGAACACAAGATGGATCCGTCAATTTCTATAGGCAGGTAATACAGCAAAATCATGAAGCGCACAAGGTGGCATGGTAGGTAGTTTGCTCACCTAAAAGGGAAGGAGGATTGGGATTGCTCGATCTGAAATTATGGAACAAAGTATTGTTATGCCGCATGCTGTGGAACCTCATCAATCATCCATCCTCTTCCCTTTGGAGTATATGGGTTCATAACACTAAATGTAGAGGCACTCCAATTATGCATATCAACATTACGGGTAGTATGGTTTGGAGTTGGCGATGTCTCCTTAAACTACAATATGTTTTAACCTCGGTTATTTATAGCTCAAGGTACTGTTGCCAAGAAATTTATGATGAACTCAGACATGCGGGATCGGTTGTGGAGTGATATGACCTAATTTGGACTAGCGGTATTAGCAAACACAATTTTATTGGCTAGCTCATTTGCAGAAATAGACTACCAACGACAGAAATCGTCGTCCAATGGAGGACCTTAATTGATATCCAATGTAACTTTTGTAGGGCCGATATAGAAGACAGAACACATTTATTATTCCAGTGTGAGTGGACAGGTAGCTTATGGCGCAGTATCCTTGCACAGTAAGGGATTAGGCGTCCTTTGGGAGGATGGAACGAGGAAGTTCAATGGATGATTAGGACAATAAAGGGCAAAGATTTGGCGGCTAGACTCCTTAAGGTATCCTTTCTAGCAACCATTTATAGCATATGGATGGAGCGCAATCGAAGGCGATTTCAAAATAAGTTAATTGATATCCATATTATTTTGGCCAACTCGGGTAAAAATGTAAGAGGTAGAGTGAAATATTAGACCTTCTTAGACAAATATTGTATTGGCTACTATGTGAAGACTTCCTACCTCCATCTTCTCGAATTATTAGCACCATTTGTAATGCTGAGGATACCCCTAAGCTGCTATACTTCATTCGCTTTATAATACTGACATTTTATACCAAAAAAAAATACCATAGAAGTTATTTCTTTCCTCTTATGATTAACTAGATGGTCGGTTTGCTGATAAAACTTTTATATTTCGAGTCAATGATGCCTTTAACAAAAGAATCCTTCATTTATTATTTTTTATATTGGATAATTTTGATTTAGCAGCATATATCTTTAAATTATGAAGTGTTAAATATTATATCTGTGTTATTCCAAAATTGATTTGGATATATTTTCTTCAAATGCTAAAGTGATAATACCAACATAAGATATAATAATCTATTGTTATACTTCTAATTGATGATGTTCTTATAGATAAAAATCACAACAACATTTTTATTAGTTTCATGTTAATGATGATTTCACAGGGACAAGAAAAAGTTATAATGCATTATATTAATTTGTGGTTTTTATACATGTATTTGAAGAAAGTAACAGAGTGAGTTATGCATGAAAAAATATCGTCAAGTTAGTTATGCTCGATTTGATCTAAACAGATAAAAAATTATATTTTTCCTATTTATCAAATATAGTAATAAGACTCTCAATATAGTATCTAAGTAAAGAGACTAATAAAAACAGAAATTTCTCTTCTATTCGTACAAGGGATTAGTTTTTTATTATTAGATAGTGCTTGTGTAAAATAAATAAATAAAAACTGCATAAAAATGTTTACGCCATTGGAAGACTGGTTTAATTGGCTTAAGAAGATTAGTAATTATAATTGATGTGATTGGAAAGTTAAATAATGCTTTTTTATGCCGGATTTAGTAAGCAACATTTTATAGACCTCATAAATTAATTCGGCTACTCTAATATGAAAGAGGAGTGATAAAGTACAATATACTCTACAAATATTAATGAAAATTATTGGCATAGGTATATGACGAGAAAATCTAAAGTATCATTTCTTAGCCTTACTCCGTGTTACCAAACGAATCGTAATTCCTATGATACCATTACGCAACAAATCGTACAACATATCACAGAAACTTAAGTCTATTGATGCGATCCATATTTGTTGCTAATTTTTTGACCTACCTTAAATGGCATATGCGCTCATATCTAAAGCCATTACTCGACAAATCACACTACATATCACAGAGAGGTAAGTTATCAATTTTATACTTATCGCGATTTTTTTACCGTACTAGATTTGCTCAGGAAGTAAATGACTATTCCATATTTACAAATTACCAAAGTTTTCAGCTTATTTATATGACCAGCTCCTCCCCTATAAAAAGCACGACACTCAAACAGCTTTAATCACTATATCTCATGGCGTTCAAGACATCCCGGCATTTCACTTCTCACACGCTAGATTTAATCTTGTTCACGCTCTCGTACTTGTGCTAAGATGGTTAAGAGGCCGTGTGAGCAGCGAATTGCTGGAATGTCTTGAAACACTTGTGCACCTCGGGAAGTGTATAACCCATATTTATGGTGAGGAAGACTATGAGTCCTTCCATCATGACCATCTTTTAACTCTAAATCGTCCTCGTGAATGATTGTCTCGTCTATCATCAAAGGCGAGGGCACGGCAAGAAATCCTGCTTCTGTCTGTGCTTTGTGTTCTATCTGTCAGGAAATAGTTATTTACTTACCCTGTAGCTTCATTGGCTTTAATCGCGGCACGTATCATTTGAACATCATTGGGTTTGCGGATTTGTCTCTTTTTTACCTCGGTACTGTTATCCCTACGGTTGTCTCTTGAGTTCTTAGGTGTACTTGCACATATGATATTTTGATGTATCCTGTCGACATATATAGGTGTCAGTACATCCACACACACACACATATATATCATGCAAGTATCTTGTCAGATTTCATTCGAGATGCTGTTTTCGTAATTACACTACAAAAAAATATGATTTTTGCGACGAAAAATTTGTAAAAATCTATCGCAAATCGAATTTGTGACGAATTTTATGACGGAAAAAATTTCGTCGATACTAGGTCGTTGCAAAATTTTGTGACGGAAAATTTCAATTTCCGTCGCAAATTTGTGACGAAAAAAAATTCGTCGCAAATAATTCGTTGCAAAATTCATCGCAAATTTCGTAACAAATTAGCCACGGATACTATCCATCGCAAAATTCGTCGCAAATTAACCACGAACTTTATTCGTTGCAAAATTCGTCATAAAATTCATCGCAAAATTCATGGCAAAATTCGTGGCAAAATCCGTCGCAAAATTAGTGACGAACTTTATTCGTCGCAAAATTCGTCACAAATTTCGTTGCAAAATTCTTCGCAAAATTAGCCACAAACTTTATTAAATCATAAAATTTGTCACAAAATTCATCGCAAAATTCGTTGCAAAATTTATTGCAAAATGTATTGGATGGAAATTAGACACGAACTTGATTCGGTGCTACTTATTCGTCGCAAATTTTACTGCATTTCAGCCATCAAATCTTGTCCATATCAATAGCTACGCATTAATGAACATCATGTAATACATTGAAAATAATCAAAGGACACAAGAAAACCATAGATTCTGCTTCAGAAACAGAAAACGAACAAACCAGACACAATGCCATATAATTGAAAAATGTAATTGAAGGAAAGATGCTAGTCCGCAAAAAATAATGATATATGCAAAGTTGCAAAGTTTGACATGATGATATTTGATATCGAATCTTATAATACATTCAAAACATTCATAGGAGGCAGGACAATAATAAATTCTGCTAAGAAAACGAAAAATCGACAAACCAGACACAAGATTGAGCAGCTGTGGTACTTTCGGCGTAACATTCAGATTTTTAGTCCATTACAGGGTTTATAAAAGCATAATTTGTCGGTCGCTTATGGTAAAATCTCGCCGGGAACCGATCACTCCGGTTATTATTTTAAATTAGAGGTTTCGCTAAAATCGCACTTTTCGATCGAATTTTACGCCGTTATTTGGACCACGAACTTGGCGATCGATTTTGGGTGTTTCGGGATGCAATAAATTGGACGATTAATCGAATTAAGGTTGCCGTATCGAGATTGTCGGGAATAATGAAAAAGTTTGGGTTTTTCGGACGGATGCAAATTTGGACTAGTAGACCCCCTCGTTAAATTAAGAATCCTTCATTTATTATTTTTTATATTGGATAATTTTGATTTAGCAGCATATATCTTTAAATTATGAAGTGTTAAATATTATATCTGTGTTATTCCAAAATTGATTTGGATATATTTTCTTCAAATGCTAAAGTGATAATACCAACATAAGATATAATAATCTATTGTTATACTTCTAATTGATGATGTTCTTATAGATAAAAATCACAACAACATTTTTTATTAGTTTCATGTTAATGATGATTTCACAGGGACAAGAAAAAGTTATAATGCATTATATTAATTTGTGGTTTTTATACATGTATTTGAAGAAAGTAACAGAGTGAGTTATGCATGAAAAAATATCGTCAAGTTAGTTATGCTCGATTTGATCTAAACAGATAAAAAATTATATTTTTCCTATTTATCAAATATAGTAATAAGACTCTCAATATAGTATCTAAGTAAAGAGACTAATAAAAACAGAAATTTCTCTTCTATTCGTACAAGGGATTAGTTTTTTATTATTAGATAGTGCTTGTGTAAAATAAATAAATAAAAACTGCATAAAAATGTTTACGCCATTGGAAGACTGGTTTAATTGGCTTAAGAAGATTAGTAATTATAATTGATGTGATTGGAAAGTTAAATAATGCTTTTTTATGCCGGATTTAGTAAGCAACATTTTATAGACCTCATAAATTAATTCGGCTACTCTAATATGAAAGAGGAGTGATAAAGTACAATATACTCTACAAATATTAATGAAAATTATTGGCCCGACCAGCCGATAACCCGGTCTCATAGGTATATGACGAGAAAATCTAAAGTATCATTTCTTAGCCTTACTCCGTTTACCAAATCGAATCGTAATTCCTATGATACCATTACGCCCTAAACAAATCGGATAAACATATCACAGAAACTTAAGTCTATTGATTAATTCCATATTTTGTTGCTAATTTTTTGACCTATTGTGGAAATGGCATATGGGCTTTTGATCTAAAGCCATTTGGTGGATTAAATCACATTACATATCACAGAGAGGTAAGTTATCAATTTTATACTTAATAAATGGCGGTTTTTTACCGTACTAGATTTGCTCAGGAAGTTTGGGACTATTCCATATTTACAAATTACCAAAGTTTTCAGCTTATTTATATGACCAGCTCCTCCCCTATAAAAATGCACGACACTCAAACAGCTTTAATCACTATATCTCATGGCGTTCAAGACATCCCGGCATTCACGCTAGATTTAATCTTGTTCAGGCTCTCGTACTTGTGCTAAGATGGTTAAGAGGCCGTGTGAGCAGCGAATTGCTGGGATGTCTTGAAACACTTTGTGCACCTCGGGAAGTGTATAACCCATATTTATGGTGAGGAAGACTATGAGTCCTTCCATCATGACCATCTTTTAACTCTAAATCGTCCTCGTGAATGATTGTCTCTCTATCATCAAAGGCGAGGGCACGGCAATAAAATCCTGCTTCTGTCTGTGCTTTGTGTTCTATCTGTCAGGAAATAGTTATTTATGTGTTACCCTGTAGCTTCATTGGCTTTAATCGCGGCACGTATCATTTGAACATCATTGGGTTTGCGGATTTGTCTCTTTTTTACCTCGGTACTGTTATCCCTTGGTTGTCTCTTGAGTTCTTAGGTGTACTTGCACATATGATATTTTGATGTATCCTGTCGACATATATAGGTGTCAGTACATCCACACACACACACACATATATATATCATGCAAGTATCTTGTCAGATTTCATTCGAGATGCTGTTTTCGTAATTACACTAAAAAAAATATGATTTTTGCGGATTTAAAAATTTGTAAAAAATCTATCGAAATCGAATTTGTGATTTAATTTTATGACGGAAAAATTTCGCCGATACTAGGTCGTTGCAAAATTTTGTGACGGAAAATTTCAATTTCGTCATAAATTTGTGACGAAAAAAAATTCGTCGCAAATAATTCGTTGCAAAATTCATCGCAAATTTCGTAACAAATTAGCCACGGATACTATCCATCGCAAAATTCGTCGCAAATTAACCACGAACTTTATTCGTTGCAAAATTCGTCATAAAATTCATCGCAAAATTCATGGGCAAAATGGCAAAATCCGTCACAAAATTAGTGACATAGAACTTTATTCGTCATAAAAATTAAATCTTAATTTCGTTGCAAAATTCTTCGCAAAATTAGCCACAAACTTTATTCGTCGCAAAATTTGTCACAAAATTCATCGCAAAATTCGTTGCAAAATTTATTGCAAAATGTATTGGATGGAAATTAGACACGAACTTAGGTTTGAGGTGCTACTTATTAAATCGCAAATTTTCACTGCATTTCAAACCATCAAATCTTGTCCATATCAATAGCTACGTGTTAATGAACATCATGTAATACATTGAAAATAATCAAAGGACACAAGAAAACCATAGATTCCTTTTGTCGAAAAGGCCTTGAACAAACCCGATTTTTGGTGCCATATAATTGAAAAATGTAATTGAAGGAAAGATGCTAGTCCAAGTGTAATGATTTATGCAAAGTTGCAAAGTTTGACATGATGATATTTGATATCGGGTCTTATAATACATTCAAAACATTCATAGGAGGCAGGACAATAATAAATTCTGCTAAGAAAACGAAAAATCGACAAACCAGACACAAGATTGAGCAGCTGTGGTACTCAACAGGACACCAAAAGCAATCACTTTTATCGACATCTGATAAAATGTGGATACATAAATAAAGATATTCAATCAGTCCAGAATATAAAAGAAGTGTTTATGCATGGATGTGGAACTAGGTATAAAAAAACAAGTAAGAGGTTTAACAAAAAAACGTTTTAGGACGAACATCAATATTCTTATATATGAATATGAGTCAACTTTGTAAACCGTATTTCTATCACCTAGGAAAAATTAGAACCTTGAACCTAGTTGTAAGAAGGTTGTGCACAAAAAGTAATTGTACAGTAGGAACAAATTGGGTGAAACTGCACTTATGTCATAAAAGATTGTGAAGCAAGCTTACCCTTGATTTTGGCAATTTTAACTAGAAAGGATCGAGAAAATCATCAGGATCAGCATCATCATCAATGTTAGCATCATTGTGTCGCTCATCATTGTGCCCATCACCTATTGGATTAGCATGAGATACAGGAGGAACCTCACTGCGATTGATGTTGAGGTGTCGCATAATGATTTGCATTTGTTGTTTCAAGTCATTTATTTCTTCGTCCCTCTCTATAATTATATTTTTCAGATGGTTCACTTCTTGGGTCAATTGCTCATCATGTCGTGTCCTCCTTCAACCAGTCGCATTGGATGATGAAGTTCCAACATGATTCGGCATGTAAATCCTTAACAAGGATCGCATCCCAAATATTTTTCTTTTTTTCATCCCACTCATTGCCTCCACCCATAATGCCATAACTGTCAGCTAATGGCTTAGACGTAACATAACCATCACTACCACTGGCATTGCCCATTAAAAGTTCATCATAATTTTCCTACATTAACAATATAGATGAAAATAAAATAACTTCATATATATCTACCATAAATATTAAAAGCATTCACAGTTTTCATTCTAGTTTCCATAAAGCCCAAAGTATAACCTTACATACCTTAATAGCTTTTGCTCGATCGCCAATCCATGTCTTATCTTTCTTTTGAAATGTGCGTTCAAATGTAACTGCAAATGTCGATTCCATCCCCAATTCTTGTGCCTAGAAAATGTAAACATGAGTAATTGAATTAAATTAACTTATAACTTATTTAACAGACTTACTAGTCGTTTGCGATGCCCCTAATGTTGATACAACCCCTAGCATATGTGGCAGACCCTTCACTAGAACTGAAAAATCGATTCTTTTTATTCTGCTCACTGATTTGCTGAGTCTTTTCAGTTTCCCAAATTCTGTTAATTTCCGCCCAATTATCAGCTGTAATGAAAGTCGACTTCACTTTCTTGATCTTCGCTCTATTCATCACATTTTCGTATGTGATCACTAACTTTTTTCTGAAAAATTCTTCTCACTTCATTCTCTTCCTGGTCATCCCACCTGAATTTTCGCTACAATCAATACAAGAAAATCTGAAAGTTATTATGATGGTCATATATCCATTATCATGCACCAAACAATTCAGCGATAGACTTTGTTAAGCTCATCTTGAGGAAAATATTTGGTCCCTTTAGTACCGAAAACTAAAGAGCTGTTCTAGTCCCTTTACATCATTCTTGACCGTCAATATATTACACCGAACTTAGTTGGTGAGAAAATAGAATATCTAAAACTTACCTTGAACTCATTTCACCACAAATGTTTTACTTCTTGTGGAACACTTCTGTAATTAACATAGTGGCCCATCCAATAGTTTTTGACTATTTTATTCAGTTCCCTCACAACAAACGAAGCATCCGTGAATTTGCAAACATATGGATATTATGCAACATCAACAATTCAGTTGACATCCATATCTAAAACCATAAATATTACATATACTAAAAAAAATAAAGTACTTACGAATCTCCAAATGGGCATATCATGAATCTGTTATCTTCTTCACTTGTGTTTCCGCCATTATGCGAATGTTGCGTTGAATAATAAGGTGGAATGGAAGGAGAGAGAGGCAACGGAGATGGAACTAGAGGAGATTCAGTTGGTATGTGGCCAAGCCCCTTAACATGTTCTTGAGCATTGGAGGAAGGACCAACGTGTCTATATTGTCCATTAGCATATTGTGGTTGAGGATTAGATGAAAGGATAGGAGACGAGGAAAGGGACGGGGACGAGGACGTTGAAGAGGCTGGTCTTCTATGCACGTGACCTCCACGTTTATACTGACAAGTAGGAAGGTCAAATAAGTATGTAAAAAAATATGAACATGTATTACCGACACATAATGACGTATATGACGAAACTTACCATTTTGGTTCAAAAGCAGAAAATGTTCCCTCTTAATTAGCCAATGCCAAGTGTTTATGACATGCAATTTCCTACGACCAAATATACTATGAATCGCACTTATTTTGATAGCAAACATCAATATATGAGCACGATATGCCATGCTACTAAGTTGACATTAGCCATAATCAACCACACTATCCACTTTCAAACCACAAGATAATTCATCAAGTACAAAAACAACCATGAAACATCAATTTTAGCCACATGATCTTCGTTCTCGCCACTTAGGATCATCAATCAAAGATAGGGTCACAAGTATTATAAGCCAATAATTTGTGGGCATCTAAAAAATTTAAATTTCACTCAAAGTAATGCAAGTGACTTATTCTTTACCATTTATGTTTAAAGTTTTGAAATTTTGTTAATTCATTATTTTTGCCTTTTTTCTTGCTAAAAATGGAACTTTCGTTTGCCTCTCCACATAAAGTACGTATTATAAGCCATTCTATGAATGAGATTTCAATTTTTGATTTTTCAAAATTTTTTTTGGCACCTATAAAAATTTAAATTTCACTCAAAGTGGGTGACTACAAGTGTTTTAAACCATTATGTGAAGTTTTGTAATAAAATTAATTTTATTTTTTTTAAATTGTTTTGGGCACCTAAAAATTTAAATTTCACTAAAAAACCCATTCACTATAACTATCTGCATTTACATTAAGTTTTGAAATTTTTTTGTATTTTTTTAAATTTTTTGGCCACGTCACAATTTCCAAAAAGTGGGTGGTTGTTTATTATAAGCAATAAACATTATGAATATTTCAAATTTTTTTTAAGTTTTAATTTTTTATATGAAAAAATTTGATGTTTAGGCCCATTCCTATCAATCGGATCTGGTTAGTGAGTCATCTGGGTTAATGCAGCATGTTGAAATATATATATGTACGCAAATCTATATACGTCCAGGCACATATTTACATAATTTTGTATAAGAATTCACTTCAGTCCATCCAAAACTCATGTCTGATAGAGTTCGCAGTGATAGGCAAAAGTCAAGGATTTTCGCATAGCAAGCTTAAACCACATGTATCCCTTCTAGCAGGATCAGATGGCCCTGCATCAATTTGTATAATAAATTTAATCTGTTTTCGGATAGTATAACAAATCATTTTTAATAACAATAATCTCCTCTGATCTAGTTATTCATTTGTTCTATTATAGATGATTATAGAAGAAATGGAGACTATATTTTTGCCTATATTCGCCACGTAACGCTTCACTTCTTACTCGTGATCACCTTGTGGTACACATTTGACCAGTAAGGTCTGGCTTATCGATATACAATTTTCTAATTTTCATCACTTGTTGATTTTATACTTGAGAGCCCCATACCGCATATTGGACCAGTAAGGTATAGTTTATTGTCGTAATCCTCCAATTCTAATGTCTTATTGATTTTAAATTTTAAAAAAATGGATAAGAACATGTTATATCTTCGAATATAACTTGGAATAATACAGCTTATTGCATATAACATATGGTTGGATGAATGCCTCTCATTGATATGTTATAACACAGGTCACATACGAACTTAATTTAACAATAAATAGGGGGGGCAACTCGCATTTTTATAATCCACTTATCAAATGACTAGAGACGAAGGAAAACGAGACCTTTTTTTGCCGGAGTACTTAAGTTGTGCGCATGGAAAAATACACTTCTCATCTTGATTTAAACATTATAAAGCCCAATCAAACCGTTCGACCTCAAATTTTCATCCACAAGTTCCACAAAATCTTGCGCTTGCTATTAAATGAACTACGATTGGCAATTGCAAACTGAGGAAATGATAAATTAAAATGTCAGCGAAACTTTCATATTACAACAAGAGTCCCGCTAGCAAGACGGTGCATTTATACTACAATTTTCAATTCGCAAGAGGTGAGCAACCGGATGTGAGAAAGTTTTATGTAACAAAGGTTTTGTCTTTTTATTTCATTCAAGGAATAATATCAACATTAATCCCTCAATTTTTTTTGAAAATCAAAATCATTTACCTTTCTTCTTTAGTTAAACAAATTTTCCGACGATCAATTAATTAAGAAGAATAAGCGACAACAATAGTAATAACAACAATAATAATGATAATAACAATAACAATAATAACAAAAACAATAATAAAAATTATGATAACTGAAATAACACTTGTCGCAATAATAATTACACATCATTAGTATTTTGTCACAAAAATTTTAATCTTCGTCTTCGTCTTGATTATCAGTCTCAAAATCAGATTCTGAACAGTCTTGTACATTTAATTCGCAAATTTCTCTTGAATCCACATCTATCATTGCTCCACATGGATCTCGTAAAGTTGGAATGTTATATTCCTCAGTTTCAATCGTGTTACAAACTTTCTCTTGTTAATAGGCTCTATCCTTCTAGTGTTCTTCGATTTTTCACCGTGCTTTGATTTTACATACAACCCACCAATCAGTTTTGTCATGTTTCAAACTAGAATATAATGCATAACATACTTGAATTGCTTGTTGTGCCAAGACAAATGAATCGCCTGTGATCCGGGCGAGCCCTACCGGGTGACGAGGCTTGATGGCGAAGGGGGTGTCGGGGGCGGCCCATGGTGGCGCCAGAGGCCGACCAGCCACGGGCGCCCGGGTTTGATGGCCGCCACCACATGCCCCCAGGAGGAGGAGGAGGGGCGGCCAGGAGGAGGCTAATGGGGAGGCGGAGGGGAGGCGAGGGAGAAGGTGAAAGCGAAGGAGAGAGAGAGAGAGAGAGAGAGAGAAAGAGAGAGAGAGAATGTGGAAATTGAGAGTTGTGGGAATAATGAGCACGAAAATATTCAATAAGGGAGAAGTAGGGTTTTCGCTAAAAATTCGTGAGAAATTTTCCACTAATTTTGCAACGAAAATTATATACACTAAAATAATTGCCCGGAAAATTGAAATTGCTGAAATTTCAACTAAAAAAATCGCTGACAATTTTCAACGAATTTTCCAACGAAAATTATACACACTCAAATAATTGCCGGAAAATTGAAATTGTTGGAAAATTCCAACGAAAAAAAAAAAAATCGTTGACAATTTTCAAATCGAATTTTCCAACGAAAAATTGTACACACACTGAAATAATTGCCGGAAAATTGAAATTCGTTGGAAAATTCGTTGGAAATTTCCAAATCGAATATAAAAAAATACCCGAAACGATGACGGGTTTTTTTAATTCGTTGGAAATTTCCAATGAATTTTCCAAATTTCAAAATTTTCCAAAAAAAATTGTACACACTGAAATAATTGCCCAGAAAATTGAAATTTGTTGGAAATTGTTGAAAATTTTCAACGAATTTTCTAATGAAAAATGTACACACTAAAATAATTGCTCGGAAAATTGAAATTCGTTGGAAATTTTCAACGAATTTTCCAATGAATATAAAAATGCCGAACAATACCGGGTTTTTTTTAATTCGTTGGAAAATTCGTTGGAAATTTTCAACGAATTTTCCAACGAAAAATGTATACAATGAAATAATTGCCTAGAAAGTTGAAATTCATGGGAAAATTCGTTGGAAATTTCCAACGAATTTTTTGTGTTGGAAATTTCCAACGAATTTTCCCATGAAAATTTTTTTTCGTTGAAATTTCCAACGAATTTTCCCACCTAAAAATTTTTTTCGTTGGAAAATTTGTTGCAAATTTGCGACGAAAATTTTTTCGTCGCAAATTTTCATGGCAAAAATTCAGTTTTTTTGTAGTGCTTGTTTCCTTCAATATGATAATTTTCGCTTGATTATGCATCCGCTCATCGTGAGACTCCCCAATTTGGAGATTTTACAGAACCCAATCATATTTAGGCAACATTGGATACACATTTTTTTTTATGCCTTTGTTCCACGAAAAAAAAAATAACGACTTAATAATTTTTTTAAAAAATAATTTATTACTTTTTTTTGAAAAAATTATCTTAAAGAAAATATTTTCATTATCAACAATAATCTATACTTAAACATTGTTCGTTGATGATCAAAATATTATTCATTAATTTATTTTTGAAGCAAGTCGTTAAGAAAATAATTTTTAAATTGTTAATTCTCTGTAAAACAAATGCACTATAAAAGAAGTTTCCTTTAATAAATTGGTAGTGTGATGCAGTTTTTTTTTTTTTGGGACAGAGTGTAGCAATTACCAAATAGGAAATATAGTGTTAGGATAAAATATTTAACTATGGATACATTAGAGAACTAGTAATTTAAATTGAACAAGGAGTGTTCAAAGAAACGTGCGCGAGGAATTCGGGCAAGTAAACAGACCTCTCAGGCGTCTTCTCGAGCTTTTCTCTCCTTTCTATGGGAGCTTCCTCTCTCGATCTTGATATAAGAGGTCTTCCCCCGTCATCCATTGCCCCTCCAATCCTCCATCATCTACACCACCCTACGCCTCCTTGCTCCCACTTCCGCCCAAAGCAATATCATTTAAATCTGAGTTGTTGTCGAACTAGAACTTAAACTTTCGTTCTTGGCTCTCCCTCCCTCCGTGGGACTCGTCCTTTCCCTCAATGGGAGACGTCCTCTCCACTTGGCCGGAGTTTTCTCTTTCTTAATCGCATCACCTTCACTTAGTCCCTTCTTCCTCCGCTTCTCACCTTAGGTTGCCCACTTACCCCTCGACCGAGATGAGGATGATCTACTCCATCCGGGCAAAAACTTCATCTGCTGGTTGTGTGAAAGTGTAGAAGTAGAACCGTTCAGCAGCAACTTGGTGGTGCACGATGATGTCGGTACTAGAGTGGCTACTCGTCTTCTTCAAATATTGTGGTACTAGTAAGTGCACACCAAGTGTTTGCTTTTTTGCCTGTTAGAAAATCGTCAGAGAAGTGTGGTATTTTTCTTTGGCGGTGGTTGGTATTCGAGGAGGAGGAGGGGTGATGAACTCTCCTCTCTCGGAAGTGCTTCCCTCCACCCTTTGGGGCAGCCTAGCCAGTGGAAACCCAAAATGTCCCTTTTCTTCCTTCCCCAATATAGCTCAGTCACCATGAACCATGAACTGCTCCTCAGTTACCTAAAGCCTCGCCAACTCAACACCCACCTTCAACCCTTCAACGTGTTTCACTAAAATCACTCTTAGCAGCGAAATTGAATTGTGTAGACAAGTAAATCTTGTGCCCGTTCAGCTTGAGGACTACAGTTGCTGCGATTCAGTTCCATCTCCATGGAGCCGAATGAAGATGCAAACCATAGGTTGGCCCTGCTGTGCAAAAGATTAGGAAGAATGTGGTCAAACAACATCACTAAAAATGTCGGAGGGATTCTGGCATCAGCGAAAGGCAAAAATGGGAATTTAACTCTGATAGGGCAACTCCTCAAAAACCCAAGAATCAACTTCCAAGCTTTTCAAAACACAACGCGGAGAGCATGGCGAGTGGAAAATGCAGACTTTACTCCTCTAGAGAAAGGTATTTTTGCAATAACCTTCAACTCTCAAGCTATGAGGAAAAAAGTGATGGACTAAGGTCCATGGTCTTTTATGAACAATCTCTTGATCTTGAAACAATGGGAACCAAATACTACACTGACTTTAAGCTACAACTTTGACTCGTGTGACTTCTGGGTACATATTCTGGGGCTTCCATTTGAATGGATTATAGAGGAAGTTGTTCGAGAAGTATCTGGCAACATCGGACAAGTGTGAGAAGTTAAAATTGAGACAAGAGGAATGGTGTCGTTTGGAAGGGTGCGAGTGACATTGGATCCGAACTTACCCCCCGATCCACGAATGCTTGTTGACAATGAAGGGAAGAAAATCTAGCTAGATTTTAAATATGAGAGGCTCCCGTATTTTTGCTTCTCATGTGGGAAAATAGGCCACTATGCTTCTGACTGTGAAGAGGTGCCTATTAGCGTCGATGATGTGAACACTGATGAGGATAGACTATTCGGCCTCTGGCTGAAGGCCGAGGTAAGCAGCAACAGTCCCTTCAGGAAGTCATTTCATGGGAAGGACTTAGTTGAAACTATGGTAGAGGAAAGCATCCTGGAGACACCTACCCACACTAGACAAATAGTGATCTACGAGGAGAGCAGCTCTAGCCAAATCTAGAAAATTCAGCACATTACGTAGGACAGCACAAAGAATAATCTTACTGCAAAGAGTATTCCAGCAGATCAAAGTGAACATTTGGGTAAATTTCCTGTTACATTGGCTGGAAATCAGGCCCCTCCCAAAAAATCAGATCTTAGTCTGGTAATAGCTAGTGTCAATAAAAAGAAACAAAGTGGGCAGAAAACTCCCGTTCGCAAGAGGATTAGAAGATTCAGCCCATACAACTCTCTAGGGGGCAAACTGTTACTCATAAATGAAGATCAACTACTTGAAACGCCAATCCAGGTGGTGGAAGGCTCGGGACAATGGGTTGTGGTGGCTAGCCTTAATAAGCCACCGGGATCCAAATGAAGATTCTGAGTTGGAACTGTCAGGGGTTGGGCACACCTCTGACAGTCCAAGCTTTGAGAGCCCTAGTGGCTCAAGAAAGGCCCGAGGTACTATTTCTCATGGAAACAAAAAATAGAGAAGAAAAGATACATTGGATAAGGAGGATGTTGAAATATGATGAGTGCTTTGTGGTTAACCCAACCGGAATAAGAGGCGGCCTAGCGATTTTGTGGAATGCCCCTGCTGATCTAACAATCTTATTAGCTTCAGAGGGATTAATAGACATTGAATGTGAAGAGGACAACTATAAAATGAGAATGCGAGTCACATTTGTCCATGCACCAACAACCTACCGGGAAAAAGACAAGTTGTGGGAAGAAATATATAGAATCAGCCAGGTAAACCAGCTACCTTGGGTGTGCTTAGGGGACTTTAATGATATTATGTATCATTGGGCAAAGGTAGGCAAAAGAATGGCTGAGCACTATAGACTTCATGCTTTTAGAGCGTTCCTGCATAACTGCGAATTAATGGACCTCGAAAGTAACGATTGTGCCTTTACCTGGTCAAACAACCATGAAGGAAAGGAGCTGGTGAAAGAAAGACTGGATAGAGCAGTGAGTAATCTGGATTAGAGATTGCAATTTCCTAAGGTAGAAATATATGCATTACTGGCTATTGGTTCTGACCATAGCCTGATCCTATTGTCTACCTATCAAGCCCGTAAGAGGCAGAAGAAAAATTTCAGCTTCGAAGCTCTTTGGCTAGAAGATGAAGAATGCAGAGAAGTTATACAAACAGCATGAAATCCTTCAACGCATGCAAATGAGGGCCTCTTGATCAGGATGGGACAAGTTGCAGCTGCCTTACAAAGCTGGAGTAAGAAAAAATTCACAAATGGGCAGGACAGGATTAAGCTCTTAATGGGACAAATACAGTGCATAACAAACAGTCCAGCTACTGAGAAGGATAAAGAACAACTACAAAAACTAAGGGATGACGTTCAAAGGCTATGGAGTTAGGAGGAGATGTATTGGGCAATGCATTCGAGGATTAGTTGGCTCAAGTGGGGGGGATCGAAACACTAAGTTCTTTCACGCCTCTACTGTTCAGAGGAGACAACAAAACAGAATTTCTATATTGAAGGACTCAACAGGGAACTGGATCCGAGACCAAGGACAATTGAAGATGATGACATATGACCATTTCAGGGAACTGTACACTTCAGTTGGACATCAAGAGTTTACTTCATTGCTTCAATATTGCTCTTGCCGTGTGAAGGAGGAAACGAATCTCAAGCTTATTAAGGATGTAACGCTAGAAGAGGTCAAGCAAGCAACGTTCCAGCTTGGAACCTCAAAGGCCCCGGGTCCGGATGGCTTGAATGGTCAGTTCTTTCAGCATCATTGGGAAGTCATAAAGAAGGAAGTATTTTTAAAGGTCAGAAACTTCTTCCAAACTGGTGTGCTAAACCCCCTGTTGAATCGAACACTTATCTCTTTGGTGCCAAAAGTTAAAAACCCAGAGAAGCTGGACGAGTTTAGACCTATAAGTTTGTGCAATTTCGCATACAAGATCATTTCCAAAGTGCTAGCAAATAGGCTGAAACCATGGCTCCCGGAATTGATAGAAGTTGAACAGAGTGCCTTTGTAGGAGGACGACAAATCCAAGACATCATTCTTGTAGTCAAGGAAGTTTTGCATCAATTACGGGTTCGCAAGCGAAAACAGAAGTTTCAGGCTGTCCTAAAGTTAGACATGCAAAAGGCGTATGATCGGATAGAATGGGATTTCGTGAAGGCTTGTATGACTACAACGGGGTTCAATGAAAGATGGATGAATTTGATAATGCAATGTGTTACAACAACCTCTTTGAGTGTCAAGTTGAATGGGAACCCCAGCCTTTCTTCCAACCTACAAGAGGGATAAGGCAAGGGGACCCTTTATCTCCATACCTATTTATATTGGTTGCAAATTTCCTGTCAATGCTGATGAAAAGAGCTGTACAAGATGGCACTATCAAAGGAATACAACTAAATAGACATTGCCCTGTACCATCTCACCTACTCTTTGCAGATGATTCAATATTTTTCCTCGATGGTAAGCTACATGAATGTCAGAACCTAGCTGCAATCATTCACCAATATTGCTTTGCCTCAGGACAAGCGGTTAACTTGAACAAATCAGGGATATATTTCAACAAGGACTGCCCTAGTGAATTAAGAAGAAATATGGCTAGAGAACTAAGAGTTCCAGAGATTGAGAAGACAGGGAAGTACTTGGGTATTCCTTCTAATTAGGGAGCATCTAAAAAGCAAATGTTTGCTTGGATCCTGGCAAGGGTGAATATGAAGCTTGAAGGGTGGAAAGAAAACACAATGTCTAAAGCGAGGAAAGAAATTCTGATCAAAACTGTTGTCCAAGCATTACCACAATATGCCATGTCAATTTTCAAGATTCCACTTTCAGTATGTCAAGCTATTGAGAAAAAAATCACAGCCTTCTGGTGGAAGAACCAACCAGCAACAAAAGGCGTTATTTGATAGACCAAGAGGAAAGCACATGGAAGGAACCGCTTTTTCGACGACTATTCAATGAGCAGGTAGTACGAGAGATCCTCACAGTACATATCAGACCACAAATGAATGAAGACAAACTAATCTAGACGAGCACAAAGGAAGGCGACTACACTATTAAGAGCGGTTACAACACCCTTCGCAAAAAGGTAAACACAGATACTCAACCTGCCTCCTCCTCTCATCACACTCCTACTAAACTCTGGAATAGGATATGGAGAATGAAAACTCCCCACAAAATCAGAAACTTTATATGTAGTGTATGTCAAAACGCACTGCCAACAAAGGAAAATTTGTATAGAAGGAAACTGATACCTGATCTGAACTGCCAATTTTGCCGAGTTCATGCAGAAACCACATAACATCTATTCTTACTATGCAAGTGGACGATTTAGGAAGTCTGGGATGTTCCTGCACTCAACATCCAGATTTCAAAATACCAAACTTCCCGCTTAGATGAATGGCTGATTAAATTCATTCCCAGCAGTAATAACTCCCCTTGAATTTGAGTTAATCTCTGTTGTTTTCTGGGAAATCTGGAAAGCAAGAAATAGCGTCGTCTTCAGAAGGCTCCTCCTGGACCCACAGCTGCTGGTTGAAAGAGGACGACAATTGCTAAAAAATTTCAACAGATGGAACAACCTTGACAAACCAACTGAAGATGTAAACCACTCAGAAGAGGATGTCTGGAGTCCCCCAGAGAGGGGCGAAACAAAGGTAAATATGGATGCAGCTCACCAACCTGGTTCCTTTGAAGGTTCAATAGCTTGTGTATGCCGCAACTCGGCTAGGACTTTGATCGACGGCTTTGCCAAGGACGTCCTTGCCTCCTCCACCGAGCAAGCCGAGAGCCTAGCCATGGTGAAAACCCTCAAATTCCTCTCTTCTCGTGCGAGTGAAAACCTAATTCTCGAGTCAGACTGCCTAAATCTGGTCAACAGCTTGAAGTCTCCAGAAGGTATGCTGTGGGAACATCGTGCTCTCCTCAGGGAAGCACGTGAGCTGCTGGCTTCGTTTTCAAATATAAAACTGCAGTTTTGTAATAGGTCCAGAAATAGTGTGGCGGACTGGGTAGCTATGACACACAGGAAAAAAGCACTCACTGAACACTGGTTGACTCATCCTCCGTAGGTTTTTAGAGATCTGCTTTGTTTTGAGACCTCGAAAGTGGGTTCTGTCTTTAATAGATATCAATGAACAGTCTTTTCTTCTGATAAAAAAAACTGATGCCAATTATATAACAATAGCTGTTGCCGATGGCTTGGATCACAACCTTCCCGAGCAACATACCAAATGCCCTTGTCGCGTAAGGCCGCCAGGAAAAAGCTGGCGCGGCCCTAAATTTGTCCCTCCTTCCTTTTCCTTTGCGAAGTTCAAACTGTTTCATCTCTTCTCCTGGGCATAGCTCTTGCTCTTTCTTTTCCCTATTCGTCACTTACCTTCCGTACGTTTGTCTTGTGGGTGAAGAATCCGTTGTCATCTTGATCAAATCAAGGCAAAAACTCAAAAAGGTTTCTGTTTCTCCTCCCTACAATTCACTCGATGCTTCTATTACTAATTTATTCTTGCTGTTCGAGTCAGGTGTGCATCAGAAGATGGCAATCTGCATCATGACAAGATGTCTACCCCTCCATAGTCGCTCAGCATGTCGGGCGGACCAGTTCCATTGAGCTAAATGTCCAAACATAGTACTAAAGGTTTAGTCAATTAAGGGGGAAAATTGTTCAAAAGTCTTAGATTTAGTGTACACTCGCTAATTCAGTTATAACCCTTTCAATTTGATCAATGTTGTCCTAAATCTTTTGACGATTTTTCAATATAGTTCATTCGAACAATTTAGAATTACAAAACGATGTCATTATTTAAGGTGGTGACCATTTGAGGGAGTCCAATGGACTACATTGGAAAATTGTCAAAAGATTTAGAATTATATTGATAAAATTGAAATGTTTAGAACTAAATTGATACATGTACTATAGGTTTATAACTTTTTTGGACAATTTCCCTCAACTAAGGGGGTGATTATTTGAGATGGGCTATTGTGACTCGAGGCATCAGGAACTTGTCACATAGGGCACTGCTACTAAATATAACAACCTAATTTGATTCACTTGGGTTATATCGTACAACAATTGCTCAAGTTTAATTCAAGTTGGTGACAATTTCAGGCAAGTCTATACTTGTAAAGAACGCGTGACAAGTCCTCTCTTATTTTAAGACTTGGGCCATCACACTGAAAGGTCACTTGTACAATTTATAGCGAAATTTGCTATTTTATTACATAAATGGACTCAATAAGTCGATTGGATTCAAAATATCAAGAGCAAAATTCTAAAATTCTCAAAGTTATGGAGTTTCAGATAAGCAAGGAGAACAATGCATGGTGAAAATAGAGACGGCCGGTGAATTTTCTCAGTATAAACATTGTAAAAGATACGTGGTGGCACATAAAAACAGAAAAATAATGCCAAATCTTTTTTTTTAAAAGGCAGTCAAAGTGAAAATCCCACGTGGCGTTTTTGGTCACTGCGCTGATGTGCTTCCACTTATTAAGACCGTGAAAATCCCACGCGGCGTTTTTCAAGCCCTCGTTTTCTTCCTCCTGCTTCCTTAGGTGAAGGACCATGCTTCGGTTTGTAACGATGATTTCATTAGACAATGATATTCCAGGTGGCATTTTGTACTCGTGAGATCCCCAAAGTTCATCTTTCATCCCTGTATCTTCCGCACGACGTTGAAGTAATCGTCCTTGAATGGGACAATCTATTCCAGTAATCTTGCAGATCTCTAAGATACGGTTTGACTCGGCTTCCAGTCATTTGTAGTTGGTAGGGATGCAGGGACTTCAACGGGTGTCGGGAAATTAGATTATGCATAACTCTATACTTTAGCAACCCACCATGTCAATTTCAGGAAATCATGTTCATTGTCGGTTTCATTGTCCATTCCAATTGCCTCATTTCCAAAGTGCATGGAATCTCTGTAAATAGAGATTGCCAACTTCTGACCCCAAAAATAAAAAAGAAAAATGGACGTTGCCAACGTCCTGTTTCATTTCCTTTTCAATGGCAAAAAGCACACCCTATATAGTTAACTCCAAGCCAATCAAATACACAACTAATCTTATACATTAGATAAGACCTAGGTAAAAATCGCAAGTGGAAAGTGTCGAATAGTCTTAAACCTATTGCATGGGTGCCAATTTAGTCTTAAACATTTTTTTTATATCAATTTAGTCCTAAACCTTTGACCTAGTGCAAATTTAGTCATTCCGACTAATTTTTGTTGTATATTGCTAGCGTTGACATCGACCGGCCTAAGTGGTATTGCCTGGCACTGACGTGGAGAATTTTTAATAAAATTTTCACATTTTTTTTTTAAATTTTAAAAAATTTTAAGTATTTTATTTTTTCTTTTCTTTTCTTTCTTTTTCTTTTCTTTTTTTTTTTCTCTTTCTTCTTCCTCTAGCTAGTCACTAGACCTCGACGACCGGCCACTGAAGAGGCTCGCCCTCACCAGATGCCAGCTAAGGTGAGCCTTGCCATGGTTGGGCAAGGCTCAAGCCCTCGCCAGATGTCGCGAGGTCACGGCTTTCTACCTCGCCAACCACTAGCGAGGCTCGCCGAATGGTCGCGAGGGTGGCCTCGCGTTGTACTAGCAAGGCTCTCCCTCACCAGCCCTAGCCTCTGGCGAGTCGCCGAGATCCAGCAACCAACTAGAGGAAGAAAAAGGAGAAGGAAAAAAAATGAAAGAAATGAAAAAAAATTAAATTAAAAATCAGAAAAAAATTAAAAAATTAAAATGTTATTAAAAATTGTTCACATAATCGTCGGCGGTGTCACGTAGGCCGCACCAGTATCCACATAAGCAATATCCTGCGAAAATTAGTCGGAAGTAATGAAGTGGTATTAGGTCAAAAGGTTTATAATTAAATTGACATCAAAAAAAATGTTTAAAACTAAATTGGCATAAATACAATAAGTTTAGGACTTTTCTGACGTATTTCCTAAAAATTGCATGAAATGTAAAAACTAAAGGTCGCTATCTAAAATTTTTATCTCACTAATAAACAATTACTTTTGAATGACATTAGGTACTGGACTTTACTGAAATTTGGAACCTAACAATAAATGGCTTTAAGACGATTAAGAGAAAAACCTAGGTAAGGGTGTAAACGGTTCGATTTAGTTCAGTTTTGTGAAAGACTGAACCAAACCGAACCATTAGGGGCGTACCCTTGAAGCAAACTGAATCTCACTCGAACCAAATATGAACCATACCAAAAACCGGTTTGGTTCGGTTTGGATCGGCTCAATTTTCGATTTTTCTCTTTTTATTTTTTGCTTTCTATTTCTCTTTTTATAGTTTTTCTTTTCTTCTTTTTTTTTTTTTTTTTTTCTCTGCTTCGTCTTTTTCACTGAGACTTCCACTGTTCTTCCCAAGACTCCTCCAAACTGAATTTCTTCTTCATCGGAGTTCGACGATGTCCAACCGCATATCAAAATTTACACTTTCTATATCCTCAACTCAATCGCCGACCCAAATAGTTGAACATGGGTATCTCTCTTAGACATTTCCTCAAACACCTTCCGGGCATTGCCTTCAACTAGATACTTGATACCCGAAGTACACCTTCCCTCTTTGTGCCTACCATCAACCCGCAAAAACTCACATCGCCGATCCACAACACCGCAAACGCCCTAACAAGAATAAAACTCGCCTGTTCTTCTCGATGACTTCATAGTCGAGACTCTCAACGCCTCCTTTGTCGCTCTTCTTCAAGATGCCAATCAAGTCGAACTCGCCATCCTCTTCTTCGAGATTGTGGGCGATCCCTCGTTCAAGAGACCAGACCAGCTTGGTTGTCGCTCAACCCAGTCACCGTACTCTCAAAGTCTCAAGCTGAGGAGTGTTTTTTTGGTCCCAAAGGCTGAAGATGAACGAAGTGAAGAAAGAAAGGGTTTGATTTAGGGGTATTAAGTTGTTGCAACTCGGATCGGTTTATAAACTGAACCGAACTGCAAAAAACTAAACTAGCAATGAAAAGAGTTATATTTTTATAATCTGAATTGAAAACCGAACCGAATGGAAAATGCACGAAAATTTCGGTTCAATTCAGTTCGGTTTCGATCTCGGTTCAGTTTTACGGTTCAGTTCTGACACCCGTAAACCTAGGTCTACTAAAGAGGGTTATAATGACAACCTCCAACGTGGTGCTCCGTTGACCCCACACACATCACCATAGTTCTCTTCTTATGGCTTTATCTAGTCTAGAAGGCAGGACCAACCAAAGGATTAGGAAAGGGTCTTGTCTAGAACAAGAATTTAGCAACTGTAGGTATTCAATCCCCTCGCACCCTCTCTTAAGCCTTATCTCATCGGGATTGACTTTTAGCATCCAACTAAACCCTCATTCCAAATATAAGGCCTTATGCCCTCAGTTTTTGATGCATAAGATCCTCATCAAGGCGAGTGCAGAGCATACTACCAAGATAAGGTGTTATCGTACCATTCTAAAATCTCTAATGCTAGACAGAAATTTGAAGAGAAGAAGGGAGATTTAGCTTTGCATGGTTTAGGCACTCAAACACACGATTTTATTTTTGGAGGGTAGTCCTACCCATTCTATTACAAATGATGCCTTTTATAGCCATAAGGGAAAAGAAAGGACAAACAAAGGTACATCATCCATGACACGGGCATATTAATGCCTAATAAAACACATGGTTCACACTAGGACTCCTAAGACCATGACTCATCCTTATTCTTGATTACAAGGTGATGACTCATCCTAAACATTAAGTACAACCCGATGACTCATCAACATAACATTTATGACATGTGACTCATCACTGCGACTCATCAACATACCATTAATGACATGTGACTCATCAACATAACATTTATGACACATGACTCATCATTGCAACTCATCAACATACCATTAATGACACATGACTTTCTATTTATCATCTGAAGATGAAGGGGATGAGCATCCTGTTTCCATTACTTTTTTTGATCGGTGCCGTACATCTTCCCAACCCCACCTTTTTATTCTTTCTTCTACACTTTCTTCTGCACGTCGCAAAAATCCAAATGGAAAGATCTTGAAAGCGAATTCTTGTCGCGGCCTTTTAGGAGGAGACTGGTAAGAGCTTGATGAAACATCATTAGATCCTAAAGGGATATTGCTTGGATCCATCGGATTATTACCAAGAGATAAATGCGTTCCTGGCATGATAGGTCGGGGTCAGCTGTCCACATTCATCATTGATGAAGAGTCTCCAAGATTTAATGATGGTCCATAATCGTAATGATCTTGAGAAAGTAGTCTACCCCATGGGTCGTGTGAAGATGATGGCTAGTCTGAGTTATTTCTTTTGAATTCTGCTAAAGCAACCTAAATCATGGGTTTTGTCTTATAATAATCGGATAAATAATCCCATGGCACATCGGTATTGTTGTCTAGCCAAACTTCTATAGGAATGGTGTAATTATATTCATAGAGTATTAGTTAGATTTCTCTGTATTCTTGCGGATTAGCTCCAATGCAACATGACAACGCCTTATAAAGCTTGACAGGGACTTCTTGAGCTTTGAAGGTTGTGACTCCTACATCCACCGGGTATCTAGAAACATCGCTGTTAGGCTTGACAAATACCCACGGTCTGTAAAAGAGAACGATTGTATGTAGCTTTGGGTTTGCTTTGTATGTTCTTAGTTGTTCTGTGAAAAAACCTTTCCACGCTGCTAAGGGTTTAAACCAACAAAACATTTTCGCAAAATGATGGTATTTTCCATCATAACTGATTTCTTGAATTGCTTGGCTGATAACACTTGGCATCTTTGCTATTGAAAATTGAATGGCAAAAGTATGATAATTAAATACATACCAATAAAACCATTTCAGTTCTTCCAGAAATTCATTTTCTAGGGAGAAACACAAAGGATGAATAAATGGATAATTTGGATGTAAGCCACTTGATTGAAGAATCAGCCCTCCATATCCTGAAAATCTTGTACTAATATTCCCACATGAGATCTTTGAGATTATCAAAAAGAGTGTTGGATCTAATCAAATCTGGAACTTCAAGAGATACATTCTACTAGGGAATGTGGGCCCCATATTTTGTGTTCGAAATCCACTAATCGGGCTTCTGAAAACATACATGAATAATGAAGAATCTTCTTTGGGCCTAGAAAGGAGATATGCAAGAACATTCTTATCTCCTTTAATATGCTTAGACTCAAAATAGCATTTTGAAAACCATTTTGCCCATAAGAGAAGTTGTGGATGAGGCAATTTCCATTTCAACAAGAAAATGACAATCGATAAGATGGAATTCAAATTTCTTGATTCCATACTTAATGGCTAAGATTTAAAAGTGGAGTGATAATGCATTTCAATAAATGTGAACCTTCCACTTTTAAATCCACAAATACACCTCTTACCTTCAACTTCTTCTAGAAGAATAGTTGCTCAATATTTATGAGCTACTAAGGGGATATTTGGTAACATTTCTTTTCTCGGAAATAATTTTTTTTCGAAATAGTTTTTCTTATTTTCTATTTCTTGAACGAATTTCTAATGAGAAGAACGCGTTTGGTAACTGCATAAAATTTTTATTCTCATAATAGAAAAAGAATAGAAAGGCATTTGGTACGGCCCTAAAAAAATTTTGTGATGTGGAATTTTTTTTTTTTGTTAATAATTTTTTGAGATTTTTCTAATTTTTAAATTTTTTTCTTGTTTTTTCCTCCCTTCTTCTTCCTCTTCTAGCTAGCCGGCCATCACCGAGGCCCGACGACCAACTAGAGGAGGAAGAAGAAGGGAAAAAAAAAAAAAAAAAAAGAAAATGACTTGTTTTAGAAATTGTTCCCAAAATAAAGAAGTAGATTTTTTTTTTTTTTTTTTGTGTTTATTCCAAATGTATTCCCTCGCCACTTTTCTATTCCAGGGAATAGCAAAATTAGCCGATGTTACCAAATGGATTTCTATTCTTTTTCTATTCTGAGGAACGAAAAATAAAAAAAATAGAGAAACAATATAGTTACCAAAAGAACATATTAGCCATTACACAATACTCAACCAAACATATCAGCCATTACACAATACTCAGTCAAACATATCATGGAAATGTAATTGCCTTAACGCACCTTGCTCTTTCTTTTACAAATTTAAATGGTGGATTCGATCAAATGACAGAGTAAATGGCTTGACCACAGGGGAAAGTAGTCGAAGTTTTCCTTTTTAGCATTAGAGCAAACTCCTCGTGTCATCGGATATCATCAACGGCACAAAACTCTCACTGTAACAGGACATGGAACGCACCCACCAAAACCACAGAAAAACTTCAGTTTCCCCACCTCCTCCAATGATGTGAACCCTCTCTCCGGGCCTTAGTGTCCAAAACATTGACAACAATAATATCTTCTTCACTTTGAGCAACTCAAGCTTTGGCCTAAACGATCGTCCAAACAATGACACCGGCCCTACAATCGACAAGCCCAACCGCTCATAGTTTTGGATGGGAGAAGCTAGTTGATGGGTCCTTGAAAAGCCATATTTGTCATTGTTTTGCTGATTGTTTAGGCCAAAACTTCAGCCGCTCAACATAAGGAGTAACTGTCGTTGTTAATGGAGTCTATAGTAAGGCCAAGAGATGGATGGGTAAACTGAAGTTTCGAATTGCCATGAAGAGAGAATCAATCTGGCAGAAATAAGAACAAGGAACAGGAGGACGAGGTCGCGAAACACCCATATCCATCTTCTTCTCCATCGAGACAAACAAGTAGGTGAAGCTTCTTTGGTGAGATACGATCAGGAAAGAAAGAAAGGCAATAAAGCTTCTTTAGCTTTCTGCAGTGTTGGACCGGGCCCCACGTAATGAGGGCACATTTGGTCAGTTGACCTGGAAGGCTATGCTCTCGGCCAAGGCTGCAGAAATATCCCATCCCGAATAATTTTTCCCCTTTTATCGATGGACTTTACAAAAATCTTAAATATTCTCATAAAAATATTTCAAATGAATAATCAAAACTCGCAGTTGTTTTGTAGTTGTGCTGATATAGTTAAATTAAAAGAATATATAGATGTTGGTAATAAAAGACTCAAATAAGAGTTTGTAAACCAAAATTGGTTGCTAACTTATTCAGAAAAAAAATGATAATTCACTCAAACAAAAGTTGGCAATTTCATATAAGGATTGACAAACTTAAGGCGTTGTTAAGTGTTGACACCTATTTTAATTTGCCCAAAATAATTACACAAAATTTAGGAGTTAATTTTCTTTAATTCCTAAAAGAAAAAAATATTTCTATTTAAATGCATTGCATATAGAAATTAGGCACATTTGCATTAATAGGGTCTATTAGAGAAAATTTCTAAAAAAAATTATAACAAAAAATTTTTCAAAATGGGCTAGGTCGGGGCCGGGTCGACCCGGCCCTCTCTCTTCTCCCCCCTATGGGCCTAGCCCGCCCTTTTTTCCTTTCCTCTTTCCCCATACGCGAGCTGGGCCCGGCCCTACCCGCTTCTCCTTCTTCCCCTTTGGCCCGGCTGTTCCTTTCTCCCCCTACTTCTCTGTTCTCCTTGTCCCGACCACGCCTGGGATGACACGAAATACCCGCTCTACCGCACAAATTGGCCACGAAAGTCATGGTCAGTGCGGAGCATTTAATGGAGCAGAGAGTGGCATCATCATCACCGGATATAGAGGCCAGCGAGAGGAGAGAGTGAGAGGGGGGAGGTCGATTGGGTTCGGTTTTGGTGAGTAAGAACAGAGAAGCCGTGAGAGAGACCCAAAGAGATTGAGCGAGACTGAGAGACTGAGAGCTCTTTCGGCGACTGCTGTGCTCGTACCGCGACCATAAAAGACTAGAGAAAGAGAGGGAAAGGGTCGACCACAGAGAGAGAAACAGGGAGAGATAAAATAGAGAGAGAGAGACAAACAAAGTGAGAGAGGAAGATTAAGAGTGTACTGTGAGCAAAAAAGGCGAGTGGGTGATTTGTAGGGATTGAAGGAGAAGCAGCCTGCCCCTCACGGTGCCCCCAGTATCGCCCGGAGACCTCTCCTGCACATACCGCCGAATTTCCGGAGTAGTCCCGACCCTGTTTTTATCCTGTTTTTGTGCACTGGTCGGCCGGGATTCGTGCCGGCCGTTAGGCGTGAATCCCGGCCCATACCGGTCCTCCTCCAGACACATAGTCATCGTCGAAAGCTAGCCGTGGTTGTCGGAGTCATTCGGAATCTCGAAACAGGTCAAGATCTCCCGATTTTTGTTACGCTCCCCATCTGTTTGATGAAATGCCTCAAAGAGGCTTATTTGTTTTTCAGCCGCCAGCCGTCGAGCCGGATGTCGGACGGTAAGTGGCTGCTTGAAGAAAATCGGGGACGATCTCCAGGGGCCAATTTTAGGCCAATGCCGATCCGGTTCCACGACGAGGCCGATTTTTCGCTTCCGCCAAAGGTCCGTGTAAGCGGGTCGAACTGACCACCGGATTAGGGCCGATCCAACCGAATCAACACCTTAGGCTTGATCCTTTGACCCCTGTGCCGCCTCGACCCAATCCTAATCAACTGACCCGACTCGGGTCAACGCCCTAGGTCGGATCCGTTGACCTGGGTCAGTTTCGACCCGATCCGAATCAACTGACCCGACCCGGGTCAACGCCTTGAGTCGGGTCCATTGACCCGGGTTGGATCCGACCGACTCGGGTCCACGACCCAATCCGATTTTTAATATTATATTGTTATATTATTTTTTAAAAAAATAATTAAAATTTTTTTTCTCTTTCCATATTTACTTCTTATTTATATTTTTTTAAAAAAATTTTAAAAATTTTCTTTTTTCATTTTTTCTCTCTTTTTTTTAAAATTATGTGATATATCCGGTTGTTTTAATTTATTGTTGTAATATTATGTATGTTGTTAAAATAATTGTATGAATTGTCATGTTTAATTTAGATAAGCCTATAATGTTGTGTAGTAGTATTTTGCATGTTGTGTTATTATTATGCATGTTTTTAGAATACAATTGCATGAATTGTTGTGTTTTGAATGTCATCTGACTTAGTTAGGATTATAACCTAAGGCTGCATATCTATTTTCACTACCGATCATTTATGATTATGCACTCGCTTGATCACCTCACATGTTAGGAGAAAGGTTCTAAAATCAATCTAAATTACCTGACAAATATTTTCAGAAATGAACAGGGTAAAAAGGTACTAAAAGGGCATTAGTTATCCAACTAGTATAACTAAGTCCTCGAATTCAGTTAATCTCTGGTTTGCAGGAATAGGGTGATTCTCCCATTACTTTATTTGGGTTTCTAATCGACTCACCCCAAATCGATTAGTGGTGACTCCTTGGTATAAACCACTTGTATGTTAAATACTTAAACCCTAAGTCGCGATATGATATGGGCTTGGGAAAGCCCTAATTAAATCCCGAACCTAGACTTAGCACGTATCAGGCGAAACCCCCTTTTTTACACATGTTCGATAAAAAAGCGGGAGGTCGGTTGCGATAGACTGGCGACTCCGCTAGGGACTTGCATTTTTTTTAAAGTGAACTTAAGCCAAAATTTTTATCTTGTTCAAAAATAATTCTTATTTGGCAGTAAGGATTCCAAGTATGATCCTGACATTAAGGTATTATTTGTTCTTGCAGGTTCGAATTGATTGTTTATAAATTGTTGTGTATGCTCTAATAATTTAAGACTACACTATTGCACATGCCATCACGCTACCGGACCTAGGCCATAATAGGCCATTTTAGGATGGTGTTAAGAAAGATACAATCTCGAACGCGAGCCCGCGAAGTAAAGGTTGTCTTTCTTTTCCTCGAAGTTTATTTCTAAAAAAAATCGTAAAGAAATATCTTTAGCATCTATTCGTGTGACTATAAGATATTCCTTTCGATTTGGTCGAGGTTAAAAGGACTTGACACCAACACGAGACTGCGATGGTTAGGCCCCCTTTTATCTTCATTTCGTAGAGCCACTCCACATAGAAATTGAACCTCACTCCTCATGTGCATGTTGTTATGATTGCCATGGTTCAAGGAAAGATATATATTCTATCCCTTCTCATTTTATTAGGCAGCCTACTTATTCATTTGATTTGTTACTGTTAGGCCACTCGTTAAATGCATTCTATATACAATTGGAAGAGCTGATATCCAATTCATCCCCACTCCTAAGAAAGAGCTTCTGGCATGGTTGGACCGACGAGACGAGGGATACGCTTATTACAGAGCTTGTCCGTGAAAATAAATAGCTCCGAAAGACTGTAGCTTTCCCATCGTTTATAGAATGAATATCCGGGAAGGGCACTCTATTGTTAAAAGCCTCTGTTTTTTTATATTTCCTAGTATTTATGTTTAGAGGTTTTGGTTTTCTTCTTTAAAAGTATTTATAGGTTATACTAATGTTAATATAACTCGGACCGCTTTTTATTCTATAAATAATTTGTTTTGTGCTTTAATGACACCATCGTAACCTTCGGCCCAGTGGTATCCGAGAATGAGCGAAAACAGTCCGAGGCAACCGGGGTTCGAATCCCAGGGACGCCGCCTGTAATGTTAATATTAATAAAAACCATTTTTCTTCTTTTTCTTTGTAAATAAAGAAAATAGATAATAATATTATAATTAGGTCATGAAATAATTCTTAATTAGGCATTATACTTATTCATTTCAACGTTTTCACAAGGTAGTTACAAAAACAATGGCCAAAGAAAATGTCTGTCTCAATAACATGGAAGATGAGATGAAGCTGGTTCTCAATGCAATCTAAAATCTCACAAAGTAGGTGGAATCCATTCAGGGCAAGCTCACACCACGCCTGCAGCAATTGAGGTGGTGTTGCCACCACCGTTTACTGAAAAAGACAAAGCCTCCGTTAGCGACAGCAAAATGCCCTCGCTAGAGGATGATCCGCTTCCCCTTGCAGTCAGGAAGCCTGAACTTGAAGCTGTACAGATGATAGAACATGACAAACGCCTCACAAAGGTCGAGGAGATGCTGAAACAGCTACAAGGCCCGCAACAAGATGTCCCACTTGACCTGTCTATATACAAACGGATCAAAGTACCAGAAAAGCTCAAGATGCCAGAATTCGAAAAATATGATGGCACCTCATGTCCCAGATAGCATTTGCACATGTATCATGTATGGATGACCCAGTATGTTAATAATAAACCCTTCATGATTCAAACCTTTCAAGCAAGTTTGATGGGGCCAGCTTTGATATGGTATATGCCAAAAGATGTGAATGCTTTTAAGTCTCGGGATGATGCCGCTGATGCATTTCTCAAGCGGTATCAATTCAATCTCGACATCACTTTTACTTGTGACGATCTAAAGCGCACTAAAAAGAAGAAAAGTGAGTCCTTCTAAGAGTATGCCACCAGATGAAGGAACTTGGCCGCCCAGGTTACCCCAGAACTTACTGATCATGAACAAATGAAGTTGTTCATAAAGTCTCTTCCGTATGAATACAGACACCGCCCGATTAGTGCCACTGCTGAATCCCTTAATCGTCTTGTTCCTGTGGGCAAATAAATTGAAATGGGATTACATGAAAGGTGGTTCACAGACCCCACTTCCACAAGCAAGAAACTCGACATGAAGAAAGAGAAAGAACCCCTGACATATGTGAATGTTGCATACACTCAAACCATTCGTCCTTTCCCAAAAATTCAGATGAACAGTAGACAGCAACCGACCTCAAGCCGCCAACCGCCCCAAAGGCAAAATAACAAAAAGCAATTCACGCCACTCCCTTGACCTATGTCTCAGATCCTGCCTATTCTTCTGAAAAAGAGGTTGCTTGCTAAAGAGCTAAAGCATGAAAGTCCTGAGCGTTTCCCCAACTACGATCCCTCCAAGGCATGTGACTATCATTTGGGCGAAATGGGACATTCCGTCAATGACTGTATTGTCTTGAAAAATAAGCTCCAGAAATTGTTGGATGCAAAAATTTTTTCATTCCGCAATGCACCACCCAATCAAGCAGGAGGCATAGATTTGTCATTGAGTAAATAGAAGACTCAATTTTCCTCCTTTAGAATAGAGGCATATTTAATAGTTTGGATCCTCCTATGTGGAAGCTTTTCTTGCTTTCTAAAGTCTTAGCTGTTTTTTTTTAAGATTCCCAATTTTCTGAATTTTTAATTATGCTTGGGAATTTTAGTATTGCAATTTCCATTCTAACAAATGTAATTTGCCTAAATTATTTAAAAGAATTACAAATGTTTTGTTTTGAGAGCCTGAAGAAGTATCCCAAACTGGCCTGTTAATGATATCCAGCCATATAAAGGAAAGTGTTCTGAGGCCTAGGCTTCCTCATGCTTCCTTGTCTCTAAGCTTTTGAAAATAAAACAAACGTTTTATCATTTTTCAAAGGGACCGAAAAAGAATAGTGGTGAAAAAGTGTGCATGCTCATAGCCCTATTTATTTTTCTAACTCGTTCACTTCGTGTCTTAGAGCATACTCCTTTTTGATTTGTTATTACAAAGGGGACATTTAGAAATAACACAAACTAAAAAGCACATCAGATCCTGGTGATACTAGTGGACCAACTCATCTGATAAGGGTAGTCCAAGTGAAGATCATCTAACCTCCAAATGAAACATGGGGCAAATCTCATTACTAACAATATGTGATATCACCCCTAGAGAATCAAAGAGAATGCTGAGCATTCCTTGACTCCATGATGAGCGAAACATAATTTCGTACAAAAGTTGAAGGCAGATCAAGAAAAGATTACCCCTTTTGAAAGAAAAAGGTATGTCTTATTCCCTAGCAAATTTTAGAAATGACATTCCACCCTTTTTCTTTTGCAGATAATGAACTGGAGAACAGCGAGTCAGATAGAGTACCAATGTTGGGACCTCTCAAATGAAACATGACGAAGAAGTGCTTGATTGGAAGAGTATACTAGGGGACATGCGATCTCCGAGTCCATCAAAAAGGCCGATCTTGGCAACTACGAAAGTCTTGCTGGTAGTCATGCCCATATCCGTCAAAGACCTTTAAAGTAGAGATTAGCTTTGCTGCAAAGATCCCTATGCAAGCAATTGCGCATGTCCTGTGCAGTCAGGAATCAGAGGATTTATGAGAAACACCTCAACATTCCAGGATCGCATTGACGCAGCATGCACTGCCAATAGGACTGTTTGATTAGGAGTACCCTTAGCTATAGAGGATTTTATTCGAGCTTCGAGACCAAGAGTATGGAGGAGCAGACTGAGACAGAAAAGGCTAAACAAAATAAAGAGAAGAAAAGACTCTGCTAGCTTTGAAGGCAAAATGGAAGAAGGGTAATTTGTATCGTTCTCAATCTATCCTCAATCCTCTCATTTCTAACATAAACTCATGTTTTTGTCAGAAAGGAATTATAAACATCCGAGAAAACTCAAGGAGTTGTCAATAATCTCAAATGAAAGGAATCACGAAGGGTAATGTTGTATCGTTCCCAATTCCTGTCCCTCAAAGAACTGTTCATTAACATTGTCTTCTTTATTACCTTGTAGGGATATCCTGCTAATGCAGCATAGGTAAGTATCTCTTTCTCTAAAAACTTTTCTCATAAGAGTACAAAGAAACAAAGAATGAGAAAATATATTAAAGCAAATGAATGCTTAACCTTCCTTCAAGTGTATCACATGTCTTTTGAAAAGAATTTTGCATGGTAATTTTACCTGTTTAATTCACCAATTTCCTGTGAAAATATTGACAATTCGACGAATGGTGTCGAACTGCTCCGATGTATTGAACGAGGTGTGTCAGGATGATGAGAGGCAATCCTTAATCTATACATCCTTAGTCTATACACATTCTCAAGTACCAAACCCTTGCAAGATGAGCGAAAATGTTTCATTTCTACAAGGTAAAGGGATTTCTAGCATAAAGTACGGTAACCAAAATGACGAGAGGCAGTTTATTTCTCTACCCCATACACTACCGTTAATCCTTTGCTTGACCATTTCTGAGCCCATAGACTCGGAAGTTCCTTTTAAATTACCCATGTCAAGAACCACCCCACATTTGGGCAGCTTGAGGTAAATCGACATCATAGGGAGGATTCAAATTCAAAGGGAGCAAGAAGAGCGTCCCTCCCTTTTCGATCATTGCCCTCGTGGCTTCGGCCTCGTTTTTTTCACGGATTCGGTGGTTCTCGATAGGGTCCTCCAAGACAAGCACACCATCGACGGTCAGACGATCAAGACTAAGAGGACTTTGTCAAGAGAGGAGCAGCAAACTAAAACCTGTCCAAAATGCCAACATGTCATTAATAACAGTGATATTTTCACCTAGAAACTGAGCAAGATAATAAGGATAAGGAGTTTGTAATATCTAAAATTTTCTATGATCATCAATCGTAACAGCTCACATAAGATGAAAGAGATGAATAAAAATTTTCTTGCTCTCACTCGCATTAATCTTTGAGTGTTTTTATTGCAAATGAACTCTCACGATAATTTAAATGCCCTGAGATGACGAGGAGCAATTCTTCTTTTATCTCATACACTTATATCCCTTGCTAGCCCAATTGAGCCAGCGATTTCATTTTATACAAACTCAGTTGATGATCATCCTTCACACTGGGGCAAGACAAAAGTCACCGCAGTTCGAGTATCATGGTCCTAAGTATCAAATCAAGATGAAGACTCCAAAAGCCTAATAACATTGTTCCGTTCAAACTTGTTTAGGCTAGTCTTGACAACACCAAAAGAACAGCAAAAAAATATTGAAAACTAGGAAGGAAACGTTTCTAAAATCTGCCCAGAAAAGTCTGTAGAAAATCAAGACGGTGTAAACAAAAATCAAGCCATCGCCACTCATCTCAATTCCAAAAATTCTGAAATTAAATCATGTAAAACTTCAAAATGTGCAACAAAACGAATGGTACAAATGATCCGAAAAAGCAAGGCCAATGCCCATGAATAAAAAACAAAGAAAAAGAAAAGAAAAAGAAGAAAAATGATGAAAAAGATGAAGATAGAGGAGTCCCTAATTTCTGGGTAACTACTATGAAAAATAATGAAGTTTTAGCTGAGGAGATCCGTGAGCATAATGAAGGCGCTCTCAAATATCTCAAAGACATTAAGCGGTGTAGAATAGATAACCCCAAAGGATTTAAACTTGAGTTCTTCTTTGATACAAACCCATACTTTAATAACTTTGTCTTAACAAAAATTTGTCATATGATAGATGAAGACGAACCTATTCTGGAGAAAACAATTGGGATAGAGATCGAATGGGATTCAGGAAGATGATTGACACAAAAGCTCTTCAAGAAAAAGCTATCCAAGAAGCCAAAGCACGGGATTACTTAGGGAGTTTTCCAAAAGGATCCTAACGGTGGAGAAAAGACTAGTAATAATGCCAAGATGATCACCAATTCTCATCCTTACACACATTTTTGAGCTCAACGGTCATTTCGTTCCTCAACCGGTAAACTAAGCCTATGTTACATCCTTCATGAAGTCTCTTCTGACCAGGGCACTTGAATTAACATGGAATTTCAAATGTTTATAAACAATGCTCAAGGAAGTGCGAGCAAGACTACTTCTATCTCGTTTTGCAGGGTTCTTGATTTGTAAATCTGGAGATAACTGCAAAATATTTTCTTTCATGGTCTTGACTTGGACAGTCTCTTTTGTTAAGCTATTGATCAAGCTTGCATTACGACCATGAAGAGACCTCTCAGATTGGCAGTGTTGTACCGCTTGCGAGAAAACTCAGACTCTTGTTGATGTGATAACGGTCAAATTAAGTGTTTTCGATGTTCTCGCCTTAATGGCCGGAACAAACAACCATTTTCAAATGAGAGTGAGTGAAAAGTCCTTTCTGACTGAAGGTCCCTTATTCAGCATCTTGAGAAGTCCACCTTGCGAGTGAATATTGTCTTGATTGATAATTACCCTCGGTAGATGTTTAGTGATGCAAACAGGGCAAAATCATCATGCATGAACTTTCAAATACACATTCTAAAATAGCCTAGCTTGTCTATTCTTGATGAATGCATACGTGTTTGCGCTAATCGCCTTTGACAGCTCAAAGTTGTAATCTCCAATGATAGGACACGAAAATTCGGGCGCTGGAGAAGCCCTCATAATCATCCTGAGAGAGATGCCCGAAAAAGGTCGGGTATTCAGCATGTGATGCATCAAACCTCCGGATAAGAAATCCTGGATATTTCATCAGAATTCTTTTCAAACTACCTAGAAGGTAAACAGGACGTTCCTTTGAAAAAGAAAAGCATCTTGATTTGCAGCCAAGATATTTTGTACGATATTCTAAAATAGCCTCATTGTCTATTTCTCCGATGAATGCGTATGTATTTGCAGGAACATGCCTAGGCAAGTACATTTTACCTTTGCCCGTTTCTAAAATTTTAAATTCTTTTCAAACTACTCAGGGGTAAACCAAGTGTTCCTTTGAAAAAAGAAAAGCATCTTGACTAGCTGGTCAAGATATTTCATACGATATTCTAGAATAGACTCAGTTGTCTATTTCTCCAATGAATGTGTATATGTTTGCACACAGAAAAACTTGTCTGACAGAAGACATATCCTTAAGAGGCAGGAACGTGCCTAGGTAAGTATGTTCTACCCATGCCTGATTCCAAAAATCCATTTATCTACTATTGTTATGGTACCCTTTGAACATTGAACTGACCCCTCTGTTTATCAACCGAATATTGGATTGACCCCTCTCTTCACCAATCAAACATTAGATTGATCATTCTGTTCACCATGTACCTACGATTGTTATGGTATCCCTCCTTAGCATGGGATCAACCTCCTCTGTTCACATCAAATCCTCGAGCAAGGACCCCCAAGTGCTCATTGTTTGAGTCTTTTCAAGACTTGCTGGCGATGACCCACCAGGTAAACCATCAAATCCTCGGGCGAAGACCCCCAGGTGCTCATTGTTTGAGTCTTTTCAAGACCTGCTGGCGAGGATCCACCAAGCAAACCATCCAATCCTCAGGCAAGGACCCCCGGGTGATCATCGTTTGAGTCTTTTTCAAGACCTGCTAGCGAGAGCTCACCAGGCAAACTATTAAATCCTCGAGCGAGGACCCCCTGGTGCTTATCGTTTGAGTCTTTTTTAAGACCTGCTAGCGAGGGCCCACCAGGCAAACCATCAAATCCTTGGGCGAGGACCCCCATATGCTCATCGTTTGAGTCTTTTTCAAGACCTGCTGGCGAGGACCCACCAGCCAAACCATCAAATCTTCGGGCGAGGACCCCCAGGTACCCCTTGAACATTGGACCGATCCTCTGTTCACCAAAGCCGTTAGGCGCCCTAGTCAAGGTGACCGAAGAAAGGTTTGGGCCCTAGACAAACAAAATCTAGTCAAGGCGACCGAAGAGAGGTTTGGGTCCCAAGCAAGTGATTTCCTCAATCAAGGCAACCGAAGAAAGGTTCGGATCCTAGACAAAAGCAATCCCCGTCAAGGCGAGCAAAGATAGGTTCGAGTTCTAAACAAACCATTTCCCCCCGTCAAGGTGACCTAAAAAAGGTTCGAGTCCTAGACAAAAGCAATCCCCGTCAAGGCGACCAAAGATAGGTTCAGTCCTAGATAAACCATTTCCCCCCGTCAAGGCGATCAAAGATAGGTTCGGGTCCTTGACACACAATATAAACTATCTAGAATTACTCTACCCTTGGGTAAGGTAAGTAGCCCTAGGTATATTTTTATTTACTTTAGCACGCATCATCTTATCGCATCATAAAAATGAGACTCCAGTCTCGCCAAAAATAGCATTCATTGAGCATGCATGGGCCAAATTTAGATGTCATTTTATCTTTAAACGTAATCTCTGTGAGGTCAAACTCTGCGAGCTCACCTTCAAAGAGGGGCAGTCGTTGACACCTATTTTAATTTACCCAAAATAATTACACAAA
This sequence comes from Syzygium grande, assembly GCA_024733475.1. Lineage (NCBI taxonomy): Eukaryota > Viridiplantae > Streptophyta > Magnoliopsida > Myrtales > Myrtaceae > Syzygium > Syzygium grande. The sequence goes on along the minus strand of JAMXDD010000002.1, from coordinate 8,783,059 downwards.
ATTTAGGAGTTAATTTTCTTTAATTCCTAAAACAAAAAAATATTTTTATTTAAATGCATTGTATATAGAAATTAGGCACATTTGCTTAATAGGGTCTATTAGAGAAAATTTCTTTAAAAAATTATAATAAAAAAATTAGTAATAAAAAAATTTTCGGAATGGGCCGGGTCGACCTGGCCCTCTCTCTTCTACCCCCCGCCAAAGGCCCAGCTCGCCCTTTTTTCCTTTCCTCTTCCCCCACGCGCAAGCTAGGCCCGGCCCAACTCGCTTCTCCTTCTTCCCCTTCGGCCCGGCTGTTCCTCTCTCCCCTTGCTTCTTTGTTCTCCCCTGTCCCGACTGCACCCAGGACGAGAGGGAAAGGGTCGGCCACAGAGAGAGAAACAGGGAGAGATAAACAGAGAGAGAGAGAGAGACAAACAGAGTGAGAGAGGGAGATTGAGAATGTACCGAGAGCAAAAAAGGCGAGTAAGTGATTTACAGAGATTGAAGGAGAAGCATTCCGTCTCACCGGTGCCCCCAGATTAGCTGGAGACCTCTCCCAGATGCACTGCCGACCGGTGAGTAGTCTCGGCCCTGTTTTTACTGTAACATTCCGGATTTTGACCCATTTTTGGGATTTATAAAACGCGTAATTTGTCAGTGTGCTTATAGTAAAATCTCGCCCGAGAACTGATCACTCTCGGTTATTATTTTAAACTAGAGATTTCGTTAGAATTGCACTCGATCAAATTTTTGTAGTTATTTAGACCCTGAATTTGGTAGTCAATTTTTGGGAGTTTTGGGACAAAATAAATTGAATGGTGTCGATATTATTGTGGCCAGCGTCGAGATTATCAGGAATGGTGAAAAAGTGAATTTTTAGACCGGGTGCAAATTTGGACTAGTAGACCTCCCTCGTTATAGTTTGATTTAATTCATTGGCCTTTGTCCCTTATTATATTCGAGGTTTAATTTGGACCGGTAGATCGTTTTCGATTTTGAATTTGGGCTATCGGATCGCAATAATTATTTGATTGAATAATTATTTCCTCTCTTTTTCTTTCTCTCTCTTCTCCTCCTCCCTTGCTTTGAACCCCCATGCCTCTGCCCACACCCCCCATCATGCCGACCTTGCTTATCTTTGACTTTTCTTTGCTCCCACCATACCGCTTCTGCCTCTGCATTGCGTTGCTGACCTGCTGACTTCCTCTCCTCCTCCACGCTTGCTGACTCCCTGACCTTCCCATGCTGTTGCTGACCGGTCCCACCAACTCCACTAGCCATCATCATTGACTCCCCCATGCTACTGATTTTTTCCCCCCACGTTGGCTGATAAACCCCCACCAACTTCACCCTTTTCTTCTTCTTTTCCTATGCTTCGCTGCTTCTGTTTTGCTGCATTTTCCTTGCTGGTTCTTGCTTCTTCTTGCTGCACACTCGACCAGCAGCTTCGTTTGCCTCCACCGGCCAACCGCCTCGGCCGTCCGGCGACTGCTCACTGCCGTCTGTTGCTGCTTTGCACCGGCGAGGTTGCTGCTGCCCTTTCGCTCGATTTTCTTTCTTAGGCTAAGAGTAAGTGACTTCCTAATCCTTGGTTAGGCTAGTGGGTTACTAATGGACATGTTTAGAGGTGGATTAGGGCTGTGGATAGTTGGTTTAGTGGCTGGTTGTGCTTGGTTTGCTTGGTGGTGCTTGTTGATTGATTTCCGATAGGGTTGCTGTTGGGTCGCTAGATTTTGTTATTTTTACTGTGACTTGTGTGGGCCGAATTTGAGGAAGTGTTCTTCATGAAAGTTGTTCATAACATCTTGAAATATGACATAATTTAATTTGGGAATTTTTGGAGGTCATTTAATGCCATTCGTAAGCCCATTTTTGGACCGAATTCAGTCTGCCGGATTTACTGTTCATCCGACCTTCGGGTCTGTTCAAATTTTTTATAAATTTTTCCAGACCTCTTTTCAACAAACTTCCTTCACAAAAATTTTTAAGTACATCCGTCTCTATAACATATAAAAATTTCAAGGCTTTCCAAAATGATTTGGGTACTGGATGAGATGCATTTTGATGGTCAGGCGATCTGACCGGGCAGGTTGATTTTGGTCTGACTTCAAGCGACAAAACGAGGTGTTTACGATTGGAACTGGGTTTCGAGTTCTTCACGGAAAATATTTATCAAGATGTTCTGTATAACATATCCAAATTTCATAATTTTTGGAGTTGAGTTACTATTTATTTCAAATGGACTTCGGTCGTTGTGCAACTGCCCAGTTTGGACCCGATTTTGTGTGTTCTCGGTCTTTCTCTCTCTCGGACTGATTAGTGGTTGTCCATTGAGGTTTTAATTGGGCCTTGTGCACTAATATATGATTTGTTCGTGAATTGCCATGAATGATTGGTTGGGCCATGTGATGGCTGATTTGAACTGATTGACTGATTGGGCATGTTGATTCATGAAATTGAATATGCGTGGTGCAAGTTGAGCATGTTGCATCGTGATTTGAGTAAGTGGTGTTGTGCAAGTAAATGCCCAAATGTGAATGTTATAGCCATGAGTGTGCATTTCAAGCATCGGCACAGCATGTGCATATCTGAGTGTGCCCGAATGACATGTGCATTGTGATCACCTAAAATGCCCTGATGCGTTTTACGTGGGGTTCAGATAAAAATTGGTGACTGTGAATGTGTGATCACAATAAGCCCTGATGCGTTTTACGCGGGGTAGTAAACCCGTCCTGAGGCGTGTTACGCGAGACGATGCCCGTTTACCGGAAGATGACCAACCCGATGCGCTTTTACGCGGGTAATGTGTCATGAGCCTGATGCGCTTTACGCTGGCTAGAGATCGATCTCGAAGTGATGGACCTGATGCGTTTTACGCGGGTCGGACTTGATGCGTTTAACGCGGGTTGGAGGAGAAATTGATAAATGGCAAGAGTGTTAGCATGCAAGTGTGCGACGATGCATCGATGAGGCATGAGCATGAGTGCGAGCATGAGCATAAGCATGACATTGGCAAATGTACGAAGAGTGTATTTTTTTTAGTGTAAGCATGTGCATGGCATAGGTTCGTGGCCAATTGATATGGACGTATGTACCATTATTGGGCTCAGTGTCATTCTTGTTATGTGCCTGACCTACAGGATCATTATATACTTGATTTGGGCCCGAGGGCCTAAGTTGTGTGGTTGCTTTATTATGTGTTTGGGTAAGACTTATCTGGGTACACATTGGCCTAGGTGAGGTTTAGGGTGTTGCTTATTGAGACTCGTTCTTATGGTTATTATATAACCATTTCAGACTCCCAACTCCGACCATGAATGGTCCGTTACAGCGTTTTGAGATCCCGAGGAAGAGCCGATGGAGCAAGATCCCGAAGAGGAGCCCATGGAGTTGGTGGACCCTTTTTGTATAGCTAGGCTAACCTACCTGACCACTTACCCCTTTTGATGATGGTGGTTTTAACCCTAGTGGCCTTTGTATGTAAGGTTGGATTTTGTGAGTACGTGCCGTTGAATAAAGTATGTGGTTCATTTGTTCAAGTATTTTACTACCCCTGGTATTTAATTTTGTTTGGGTGCTTTTAATCGTTTCCCGCTTGCGCTTTATGTTTTGATGTTCGCATGGGTCGGCGACGAGTCCTGGGACGTCACATTTGGAATACGACCATCGAGGGATGATCGCGCGCTCGTAGGGTGCGGGGCGTGACATTTACCCTGTTTTTATGCACTGATCGACCGAGATTCTTGCCGGCCGTTAGGCGTAAATCCCAGCCCATACTAATCCTCCTCCCGACACATAGTCGTCGTCAAAAGCTAGCCGTGGTCGTCGGAGTCGTTTGAAATCTCGAAACAGGTCAAGATCCCCTAATTTTTGTTGCGTCCCCCATATATTTGATGAAATGTCTCAAAGAAGCTGATTTGTTTTTCGGCGGCTGGCCGTGAGTCAGACGTTGGACAGTAAGTGGCTGGTTGAAGAAGATTGGGGACGATCTCCAGGGGTCAATTTTAGGCCGGCGTCGATCTAGGTCGGTCGGCGGGAGGCCGATTTTTCGCTCCGCCGATGTCCAGGTAAGCGGATTGACCCGACCTGGATCAGCTGATTCGACCCGGGTCAACGCCTTAGGTCGGATCCATTGACCCGGGTTGGTTCTAACCCGATCTAGATCAATTGACCCAACTTGGGTCAATGCCCTGGGTCGAATCCGTTGACTTGAGTCAGTTCCGACCCGACCCGGGTCAACGCCCTGAGTCGGGTTCTTTGACTCGGGTCGGATCCGACCTACTCGGGTTCACGACCCAACCCAATTTTAATATTATATCATTATATTATTTTTTAAAAAATTTAAACAAATTTAATTAAACCTTTTTCTCTTCCGTATTTACTTCTTATTTATATATTTTTTCTTTTTTTCTCTCTTTTTTTTTAAATTATGTGATATATCCGGTTGTTTTAATTTATTATTGTATTATTATGTATGTTGTTAAAATAATTGTATAAATTGCCGTGTTTAATTTAGATAAGCCTATAGTGTTGTGTAGTAGTATTTTGCATGTTGTGTTATTATTATGCATGTTTTTAGAATACAATTGCATGAATTATTGCGTTTTAAATGTCATCTGACTTAGTTAGGATTAGAACCCAAGGCTGCATATCTATTTTAACTGCCAATCGTTTATGATTATGTACTCACTTGATCACCTCACATGTTAGGAGAAAGGTCCTAAAATCAATCCAAATTGCCCGACAAATATTTTTAGAAATAAACAGGGTAAAAAGGTACCAAAAGGGCATTAGTTATCCAACTAATGTAACCAAGTCTCCAAATTCAGTTAATCCCTGGTTAGCAGGAATAGGGTGATTCTCCCATCACCTTATTTGGATTTCTAATCGACCCACTCCAAATCGATTAGTGGCGACTCCTTGGTATAAACCACTTGCATGTTAAATACTTAAACCCTAAGTCGCGATATGGTATGGGCTTGGAAAAGCCCGAGTTAAGTCCCCGAACCTAGACTTAGCACGTACCAGCGAAACCCCTTTTTTGCACATGTTCGATAAAAAAGCGGGAGGTCGGTCGCGACATTAAGAAAGGTAAAATGTTTGCAATTGCTAACAAAAGATTCTCATATATAAGAGAAGTTGGTAATAAAAAAGAATTAAATAAACGTGGTAACTTACTCAAATAAAAGGTGGTAATGGAAAACTTGTTGGTAATCGAATCAGATAAAAGTTAGTAACCAATCCAATTAAGATTAGTAATTTCTAAAAAAGGGTTGGTAAATTTTAATGGCTTGGCAAGCAAGGCAAAAAGAGTTGATAAATTCTAATAAAAAAACATAAACAAATATTCGTTTAAAACTAGTTGATAATAAATTTATATGGGAGTTTGTAAATTTGAGGTGTTTATAAGAAAGACGGATAAAAGTTGATAAAAGATAAAAAAAAAAAATAAAGTAGTATTTTCATAAATCAGTTGGTCAAGAAAATTTTTTTATACTTACCAGCTCTTCAAAAATCTACTCGGATGAAAATTGAAATCCGTCTTTTTTAAGAGAACAATAAAATCATTCATTCTTCACTCATATCGAAATTATTCATTCATTCTTAATTAGTTTGCTTTAAAATCATAAACTTAATCAATCATCACATCAAAATAGTATGATGTTTTCACAACTTTATTTAAAATCGTGTCATGTTTCTCTGAATCTCATACTACACTATTATTAAAAAGAGGGAGCTGTTTCTCCACTTTTACTTTCCTATGATATCCCTAACATTTACATGTATTTTTTGCTTACCCCGATTCAAACCACACCATCATGAAAAGATGCATTTATTTTCCCATAGCCCATAATACTTCCTTTGAATCGCTATAACAAGAGGTACTCCGTACCTACCTTCATAGCCTTTACCATCAGCATCAATGAACTAGTCGTTTTCCTTGACCAACTTCATTTTATCCTCACACTCTATCAATAGAAAAATTACCAAAATATTCCTAAACTTATTACGCTTTATGCCAATTCAGTCTTAAATCTTTAAATTTTATCAATTAAATCTTAAATTTTTTGACGATTTGTCAATTTAATCCTTCCAGTTGATTTTGGCCAGAAATTGATGATATGGACGCTGACCATCTTATGTGGCATAGCAGACATTAAAGGAGAATTGTAGAGAAAAAAAAAGAATAAGAAAGAAAGAAAAAATTTAAAAGAAAATTAAAAATTTCACAAAATTTTTTTTAAAAAAAGCAAAAATTGTCCACGTTATTACTAGTCATGCTACAGAAGATAGCCAGCATCCACTTTTTCAATTCCCGACTAAAATCTACCAAAAAGACTAAATTGATAAATTATCAAAATATTTAGAACTCAGTCAGCAAAATTGAAAAATTTAGAACTAAAATGACACAAATGTAATATGCTTATGACTTTTTTTTATAAGTTTCCCCACTATCAATTTCATGTTAGTTTTACTCCATGGTTCTTTGTGCTTTATATCTATTTGATGACAGTGTGTAAATATAGATTACAATAAATACAACTCCCATCTTCTTTTTGCGAATATAACTTTTCTAGTATGTTTAAAAAGCATATAAAGAAAGCCGAAGCATCCCACTAACACACGCCTACAACTAGGAGAAACAAAAGAACAAGTACACTCCGATTTTGTTTTTTGGTCGGAAAGTACACTCAGTTTATAATCGTGTAATAATTGGAAGTTCATTTTATTTGGTTTGACATCCTGAACCGTGCGCATAAATTAGAGCATACTTTGTCTTAAATAATTTACTTGTACTTTTGAAACTGTTTATTCGTTTCCCTTTTCAATATCAATCAAACTTATAAATTAAATAGTTATTAAAATTTTGGAGGAAAATTTTATAAAACATTCTGGAGGGATTATTAAATACTTTTTTTAGACCTCATCATAATTTATACTTATAACAGTTAATAAATATGTATTTCAAAATAATAACAATCACGACTTTCCTTACAAAAACACATCTAAAAAAAAATCAATTTGTGGCATGTGCGCATACTTAGCAAACTATATTTCATATAATGTCTTGTTTCGATCATAACTTTTTCTCCTTTTTTTTTTTTTTTTTTGAGAATTTCGTTTAACATTTCAAAATCTTATATACTATACAGATTAACACCTTGCAAAATTATCATTAATTTTTTAGCATTACTTGATTACTTTAAAACTTTGGAGAATAACCAAAACATATGTCCTCTACATCATTAAACTAGATGATAGTAATTACCTTTCATATCCATATTCTCCAAAATAATAAAAATGACAAATTCCTTACAATTTTTGGCATAAGTGTATTTCATGACTTATGAACCATATCCTTGCAAATCATATCATTTTCAAATAAAAATAGAATTTATGTTACATAAAAAATAGTGAACGAGAACTGCATTTTGTATAGTCGTGAACATGACTTTAATTTGACAAAAAAAATTTACAATATGTTACATAAAAACCCCAAAAGTGGATTGCATTCTGTATTGAATTGTTATACCGAGCACGGCTTTATTTGACAAATAAGACTTTAATTTAACAAAAGAATACAAAACCAACACATGCACCAAAGGGAATTCACGGTTCAAAATCGTATTCTAATTGAATATTCTTAGTCTATTTGTTTCAATATTTTGACATATTTGCTTAAATTAACTTAATGCATACTGTATAAGTTATCTCTTTCCTCTCCTAAATTAAAATCTATTTTTGTATGATTAACTAAATGGTTGGCTTGCTAAATAAATTTTTAGATTTCGAGTCAATGATCTTTAACAAAAGAATTCTTTATTTGTTAATTATATTTTGTGTTGGATAATTTCGATTTATTAGCATATATCTTTGATCTTTGAAGAGTTAAATATCATGGACTTTAACTCTTTAAAAATATATATTATCAATCTGTGTTATTCAAAATTAATTTGGATATATTTTCTTTCAAATGCTAAAAGGATAATACCAACATGAAATATGTTGTACTTCTTATTGATGATGTTCTTATAGGTAAATTCACAATTATATTATTGTAATATTTTTGTGTCAATGATGCATTCACAGGGAAAAGAAAAAGTTATAATGTGAAAACATTAGCGTCGGCCGTGTCACGTAGGATGGTTAGCATCCACGTCAGCAATTTCCGGCCTAAATTGGCCAAATAGACTGAATTGTACTAATGTGAAAAGGTTTAAGTCTAAAATTGATCCAATTGAAAGATTTAGAACTGAATTGGTACCAATTGAATATGTTTAAGAATTTTTTTTTTGTAATTTTCCCCATATTTACCCCAAACTATATTTTCACATCATAAAAAATTTTGAACTGGTTTCCCCTGACACATTTATCCCAAACTAGACCTTGACCCAAATCTTGCATCCATTAGCAGTTTAGGATATGATGCTGAGGGTAAATTTTGATCAGGTTACCAATTTTGGGAGTTTTCGTGAGACAAAAATTAATTTAGGGTAAATGTATTACTTGTAAAACAAAAACTAATTTGGATAAATGTGTCACGGAGATACAAGTTTCGAATTTTTATGGGCAACCTCAAAACAAAAATGGAACAGTTAATTCCAAGTGAATATCAACATTACTAGAAATTAAAAAATATTCCAATCTCCTGTTTTTCATATATCTATGCACGTGCATGTTCTCAAGCGAATTCTTAATTTTGGAATTGGTTTGAGTAAAGGAAATGATTCTCAAAAGAATGGAACCTTTCAAAATGCATGCTTTCTAAACCTCAAGGACATTCTACCTTGATCTAGCTTAGATACTTTGCTATTGGATATTAGTTTCTGTTTCAGAGAGCATTGGTGACTAGATGCTCCTAAACTCATATGTCATCAAGATTTAAAAGGTTTTCAGCGTGGATATCTGCTAGTGTTACGAAATTCTTTACCGGCTCCACAAACAAAGAAACAAGCCTAGTATGTTAGAATAGTTAACAAAAGCACTATGAAGAAGTAATTTAGATTCCTAATGAATTGAGTGATAAGGATCAAAGAATTTAGGAGAATGATCCACTGCTTGGTATTTGAATTTTTAGACAGGCAGTTAGTGTCAATGGCAAGAAACAAAGCACGGAAACAAACCTTCTCTATTGTCCACTAATTAATATATATATATATACACACACACACACAAGGGGAAAGCATACATATCTTCCTTTATTTCTTTCTTCCTTTATTTCTTTTCTTTGTTTCCCTCGTTTACTTGGACTGGGGTGTCGGTATTCTAAAAAGAAGAGACTGAGCTTTCATTTCCTCTGGTCCACGAATTTTTCACTTTCTATGAGAAATTCTAAATGTGACATGATGGGAATGGATAACTCATGAGGAGCACGCACCACTAGAAAGAAAAGTGAAAGGACTTGTCGGTCAAAAAAGGAAAAAAAGAAAAGAAAAGAAAATTACAACTTAAAGTGGGCCAACAAATATCATTAGTTTGATTAAAAAAATGTTCAACCATATTGGATTTTTCTAGAAAAAGGTTCAAATCATGCAAGTGAGATTGTCCCAATTTTGATGAAAAGTGGCAGGCATTTTTCATGCATGTTCGAATCATGCATGAAAAATGGTCCCATTAACTCAATTTCATGCTCATATAATTTATTTAGGAAAATTTTCAAATAAAGATATGAAGTGGAAGTATTTTTTCAAAAAGGACCTAAAATAGATGTTTCAGATAAGAATCTAAAATGATTAATTTAATCTCAAATAAGAATTTAAGTTCACCAACTGACGAAATCTTATGTCCGTCTGGGGACATTTTTGTTCAAGTACAATTTTTTCATTATTTTTTTTTCCTTCATTATCACTTTCTTTCTTCTTTTTTATTCATCTTCCTCATCTTCTTTCTTCACTATAGCTCCGCACACCCGCGAGCTCATTGAAGGTTCAGGACTAGCTTTTCATCAACACCTTCATCTGCCACACTAACACCACCCCCCTCGGGACACACAATTTCTCAATAAAAAAAGGGGGAGAGGAAGGCGCGAGATGGGGAGATCAGAGGAACCGCGAGATTTACCCATCATGAGGGAGTAGATCAAAGGGGGGTGGTTTCTCTGAAGGGCAAGCAGAAAAACGTCTGATACAAATGGAGAGAGAATTTTGATTCCATGCTCTAATGTTGATGATGACGACACGATCAATCTCGGATATGATATAGAGGTGGAAGTTGGTTTTGATGGGTTGACTAATAGTCTTCCATACTAGTAATATGGGTTATACATGCGATCGAGATGTAAAGGGGCTTTCAAGATGTGCCGACAATTGGGAGCTCACAGTGCGTCTTACTCCAAGTTTCTTAACCAATTTCAAATGGATGTAGACTTAGGGCCCATTTGTATAACGGAAAACGTAGCATTTCTAGAAAATAGTTTTCAAGAAGACATTTTTTAGAAAAATAGCAATATTTTTGTGTTTGACTAAAATCCAAAAATAAATTAGAAAATATTTTTCGCCGTTTGGTAGAGATAACATCCTTACCAATCAACAACTCCAACTGCCCAGAGTTTTGAATGAGAGAAACTAGTTGATTCCTGATGAGACCTTGAAAATCCATATTTGTCAATGTTGCTCTGATTGTTTAAGCCAAGACTTTGGCCGCCCAAAGTAAGGATTAACTGTTGTCAATGTAGTCTATATTAAGGCCAAGAGATGGATGAGTAAACTGAAGTTTTGAATTGCCATGCAAAGAACCGGAGGATGAGGTCGCCGAAACACCCACATCCATCTTCTTCTCCATCGAGACAAACAAGTGGTTGAAGCTTCTCTGGTGAGATACGATCAGGAAAGAAAGAAAGAAAGGCAACAAAGCTTCTACAGCTTTCTGTAGTGTTGGACGGGGCCCCACGTAATGTTGGCATATTTAGTCAGTTGACCCGGAAGGCTATGCTATCAGCCAAGGTCGCGGAAAATATCCAGTCCCAAATAATTTTTCCCTTTTTTTTTTTTTTTTTTTTGACCAAGGCGTCCGCGTGGCCAAGCGAGTTTTAAACTCAAACCAAACCAGGTGAAGCCCGACTAGTCCTCGGGGGGCTAGCTCAAGATCCCACCGTCACGACCCTCCTCTTAAATCACCCAAGACCTACGAGTTTTGAATCCCAAGACCCCTCGTGAAAAAGAATCGAAATAAGAATCATCGCGGCCACCGATGGGTGAGTATAATTTTTCCCCTTTTATCGGTGGACTATACAAAAATCTTAAATATTCTCGTAAAAATATTTCAAATCGAATAATCAAAACTCGCAGTTGTTTTGTAGTTGTGCTGATATAGTTACATTAAAAGAATATATAGATGTTGGTAATAAACGACTCAATTAAGAGTTTGTAAACCAAAACTAGTTGCTAACTTATTCAGAAAAAAATGATAAGTCACTCAAACAAAAGTTGGTAATTTCACATAATGAATGGTAAACTTAAGGCGTCAATAAAAAATGATAAAAGAGGAAGGTGTTTTTCCACTTTTACTTTCCTATGATATCTCTAACATTTACCTGTATTTTTGCTTATCCCAATTCAAACCACGCCATCATGAATAGATGCATCTTTTCCCATAGCCCATAATACTTCCTTTGAACCGCCATAACAAGAGATACTCTGTACCTTCATAGCCTTTATTATTAGCATCAATGAACTAGTCCTTCGCCTTGACCAACTTCATTTTATCATCACACTCTATCAATGGAAAAATTACCAAATACTTATTACACTTGTGTCAATTCAATCCTAAACTTTTTAATTTTGCTAATTAAGTCTTAAATCTTTTGATGATTTACCAATGTAATCCTTCCAGCTAATTTTGGCCAGAAATTAATGATGTGGATGCCAATCATCTTACGTGACAAAGTAGGCACTTGACGGACAATTGTAAAGAAAAAAGAACAAGAAAAAAAGAAAAAATTGAAAAGAAATTAAAAAATAATTCAAAAATTAAAAAAATGCAAAAATTATCCACGTTATTGATAGTCATGCCATGCAGGATGGCGGTGTTCATTTTTTCAATTCCCACCAAAATCTGTCAAAAGAACTAGATTTACAAATTGTTAAAAGATTTATAACTTAATTAACAAAATTGAAAGATTTAAAACTGAATTGGCACAAATTGTAATAGCCTTAGGACTTTTTTGTTATAAGTTTCTGCACTATCTATTTCATGTTAGTTTTACTCCATGGTTCTTTGTGCTTTATATCTATTTGATGACATTGTATAAATATACATTACAATAAATACGACTCGCGTCTTCTTTTTGCAAATATAACTTTTCTAGTATGTTTAAAAAACATATAAAGAAAGCCGAAGCATCCCACTGACACACGCCAACAACTAGGAGAAACAAAAGAACAAGTACATTCCGTTTTTTTTTTCGGTCCGAAAGTACACTCAGTTTATAATCATGTGATAATTGGATTTTAGTTTTTTTTGGTTTGACATCTTGAACTATGTGCATAAATTAGAAAATTGTGTCTTAAATAATTTACTTGTACTTTTAAAACTGTAATTCTTTTTCTTTTCAATATCAATCAAACATATAAATTAAATAGTTATTAAAATTTTGGCGGAAAATTTTATAAAACATTATGGAGGGATTATTAATTACTTTTTTTAGACCTCATCATAATTTATACTTATAACAGTTAATAAATATATATTTCAAAATAATAACAATCACAATTTTTCTTACAAAAACTCGTCTCAAAAAAATGAATTTGTGGCATGTGCGCATACTTAGCAAACTATATTTCATACAATGTCCTGTTCCGATCATAACTTGTTCACCTTGTTTTTGAGAATTTCGTTTAACATTTCAAAACCTTATATACTATACAAATTAACAACTTACAAATTTATCATTAATTTTTTAGCATTACTTGATTACTTTAAAACTTTGGAGAATAACCAAAAAATATGTCCTCTACATCATTAAACTAGATGATATAATTACCTTTCATATCCATATTCTCTAAAATAATAAAAATGACAAATTCCTTACGATTTTTTGCGTAAGTGTATCTCGTGACACTTATGAACCATATCCTTGCAAATCATATCATTTTCAAATAAAAATAGAATTTATGTTACATAAAAAATAGCGAAAGAGAACTTCATTTTTGTATAGCCAGGAACATGACTTTAATTTTACAAAAAAAATTACAATTTGTTACATGAAAACACCATAAGAGGATTGCATTATGTATTGAATCATCATACCGAGCACAACTTTATTTGACAAATAATACTTTTTTTAAATTTAACAAAAGAATACAAAACCAACACATGCTCCAAAGGGAATTCATGGTTCAAAATCATATTCTAATGGAATATTCATATTCTACTTTGTTTCAATATTTTGATATATTTGTGTACATTAACTTAATGCATACCGTATAAGTTATCTCTTTCCCCTCCTAAATTAAAATCCTTTTTTGTATGATTAGCTAAATGTTTGGTTTGCTAAATAAATTTTTAGATTTTGAGTCAATGATGCTTTAACAAAAGAATTTTTTATTTATTAATTATATTTTATATTGGATAATTTCGGTTTATTAGCATATATATCTTTGATCTATGAACAGTTAAATATCATAGACTTCAGCTATTTAACAAATTTATTATCTATCTGTGTTATTCAAAATTAATTTGGATATATTTTCTTTCAAATGCTAAAAGGATAATACCAACATGAAATATAATAGGATTAATGCCACGAAAAACTCCAAATTGGTAAACTTGTGAAAAATGTATCCCAAACTATTTTTTTGACCCCAAAAAACCCCAAACTAGTACACCTATGACAATTTTACCCCGAACTAATTTTTTGACCATCAAAAACCCCAAAGTGGTACATATGTAACAAATTTACCTTCCGTTAGTTTCCGTTAAATTTTACTATCAAATTGTTAAGTTTGATGACACGTGGTAGTTGACGGGTGTACCATTTTGGGGTATTACCCATCGGTTTGTCACAACTTTATCAATTTGTGATTTTTCGTGATATTAATCCAATTTAATAGACACTAACAGAGGGTAATTTGTCACAAATGTACAAATTTGGGGTTTTTAGTAGTCAAAAAATTAATTGTGGGTAAAATAATCACAAATGTACTAATTTGAGATTTTTTATGGTAAAAAAAATAGTTCAGGGTAAAATTGTCACAAGTGTACCAATTTAGGATTTTTTGCAGTCAAAAAAATAGTTCGGGGTAAAGTTGTTATAGGTATACTAGTTTGAGGTTTTTGGTGATCAAAAAATTAGTTTCAAGTAAAATTGTCACAAGTGTACCAGTTTGAGATTTTTCGTGGAATTAACCCAATATAATAATCTAGTTGTACTTCTGATTGATGATGTTCTTATAGGTAAATTCACAATTATATTATTGCATTATTTTCGTGTCAATGATGCATCCATAGGGAAAAGAAAAGGTTACAATGTGAAAAAGTTAGTACCGGCCATGTCACGTAAAACGCTCGGCATCCACGTCAGTAATTTTCAGCCTAAATTGGCCAAAATACTAAATTGGTACTAATGTAAAAATGTTTAAGTCTAAATTGGTCAAATTGAAAGATTTAGAACTGAATTGGTACCAATACAATATGTTTAGGACTTTTTTTTTGTAATTTTCCACATATTTACCCCAAACTATATTTTCATACCATAAAAAATCTCAAAGTGGTTTCTCATGACACATTTATCCCAAACTAGACCTTGACCCAAATCTTCCATCCATTAGTAGTTTAGGACATGATGTTGAGGGTAAATTTCGATCGGGTTACCAATTTTGGAAGTTTTTGTAAGAAAAAAATTAATTTTGGGTAAATACATCGTGGATTTTTTGTAAGATGAAAACTAATTTGGATAAATGTGTCATGGAGATACAGGTTTAGAATTTTTTATGGCAACCTCCAAAAAAAATAGATCAGTTAATTCCAAGTGAATATCAACACTACTAGACATTAAAAATATTCATATCTCTTGTTTTTTATATATCTATGCACGTGCAAGTTCTCGAGCGAATTTTTAATTTTGAAATTTTTTTGAGTATAGGAAATGATTCTCAAAGAATGGAACCTTTCAAAATGCATGCTTTCTAAACCCCAAGACATTCTACCCTTATCCAGCCTAGATACTTTACTACTGGCTATCAGTTTCTGTTTCAGAGAGCATTGGTGGCTAGATGCTCTTAAACTCATCTGTCATCAAGATTTAAAAGGTTTTAAATGTGGATATCTGCTAGTGTTATAAAGTTCTTCACTTGCTCCACGAACAAAAAAAAAGTCTAGTCTGTTAGAATAGTTAACAAAAGCACTATGAAGGAGTAATTTAGATTCCTAACAAATTGAGTGATAAGGATCAAAGATTTAAGAGAATGATCCGCTACTTAGTGTTTGAATAACACGGCAAATTGAAAATTTTTAGATAGGTAGTTTGTGTCAATGGCAAGAAACAGAAGCACAGAAACAAACCTTCTCTATTGTCCACCTATAAAAAAAGAAAGATACACAACTGGAAAGCATACATAACTTTCTTCTTTTCTTTCTTCCTTTATGTCTTTTCTTTGTTTCCCGCATTTACTTGGACTGGAGTGCCGTTACTCAAAAAAGAAGAGATCAAGTTTTCATTTCCTCAGGTCCACTAATTTTTCACTTTCTATAAGAAATTCTAAATGTGACATGATGATAATGGATAACTGACGAGGAGCTAGCACCACTAGAAAGAAAAGTGAAAGGACTTGTCGGTCCAAAAAAGGAAAACAAAAGGAGACTACAACTACAAGTGGGCCCACAAATATCATTAATTTAATAAAAAAGTTCAATCATATTGGATTTTTCTAGAAAAAGATTAAAATCATCCAAGTGCGATTGTCCCAATTTTGACGAAAAGTGGAAGGCATTTTTCATGCATGTTCGATGGTCCCGTTAACGTAATTTTATGCTCATAATTTATTTAGGAAAAATTTTAAATAAGGGTATGAAGTGAAGGTATTTTCTCAAAAGGGGGCCTAAAGTAGATGTTTCAAATAAGGATTTGAAATGACTAATTTAATCTCAAATAAGAACCCGAGTTCATCAGCTGGCCAAATCTTATTTCCGGCTAGGGACATTTTTGTCCAAGTACAATTTTTTTTTTATTTTTATATTTGTTCTTCATTATCACTTTCTTTCTACATTTTTTCTTTCCAGCTAGGGACATTTTCGTCCAAGTAAATTTTTTTCTTTATTTTTATATTTTTTCTTCATTATCACTTTCTTTCTACTTTTTCTTTCATCTTCTTCATCTTCTTTCTTCACTATAGCTCCACCCACCTGCGAGCTCGTCGAAGGACCAGGAACAGGACCAGCTTTTCATCACCACCTCCATCTGCCACACTACCCTCCCCCTTGGGGAGACTCAATTTCTCAATAAGAAATGATTGAATTGACAAATGAATGATTTAGCAAATGATTGAATTGGTAAAAGTACAATAGATTTAGGACTTTTTGGATAATTTTCTTTCAGCCTTTCATAAATTTTAACCCGGAACCCCACTTGTCTAAACTTTTTGCCTCCCCTCTCGGTTCATTAGTTCCAGTCAGGATACATATCATTTGAACTTTATGGATTTTACGGATTCGTCTATTTTTTCACCCTAGCGCTATTATCCCTACGATTGGCGATCAAGTTATTGATGAGAGCTTGATAAGCCACTGGTTGATTTGGCCCTAGAGAGGTAACTTCGTTAGTTCTTAGGTGCATGTGTATATGTGTATATTGTGCGTGTGTTTTTCATTCACAAAGATGATCACATCTAAATTAATGCAATCATCATGCATTACATTAGGGTATATTAATAATACAAAAATATATATAATGTCACAAATACTGTCAGAACAACATAGCTTTTCATGCCACTTTTATTAATTAGGAAGTGAACCGATATGTAAGTAATTGTGATTATCATTACTGAAAAAGGCAATACTATAATTTAGTTTAACAGTATGAAAGTAGAGATAGTGGATGCATCTTAATTATATTTTCCCTAGTAAATGAATAGAGAAGAGCAAAAAGAGAAATGGGAGAAAAGATTGTTGTAAATCCTCCAAAAATCATGTAAAATGTAAATATTTTGACATAAAAAGTCAACAAGAAGAGATCGCAAGAGAAAAGAGAGGGAAAGAACAAAAACAAGAGGATGGGTGAAGGAAATAGTGATGGGACCTTCGTCAACTTTTTGGTGATAAAGATGAGTGTTCTCTGTTTTCGGTCTTTGCTTTTCTCGCGAATTGTGTTTGCAAACAGTGGACAGGGCAATATTGTCATCATATGTTTTCTTTTAGGGTTAATACCAATTAAAATTACAAATCAATACAGGCATGATATATCCATATAAAATTATTTTTTATCGTACAAAAAATCTCAAATCAATGATCACGACACATTTACATAAACATAGTTTCCAGCTAATGAAGAACTGGTACACCTAACCCCAATTTACCCTCTGTTAATAGTTTGGGGTCTTCCGACCAAAAAAGAAAATAGTTTGGGATCTGATGTGGAGGGTAGATTTGGGTTAAGGATAATGATTGAGATTTTTCATAAGACGAAGATTAATTTTGAGTGAATGTATCATTAGTTTGGAAATTTTTTGTCAGACGAAATATTAATTTAAGGTAAATGTGTCATGGAGCACTAATTTGAGATTTTGAGTTACATTAATCCATTTCTTTTTGTTGATACCCCGAGTTCGAGCCAAGCAAGGAATATCCTCTTTTCCCATGTCTCTAAAGGAGGTAAAGACGATTCCTTGTGTCGTCAATTATAAGTCCTTTTGAACGAGAAACGGATGATGTTTACTAAATAAAGGAACATGTGTCGGGTGGAATCACAATTTCGATACTGGGCCGGCTCGGTAGATCAGAGGTGACATCTATAAAAAGAAGGGTTTCCTCTTTCGTCTCCCCACCCAGGAAACGAGCTCTCAAAGCTTTTTAACTTTCTTGGCTCTCTCTTACACTCACCAAGGACACAATCTGTCTTTACTCACCAAGGGAAAAAGAATGAGGGACTTGCAAGGAAGCCGAACGGGGACGGTGAACGAAACCATTACCGAGGCCACGGTTGTCGTGAAGAGGCTCCAAACCCCGGAGGGCAAACTCGCCCAGATAGAGCTCTCCGTGGGCGTGGTTGCCTTCCTGCTCCTTTTACTTGTAGCTTTCGGCTCATTGAGGCGTCGGAACAACAGTCCGATGCTCAAGGTCGTGCTGTGGGCGGCGTTCACTCTCTCGGGCTACTTGATAACGTACACGCTCGGGCTAATGCGCGAATCCCCATTCCGCAACCCACTGTTCCCGCTGTGGGCTACTTTCTTGATGATCTTCCTGGGAAGCTCGAATTCTTTCTCTGCATATAGTCTCGAGGACAATGAGCAGTGGAAGCAATATGCTTGGCAACACATAGTCACGTTCATAGGGTTTGTAACATTGTGGGCATTCTATCTGACCATCTTGCCATTGACGCTGGCGGTTTTCGTGCTCTATTTTGTCATCCTAATGCTTAAGACCACAGAGAGAGCACTATCGCTCGTGTCGTTGCACGCGGGTGGCCGACATAGAATCACAAAATGGGTCGTGGATCATGTTAGCGCCGAGGATTGTTCCCCAGTTCCAGGTGACAATCCTATGGAAGGATGCAAATATGTGGTGAAAGCAAGTCGGACCGTACTCCTGAAAGTCCTTAGCGAAGGCGCAGCACCATCGCTAAATTCTTCAGAAGACGACGGGGAAGTCATCACCGTAGGAAAGGTGTGGGCATGCGAAGGGCCGCTTTTGAACTCAAAAAATGGAAAACACCCAGGTGACAAGCTCGAGGAACACCCGGGTAACAAGCTCGAGGAAGGTGACAGGCTCAAGGATATTTGTCTCTCTTATGCGCTCTACCTGCTTCTCCGTTTGAAATTTTCGCGCTACTTGTTGCCGGAAAAAGCTCATCGGGATGCGTGGGTTTTTATTCGAGATGGAATTCTTCGGCAAAAAAGTGGTTATGAGCGAGCATTTCGAGTTGCCGAAGTCGAGCTTACCTTTCTTCACGATTATTTCTACACCAATTACCCGATCATTTTCCAAGCGCGCCTTTGGCCGCTGAAAGTGGTGGAGCTTTTGTGTTTGATCATGGGCACTATGCTAACAGTTGTATTCCTGATGCCCAAGACCACAAAGCCCCAAGATGCAGTTGTCCAATTGGTGACATCCCATGGGTTGAGCGTCGACGTTCTCATGACTGCGCTTGTTCTCATGGTATTCATATGTGTTGAGGTTGTCCAGCTCTATCTGATGGCTATCTCCGAATGGGCGAAAGTTAGATGGCTTTCCAACTATGTGGAAAAGAAGTCGTGGCACGGGAACAAGCTCATGGAGAAGCTGATAGGACTAATATGCCGGGTACATTTGAAGCCTTGGGAAAGGAAACTTCGCCAATACTCTTTTCTCGAATCGTACAATTACGTCCCTTCCAGATTTCTCCACAATTTCTTCACAGCGTATTTCATTGATGTCGTTAGGAGCGGTCAAAAACAGGGCACTCCCGTTGATTTGTCAGTCGATGTGAAGAAGGCTGTATTTGATTCTCTGGTGAAAGCTGACGAGAAATTGGTGAAAGGTGACGAGAAATTGGTGATATTGAAGAATGGACAAGCTTCTTTGACAGCAAACGATGTGTCCGGTAAGCTCTCTTGGGCGTGCGAGCTCAAGACGCAAACTGAGGTTATAATGGTGTGGCATATAGCTACGAGCATTCTTGAGCACGATCGACTGTCGAAAGAAGACTCAAACTTCCACATAGCAACTCAGTTGTCCAAATATCTTGCTTTCTTGGTGGCATTTGAGCCAAGATTATTACCCGATCATCCTTTCGATGCGGAGAACGAGTTCAACCGAGCCATCCGTGGAGCTCGGAAGGTGCTTAAGGGGTGCAAGACAGATGAAGCGAGAATCAAACGACTGAAGGATCAAACATCAGGGGATACGGTTATGAAGCGGGGCGCTCGGTTGGGGAATCAATTGCTGGAAGAGGACTTGCGGCTCATTTGGAAGATTTTGGCTGAGTTTTGGGCCGAACTTACGTTGTATGTGGCTCCATCGGACGATGCAAAAGCGCACGCCCAGCGCTTGGCAATGGGAGGGGAGTTTGTGACTCACTTGTGGGCTTTGGTCTCTCATGCCGGCATAGAGCGAGAGCCTCCTAGTAAGCCACAAACTCTCACGCCAAGCCAAAGCTCGACCATCTAATATTTGCCATTCAAATATGGTATAGCTAGGGAGCTCATTCTTGGCAGCTATGATTAGGGTGTGTTTATTTCACGAAAAATATAACGAATCTAGAAAGTGTTATCCGGAAACTCATATTCCAAGAAAATTGTTAGTTTTTTTTTTTGGTAATATGTAATTGTAAAAGTTTTATGGTGTTTGAATAATATTTGGAAAATGATTTCAATCTCATGGCTTTATCTTAAGCAAAAACAAAAAGAAACGAATTTTTAAATAATTTATTTTTTATTTTATTTTTTCTTTTCTTTTTTTTTTTCTCTTTCCTTTTTCCTCCCCGCCATCGTGTGAGGGCTCGCCTTGTCGCCGACCTGTTTAAAGCACATGAAGTATTTAAAATCATCAAATGCTGTAACCAAGGATAGCCATAGGAACAAATAACAACGCCCTCACGCGAGGGTTGACCTAGCCACCTCGGGAGGATCGACAAATGCAGCTAGCTTGGGCAAGGTTAAGCCTCACCGGCCTTGAGCGATGTCGAGCTCATGTCCATCAGGGATTTGGCAAGGATGGGAGCTCGCTAGCCTTAACCTTAGGCGGACATCAAAAGTTTCGAGCCTCGATGGGCGGGATCTTGCCAACTTTGAGCTTGTTGGGATCCCAAAGCGTCCCGAAGGCATCTCAAAGCGAAAAATTGCTCGGCCTTACCCGAGGCCCACACTTGTGGCCCCTCGCTCACCAACATTCTATAAACATATATTCACTTTTTGAGGCCACGATTGGTGGAGTGAAAAGAAGGAACAAGAAAAAGAAAGAAAGGAAAAAGAAAAAGGTAAAAATAAAAATAAAATATTAATAAATTCAATATGTGCAATTTGGAAAAGTGTTTTCACCTTCCTAGATTAGGGAATTCATTTTTTTTTAATTTCATACATGAATGTTTTTATTGACTGAAAAGTATTTTCGGTTGACTAATCAGTTTCGGAGAACCAAACAGGTGAAAGTCCGAAAAATTGATTCCTGGAATACACTTTTCCTCAAAAGCGCCCTCAGGGTGCATTTGTTTCACGAAAAACGTAATCTTTTTGAAAAATGTTTTCGAGGAAAATTGTTAGTTTTCCTTTGTTTGGTAATATATGATCGAAAACGTCTTTTGGGGTTTGGATATTATTTGGAAAATGATTTTAATCTTATGACTTTATTTCGGACAAAAAAAAACCAAAATTTATTTTTTTTATCTAAAAAGTTCGATTTTTATATTATTTTTTATTTTTCTTTTCTTTTTTTAAAAAATTCAAATTTGTAATTATTTTTCTTTTTTCTTTTTTCTATTTGCTTCTTCTTTTTCTTTTTCTTTTCTTTCCTTTATTTTTCCCTCTTCCTCGATCGTTAAGATCGGTGGTAACGATGGCCGTGGTGGGTGAGCCGGAGGTTAGCCTAGTGAACAATTTGAATTATTAAACGGCCACAAAAGTAATGAGACTTAATTTTTAAACTCCAAAATATTGTCCATCAAGAGCTCGAGGCTCGCCCGATGATAGCATAAAAATAGCGTCGTCCTTGCACAAATAATGAGCTTGAGCTCGCCGGCCTCGCCGAGCTGGAGCTCACCTAGATCTAGCGAGCCATGAGCTCACTGGCCTCCATCGAGCCGAAGCTTGACAAGCTTGGATCTAGCGAGCCATGAGCTCACCTAGACTTCAATTCAGAGCTTGGGTCCACGTGAAATAGTTATAAGATCACCTTTTACTTGCATCAATTTCATTGTCTAGGCCAAGCTCCGGTTCACCTCGGATTGGCTAAGCCGTGGCCAATGCCCTTGAGCGCCGTCGGGATCGTCAAGGCCGATGATCGGTAGAGGGAGGAAGAAGGAAAAAGAAAAAAAAAAGAAAAAGAAAAGAAAGAAAAGAAAAAAAAGGAAAAAAAGAAAAAAGAAAAAAGAAAAGAAAAATAAAATATTAACAAATTTAAGATCATCAATTCCGAAAAGCATTTTCACCTTCTTAAATTAGGGAATTCACTTTCCTAAATTTATATATGAATGTTTTCCTTGATCGGAAAGTGTTTTTAGTTAATTAAATCATTTTCAAACAACTAAATGGATGAAAGTCCAGAAAATACTTTCACCAAAACAAACGCACATTTAGGCTACCTTTGGTCGTCTGGATTTCTAGTCAAGATATGATATGAAATCCAAGAAATTTGAAATATCATATTTGCTGTTTGGTGAATCGCATTAATAAAGCCGGATATTTTCACATATTATTATGTTTATTATTTGTTTTGACCGTTATATCAGTGTAAATGAACCTAAAAATTGCGCAAACGGAGATGATAAAAATTTCTCACAAGACTCATACCTATTTCATATTTATTTATTTATTTATTATTTTCCCTCTCTTTTTTAATTTTTTTTATTTCTTCCCCTTCCATCATTCTCTAATAAGATTTTATTAAATGGTAAACTATGCAAATATGCCTAAAATATGTAATAAATATGAATATTAAATGTGTGTGTCTATATATAAATGTAAAATTTATATCATAAGATAGAAAGAATATTTGAATATATAAATAAAAATAAGAATAAATAAAACTGATTTTATTGTTATTTTGAATTTTTATATTAAAATTCAAATATTATTTTAATTTTATTAATTTAACAAGTTTGTTATTTGAGAAAAATAACTTTTATATTATGGATATTAGAAATCCTACTCACCTTTATCCCACCTTCCCCATGGGATAATTTTATCCGGACTATATCTCTTATATATCTGACTTTATCCTATATTGAGCAAGTACCAAATACAGGATATGATAAAATTTATCTTATCTCAAATTTTATTCCGACTACCAAACGTAGCCTTAGTGTAGTTTCAACCTCCACAACGTTTCTTCGTTGACCCACCCATTCAGGAAGATTTCGTGAGCAGATGGAAACCAATTCCAACTTAGGATTACCTCTTGTCTAATTCAAACTTAGGATTACATTTTGTCTTGCTGACTTTGTTGTTTTCTAATAGTTAGTTTCAGATAATCAGCTTTCAATGATCATTTCTGAGATCTTGAGAATTAATTGTATGGGCAAGTAGTAACATTGAGTGGTTCTGCAGAGCAGTTTAAATTGGGTTAGGAGTGTCCATGCGCTTAATGTAATTCAAATGACCCGGCTTGCCAATATTTCGTTGTGAATCATCAATAAATTCTTCTGTATCTAATTTCTCCAGCTTGCCAGCAAATTTTTTTTTTTTTCCTCCTTTCAACTATGGTGCGTACGGTTGACTAAATCAGGTGTTCCACACCTTTTTAGTTCCTTAAATTGAACTTAAAGTTCTTCAACGTGCTACGCGAGAGAGCACAATGAAGAAAATTTTCCTGTTTGAATTGTGAACAGTAGAGACATTCGGCAGGAGAAATTATCGGGTAGACCGAGTGGCACAAGTGAGTCCAGCTAGCTACTTGTGAGCTATTCGAGTTCGACTCGGAAGATGCTATTGATATTCGGCTCGATTCTTTTCGATTCGACCACTTTACTCGAATCAAACTAAAGCTTCAAAATACTTAATTTGAGTAACTTTATTTTATATGTTTCGATTACTCACAAACATTCCCTGTACACAAAATTACTAATTATTTATTATAGTGTATTTTCCAAAATTTGAGCCACAGCGCAAGGTTGAGCTCGAGGGCTAATTCAACCTTCGGGTAAAACTCATTGAATAATCGAATTGCACTCGAGCTCATCTGAAAACTTGTTTGAGTCGGACTTAAACTTGACGTTGCAACCTTCCCGGAGGTGAATCACCTAGGAATTGGCTAATGGATTACTAAGTCTAGACTCAACTCGGGCTGCTCACTGTTGTTTTAATTTCAAAAATATGCAAAATTGTCAAGCGTCTCAAAGCAAAGCCAAAATCGAAACCACAACACCAATTAGCCGACCAAGGGAGTACACCACTAGCAAGCGAAAATCCTAATGAATTGAGTGTTATTCATATACCATTCGCTGCTTGGTATATGAATAACACAACATATTGAAAACTCTTAGATAGGTAGTTAGTGTCAATGGCAAGAAAGAGAAGCACGGAAACAAACCTCCTCTATTGTCCACTTAAGAAAAAAAAAAGATACACAAGTTGAAAGCATACATAACTTGGTTCTTTTCTTTCTTCATTTATTTCTTTTCCTTTTTACCTATATTTACTTGGACTGGAGTGTTGTTATTCAAAAAAGAAGAGACTGAGCTTTCTTTTCCCCAGGTCCACTAAGGCTGCGAATGGTAACCATTCTGTTTCTTTATTTTTCTATTTTTCTGTTCCTGAGAACAGGTTTGGAATAGAAATTTATTTGGTAACGTAATTTTATTTTTCTATTTAATTTTGGAATAAATTTTGATTTCAGAAATAGGTTTGGAACATAAATGAGAAGTAAAATTTTCTACTTTTTATTTTTGGAACAAAATGAAAATAATAATTCTTATTGTTCAAAATGGCTATTAGCCGGTTACCCACCCGTCGCCACTAATTTAAATTTTTTGAGGTGCCAAAAAAAAGAAAAATAATAATAAAATAAAATTTTTTGAAACTTTACAAAATGGCTTAAAATACCTGTGGCCACCCACTTTGAGTGAAATTTAAATTTTTTGAGGTGCCCAAAAAAATAAAAAAAGAAAAAACTTCACAGAATAGCTTAGAATACTTGTAGCCACCCACTTTAAGTAAAATTTAAATTTTTTGAGGTGCCCAAAAAAATAAAAAAATAAAAAACTTCACAAAATGGCTTAGAATATCTGTGGCCACCCACTTTGAGTGAAATTTAAATTTTTTTAGGTACTCAAAAACAATTTAAAAATAAAAAATTTTAAAACTTTACAGAATGGTTTTATAATGACTGTGGCCACCCACTTTGAACAAAATTTTAATTTTTTTAGGTGTAAAAAAAATCAACAAATCAAAATAGATTTATGTTCCATAAATCAATTTTTGAAGCAGAATTAGTCACGTTTTACCAAACAGATTTCTCCTCCAAAATCAATTTCAAAGAATTTGATTTTACCATTCGCAATTTAGTGTCAATTTAAGAGCTTAAAGTCAATGCCCTCTCTTGCCACCAATCGCCGCCATCTCTATTGTCCGTCCGCCATACACAAGTTGAAAGCCACATCGCCGGTTCTTTTCTATTTTCCTTTTTACCTATATTTAAATTTTATGTTGTTATCAAACTTTCCCCATTTTTGTTCCAAGGAACATAAATTTTGTGTTGTTATAAAATGCATATTTTTTCTCGTTCACGAAACTCATCTATAGAATAAAATTAGAAAAACCTATTTTTAAATTGATTTTTAAAATAGAATGGTTGTCATTTGTGTAGTAAGTTTTCACTTTCTATAAGAAATTTTAAATGTGACGTGATGAGAATGAATAACTTACTAGGAGCTAGCACCCCTTGAATGAAGAGTGAAAGGACTTGTCGGTCAAAAAAAGATAAAAAAAGAAACTATAACTAAAAGTGGGCGCACCACTATCATTACTTTAATAAAAAAGTTCAACCATATTCGATTTTTCAAGAAAAAGGTTCAAATCATGCAACTGCTCAGAGTTTTGAATGGGAGAAACTAGTTGATACCCGATGGAACCCTTACAAGCCATGGTTGTCACTGTTTTGCTTTGCTAATTGTTTGAGCCAAAACTTTGGCCTCACACGGAGAAGCTAGTTGATGCCTGATGAGACCTTGATAAGCCATGGCTGTCACTATTTTGCTTTGCTGATTGTTTGAGCCAAAACTTTGGCCCACAATGTAAGGAGTAACTGCTATCAATGTAATCTATATGAAGGCCAACAGATGGATGCGAAAACTAGTTTCTACCATAGTAATTACCTTTCACATCCATATTCTACAAAATAATAAAAATGACAAATTCCTTGCGGTTTTTGTGTAAGTGTATTTCGTGACACTTATGAACCATAATCTTGCAAATCATATCATTTTCAAATAAAAATAGAATTTATGTTACATAAAAACAACCATATTCGATTTTTCAAGAAAAATGTTCAAATCATGCAACTGCAATGAGTTTTGAATGGGAGAAACTAGTTGATGCCTGATGGGACCCTGATAAGCCATGGTTGTCACTGTTTTGCTTTGCTGATTGTTTGCCCAAAACTTTGGCCTCACACAAAACAACTAGTTGATGCCTGGTGAGACCTTGATAAGCCATGGCTGTCACTGTTTTCCTTTACTGATCGTTTGATCCAAAACTTTGGCTGCACAATGTGAGGAGTAACTACTGTCAATGTAATCTATACGAAGGCCAAGAGATGGATGCGAAAACTAGTTTCTCCCACAGTAATTACCCTTCACATCTACATTCTCCAAAATAATAAAAATGACAAATTCCTTGTGGTTTTTTTTCATAAGTGTATTTCGTGACACTTATGAACCATAACTTTGCAAATCATATCATTTTCAAATAAAAATAGAATTATGTTACATAAAAACAACCATATTCGATTTTTCAAGAAAAGGTTCAAATCATGCAATTGCAATGAGTTTTGAATGGGAGAAACTAGTTGATGCATGATGGGATCCTAATAAGCCATGGTTGTCACTATTTTGCGTTGCTGATTACTTGAGCCAAAACTCTGGCCTCACACGGACAAACTAGTTGATGCCTGATGAGACCTTGATAAGCCATGGCTATCACTGTTTTGCTTTGCTAATTGTTTGAGCCAAAACATTGGCCGGACAATGTGAGGAGTAACTGCTGTCAACGTAATCTATATGAAGGCCAAGACATGGATGCGAAAACTAGTTTCTCCCATAGTAATTTCCTTTCACATCCATATTCTCCAAAACAATAAAAATTACAAATTCCTTACCCTTTTTGCATAAGTGTATTTTGTGACACTTATGAACCATAACCTTGTAAATTATATCATTTTCATATAAAATAGAATTTATGTTACATAAAAACAACCATATTCGATTTTTCAAGAAAAAGGTTCAAATCATGCAACCGCAATGAGTTTTGAATGGAGAAACTAGATGATGCCTAATGGGATCCTGATAAGCCATGGCTGTCACTGTTTTGCTTTGCTGATTGTTTGAGCCAAAACTTTGGCCACACAATGTGAGGAGTGATTGCTGTCAATGTAATCTATATGAAGGCCAAGAGAAGGATGCGAAAACTAGATTCTCCCACAGTAATTACCCTTCACATCCATATTCTCCAAAATATTAAAAATGACAAATTCCTTGTGGTTTTTCACATAAAAGTATTTCGTGACACTTGTGAACAATAACCTTGCAAATCATATCATTTTCAAATAAAAATAGAATTTATGTTACATAAAAACAACCATATTCGATTTTTCAAGAGAAAGGTTCAAATCATGCAACTGCAATGAGTTTTGAATGGGAGAAACTAGTTGATGCCTGATTGGACCCTCAAAAGCCATGGTTGTCACTGTTTTGCTTTGTTGATTGCTTGAGCCATAACTTTGGCCTCACACGGACAAACTAGTTGATGCTTGATGAGACCTTGATAAGCCATGGCTGTCATTGTTTTGCTTTGCTGATTGTTTGATCCAAATCTTTGGCTGCACAACGCGAGAAGTAACTGTTGTCAATGTAATCTATATGAAGGCCGAGAGATGGATGCGAAAACTAGTTTTTCCCATAGTAATTACCCTTCACATCCATATTCTCCATAATAATAAAATGACAAATTCCTTGCGATTTTTTGCATAAGTGTATTTCGTGACACTTATGAACCATAACCTTGCATATTATATCATTTTCAAATAAAAATAGAATTTATGTTTCATAAAAACAACCATATTCGATTTTTCAAGAAAAGGTTCAAATCATGCAACTGTAATGAGTTTTGAATGGGAGAAACTAGTTGATTCCTGATAGGACCCTTTATAAGCCATGGTTGTCACTGTTTTGCTTTGTTGATTGCTTGAGCCAAAACTTTGGCCTCACACAGAGAAACTAGTCGATGCTTGATGAGACCTTGATAAGCCATGGCTGTCTCTGTTTTCCTTTGCTGATTGTTTGAGCCAAAACTTTGGCCTCACACGGAGAAACTAGTTGATGCCTGATGAGACCATGATAAGCCATGGCTGTCACGGATTTCCTTTGCTGATTATTTGATCCAAAACTTTGGCCGCACAATGTGAGTAGTAACTGCTGTCAATGTAATCTATATGAAGGCCAAAAGATGGATACGAAAACTAGTTTCTCCTATAGTAATTACCTTTCACATCCATATTCTTCAAAATAATAAAATGACAAATTCCTTGCGGTTTTTTGCATAAGTGTATTTCGTGAGACTTATGAACCATAACCTTGCAAATCATATCATTTTCAAATAAAAATAGAATTTTTTAACATAAAAACAACTATTTTCGATTTTTCATGAAAAAGGTTCAAATCATGCAACTGCTCAGAGTTTTGAATGGGAGAAACCAGTAGATGCCTGATGGGACCCTGATAAGCCATGGTTGTCACTGTTTTGCTTTGCTAATTGTTTGAGCCAAAACTTTGGCCTCACACGGAGAAGCTAGTTGATGCCTGATGAGACCTTGATAAGCCATGGTTGTCACTATTTTGCTTTGCTGATTGTTTGAGCCAAAACTTTGGCCCACAATGTAAGGAGTAACTGTTGTCAATGTAATCTATATGACGGCCAAGAGATGGATGCGAAAACTAGTTTCTCAATGGTAATTACACTTCACATCCATATTCTCCAAAATAATAAAATGACAAATTCCTTGCGATTTTTTGCATAAGTGTATTTCTTGACACTTGTGAACCATAACCTTGCAAATCATATCATTTTCAAATAAAAATAGAATTATGTTTCATAAAAAAATAGTGAAAGAGAACTGCATTTTGTATAGTAGTGAACATGACTTTAATTTCTTGACCAAAAAAAAAATGACTTTAATTTGACAAAAAATTTTACCATATGTTACATAAAAACCCCAAAAGAGGATTGCATTATGTATTGAATCGTCATACCGAACATGACTTTATTTGACAAATAAGACTTTAATTTAACAAAAGAATACAAAAGCAACACATGCACCAAAGGGAATTCACGATTCAAAATCATATTCTAATTGAACATTCTTAGTCTACTTTATTTCAATGTCTTGACATATTTGCAAAAAATAACTTGATGCATACCGTATAAGTTATCCCTTTCCTCTTCTAAATTAAAATCTATATTTGTATCATTAACTAAATGGTTAGTTTGCTAAATAAATTTTTAGATTCATGCTTTAATAAAAGAATCTTTTATTTATTAATTATATTTTATATTGGATAATATTGATTTATTAGCATATATCTTTGATCTATGAAGAGTTAAATATCATAGACTTTAACTCTTCAAAAAATTTATTATCTATCTGTGTTATTCAAAATTAATTTGGATTTATTTTCTTTCAAATGCTAAAAGGATAATGCCAACATGAAATATAATAATCTATTTATGTACTTCTGATTGATGATGTTCTTATAAGTAAAATCACAATTACATATTGTATTATTTTTGTGTTAATGATGCGTTCACAGGGAAAAGAAAAAGTTATAATGTGAAAACGTCTGCACCGCGGTTGTGAATGTAGGACGACGGTGTCCATGTCAGTAATTTACAACCTAAATTGGCGGATAGACTTAATTGGTACAAATGTGAAAAGGTTTAAGATTAAATTGATCAAATTGAAAGATTTAGTACTGAATCAATACCATTGCAATATGTTTATGACTTTTTTTGTACTTTTCCCCATATTTACCTCAAACTATATTTTCATATCATAAAAAATCTTGAACTGATTTCTCATGACACATTTATCCCAAATTGACCTTGACCCAAATCTAGCATCCATTAGCATTTAGGATCTGATGTTGAGGGAAAATTTTGGTCGGGTTACTAATTTTGGGAGTTTTCATGAGACAAAAATTAATTTGAGGTAAATGTGTCGTGGATTTTTTTTAAGATGAAAACTAATTTGGATAAATGTGTCATGGGGATACAGGTTTTGGAATTTTTAATTGCAAACTCCAAAAAAAATAAAACAGTTAATTCCAAGTGAATATCAATGTTACCACAAATTAAAATATTCCAATCTCCTGTTTTTCATGTATCTATGCGCGTGCAAGTTCTCGAGTGAATTCTTAATTTTGGAATTGGTTTGAGAACTAAAAATGATTCTCAAAAGAATGGAACCTTTCAAAATGCATGCTTTCTAAACCTCAAGAACATTCATCTTTGATCTAGCTTAGATACTTTACCACTAGTTATCAATTTCTATTTAAGAGAGTATTGGCGGCTAAGGTGCTCTTAAACTCATCTATCATCAAGATGTAAAAGGTTTTCAACGTGGATGTCTACTAGTGATATGAAGTTCTTCACCTGCTCCACAAACAAAGAAACAAGCCTGGTCTGGTAGGATAGTCAACAAAAGCACTCTAGAGAAGTAATTTAGATTCTAATGAACTAAGTGATAACGATCAATGAATTTAGGAGAAGGATTCGCTGCTTGGTATTTAAATAACACGGCAAATTGAAATTTTTTTAGATAGGTAGTTAGTGTCAATGGCAAGAAACAGAAGCACGGAAACAAGCCTCCTCTATAGTCCACTTACAAAAAAAAAAAAAGATTCACAAGTGGAAAGCATACATAACTTTGTTCTTTTCTTTCTTCCTTTATTCCTTTTCCTCTTTTCCCACATTTACTTGGACTGAGTTTTCTTTTCCGCGGGTCCACTAAGTTTCACTTTCTATAAGAAATTTTAAATGTGACATGATGAGATTGATTAACTCACGAGGAGCAAGGACCACTAGATTGAAGTGTGAAAGGACTTGTCACTCAAAAAAAGGAAAATACCGCTAAACGTTGGCCCACAAATATCATTACTTTAATAAAAAAGTTCAATCACATTCGATCTTTCAAGAAAAAGGTTTGAATCATGCATGTGCGATTGTCCCAATTTTGATGAAAAGTAGAAGTCATTTTTCATGCATGTTCGAATCATGCAAGTGCAATGGTCCGTTAACTCAATTTCATGCTTATGTAATTTATTTAGAGAAAAATTTCAAATAATAACACGAAGTGAAGTCATTTTCTTAAAAATGGGCTAAAGTAAAGTTGTCTCTAATAAAAGCATGAAGTGACTAATTTAGTCTCAAATAAAGACCCGAATTCACTGGCCAGCCAAATCTTATTTCCGGTCAGGGGTATTTTCGTCCAAACACAATTTTTTTCTTTATTTTTATTTTTATTTTTTTTTTCTTCATTCTCTCTTTCTTTTCTTCTTTTTCTTTCATCTTCCTTACGTTCTTTCTTTGCTATAGCTCCCCCCACCTGCGAGCTCGTTGAATGACCAGGACCAGGCATAGCTTTTCATCAACACCTCCATGTGCCAAAATAGCCCCCTCGAGGAGACTCAATTTCTCAATGAAAAACCTTGGCTTCTCTGATGGGTTAGCAGAAAATTGTACTTTACAAATGGAGAGAGAATTCTGATTGCATGCTCTAATGTTGATGATGACGACACCCTCAATCTCAAATATGATATAGAGGTAGAAGTTGGTCTTAATGGATTGACTAATAGTCTTCCGTACTAGTAATATGGGTCATACATGCGCTCGAGATGTAAAGGGGCGTTCAAGATGTGCCAACAGTTGGGAGCTCACAGTGCGCCTTACTACAAGTTCCTTAACCATCTTTCAACAGGTGTAGACTTAAGGTCCATTTGTTTCACGGAATATATAGCATTTTTGGAAAATGTTTTTCAAGAAGTCATTTTCTAGGAATATGACAATATTTTCTGGTATTTGACTAAAATTCAAAAATAAATTAGAAAATATTTTCTGCCATTTGGTATGGACGACCATCCCTACCAATCTACAACTCCAACCGCTCAGAGTTCTGAATGGGAGAAACTAGTTGATGCCTGATGAGACCTTGATAAGCAATGGTTGTCACTGTTTTGCTGATTGTTTCAGCCAAAACTTTGGCCGCACAGTGTAAGGAGTAACTGTTGTCAATGTAGTCTATATGAAGGCCAAGAGATGGATGCGTAAACTAGTTTCTCCCATAGTAATTACCTTTCATATCCATATTCTCCAAAATAATAAAAATGACAAATTCCTTATGATTTTTTGCATAAGTGTATTTCGTGACACTTATGAACCATATCCTTGCAAATCATATCATTTTCAAATAAAAACAGAATTTACGTTACATTCAAAATAGTGAAAGAGAACTGCATTTTGTATAGTCGTGAACATGACTTTAATTTGACAAAAAAATTTACAATATGTTACATAAAAACCCCAAAAGAGGATTGCATTCTGTATTGAATCGTCATATCGAACATGACTTTATTTGACAAATAAGACTTTAATTTAACAAAAGAATACAAAACCAACACATGCACCGAAGGGAATTCACGGTTCAAAATCATATTCTAATTGAACATTCTTAGTCTAGTTTGTTTCAATGTCTTAACATATTTACAAAAATTAACTTAATGCATACCGTATAAGTTATCTCTTTCCTCTCCTATATTAAAATCTATTTTTGTATGATTAACTAAATTGTTGGTTTGTTAATTAAATTTTTAAATTTCGAGGCAATGATGCTTTAACAAAAGAATTCTTTGTTTATTAATTATATTTTATATTGGATAATTTCGATTTATTAGCATATATCTTTGATCTATGAAGAGTTAAATATGATTTGGACAAAATTGTGGATTTGGCGGGTGAAATTTGTGAGCCAAGTGGTGGTTGTTTTCATGGTGATTTTTGGTGAGCTATTGTGATGATTTGAAGGTGATTTAATGGCCTAGGGTGGACTATTCATGGCTGAGTTAGTATCGGGTTAATTCGGGCCATATTTGGTTAATCGAGGTTTTAGGTGATTTACTTAGGGAACGGTGATCGGCCCGTGAGGATGCTAAGTTAATCGCGGCTTGAGTGTGACTGTGTAATGCTCTATGATGTGTTTGGCGTGGCCAATTTATGAGGTGCTTGGTAGGCTATCGGTATGTATAGTTTTGGTGTCCAATTGCATGAAATTGGGTGCTAAACTGTATGTTGTGACTGATTTGGATTGGTTTGTTCATCGGGCATATTGACATGCGAATTGAGTTTGTAGCCAAATTAGGTTGAGTGCCCAGAAGAAATTTATGAATGTCGAGTGTGACATTGTGGCTATGAGTGTACATCTCAAGCATGGGCATAACATGTACATTATGCGATGTGTACAAACGGCATGAGCTTGTGATCACTTAAATCGCCTGATGCGTTTTACACGGAGTTCGGATAATAACTGGTGTATGTGAATATGTAATCACATAAAGCCCTGATGCGTTTTACGCGGGGTATTGAACCTGTCTTGAGGCGTGTTACGCGGGATGATGCTCGGACTACCGGAAGATGACCAACCTACTGCGTTTTACGCGAGTTATGTGTCATGAGCCTGATGCGTTTTACGCGGGCCAGAAATCGATCTCGAAGTGATAGACCTGATGCGTTTTACGCTAGTCGGACCTGATGCGTTTTACGTGAATTGGAGGAGAATTGGTAAATGGCAAATGTGCAAGAGTGCAAGTGTGCGAAAGTGGAGTGTGAGCATGATCATAGCATATGCATGACATGCGTTGTGACTAAGTGATGTTATGTATGTGCCACGAGGGGTTTTGTGTTATTATTACTATTTGTAATTGTCTAACCTGCAGGGCCAAATAAGAATTAGATTTGGGCCTAAGGGCCCAAGTCATTTATATTCTGGCTTGTGTATTATTTAGTGCTCGTTAAGAGGTGCATGTTAGTCTAGTTTAGGTTTAGGAGCCTACTCGCTGAGATTTATTCTCACTGTTGTATAAACTAAAATTTTCAGACCCCCGGCCTTGAGATGCCCGCAGTACCTATTCGTTTTGGGATCCCTTACCGGATAGACCGAGAGGAGACAGTGTACCCCGCAGGGAACGGGGATTTCTATGTTAGATATTTATCTACAGTTTGGGTTGACGCGGTCAAGCAGCTTGACCAGGCCCACAAGTATATAGGGTGGTGCATCAGAGACCATACAGGGACTTATGGACCCCTGCGATCTTTTGAGGTCCCGTTTAGCGAGTCAGGGGATGTTGATCCTCAGTGTCCCGATGAGAACTTGGCGAGTCCTGACCGTACGTCCGGGAGGAGCTCTAGTGCTGACTTAAGGCATGGGCCGGATGTTTGGGAAATGGACGAACTAAAGCAGATGGAGGAGGAGCCGGAGGATGGGCATTGAGACCCGGAGTTGATGGATTCTGAGGATGAGCTCGTGCCGATGGAGCAGGATCTCGAGATAGAGGCAGCACTAGAGGAGGACAGTTCAGACGAAGAGTCATATGGGATAGATACCGAGCTGGAGTCCATGGAGTCCAAGCCTGAGTCATTCAAGAGTTCTTCCGACTCGTCGAGCTCTGACCTAGACTGGGAGGCCTAAAGTAGATGCTAGACTCTAGTTAGGTCGGGCCAGTACCTTTTTGACCGGAGCCTTACCTAGTTTTAGTACCTATGACTGCCCAGGCCACTTACCCCTTTTTGTTAGAAGTGGATGTTGACCCGCTTTTGATTTTTGAGCGTATGCTGTAAATGAATGCTGTATATGTTCTTCCTAGTAATGCAAGTGTATATTTTGTAAACCTGCTGTTTGTTCTACCCTTGGTCTCGTGCTTGTTTTGTATGGGTGTTTACGTTGCTTCCGCATGTGCCTTGTGCTATGTTTGGTTGTTGGGTCGACAACGCAACCTAGGACGTCGAACTCGAATTGACTGCGGCAGGGATGTGGTGCGCCGTAGGGTGCGAGGCGTGACATCTCCCGTTGATTTGGTATCAAAGCAAGGTTAGCTCGATCTAAGTCGGTCGAAGTCTATAGTGATAAAGAGCGATGACCTGGGTAGCCAGTAGGGAGACCTTGTATGCTACGTGTACCTCCTTACTGTTGGTGTATTGATTGACTGGTTATTGATCGACCCAGAAAGTGCAGGTACGGCAGGACCCGAGGTAAGTACGTGTATATCCTTAGTTGAGGTCTGGTGCTATTTATGCTTAATCGCATGCTGAGTGATTGACTACTTTTGTGTTAAGTTCACTGCCTAGGATCTTAGATCGGTTTAGCTTGGTTTAGGTCTCTAATTCCTGTGTGGGAATTATAGCAGGTAGGTGAGTGTATGAGTTGGGAAGATGAGTAGCTAAGGAAGAGATAGAGGTCGAGGCCATGGCAGAGGTAGAGGTAGAGGTCGAGGTCGTGAGCAAGACCGTATAGAGCAAAAGTGAGGATTGCCGAGGATTCAAGAGTAGATGGGATTTTAAGGGCTCTCGAGGAAGTTGAAATTTTGGGAGGTAGGCTAGCCCAAGAGAGAGATGCCACTATTGCCGCCGCTGTCGAGGTTGTCGCTGTTGCTTGCCAATGGAGCTAATGGGAATCAGGGGAACAATGAGAATCCAATTCCAGGATTAGCAGGTATGATTAGGCCGATGTCTAAATTGGTAGAGCAGTTCTTGAAATTGAAACTGCCGAAGTTCAACGGGAAAGGTGACCCCGAAGCTGTACCATGTTGGGTGGAAAAGTTGGAGAAAACTTTCGATGTGCTAGGGTGCACCGATACTGAAAGGGTGACTTTAGCAAAAGATCGCCTCTAGGAGAACGTAAATGACTGGTAGAAGGCCACCAAGAATCGAGTGTTTCCGGAAGGTACCGCCTAGACTTGGGTCGATGATCGAGAATTTCTATGAAAAGTATTTTTCCGAGAGTGCCAGGGAGAGAAAGATAGCGGAGTTTATGAAATTTCGCTAGGGATCGATGACGGTGGATCAATACGAGGCAGAGTTTGTGAGACTGTCGAGGTTCGCGCCCAAGATGGTTGAGGATCCATAGGATAAAGTTAGGAGATTCCGGGATGGGCTGAAACCGGATCTGAGAAGTCAGATGATATCGCTAAACATCAAGGACTACAATGAGATGTATGAGCGAGCACAAGCTATAGAGTGAGATCAGATTGATAGGGCAGCCGCTTCTGGGTCATGGTTCGCCCAAAGTAGGGACAACCGCTGTCTCGGGAAGAAGCCAACAGCGGGAAATCGGCGATTTGTTCCACCGATCAGGAAGAATATCGGAAAGCCGAACCACCAGCAAAATAGGTTTGGGGCCTGCTTCAAATGCGGGAGCATAGACCATCAGATCAGAAATTGCCCCCAACAACGCCCCGGAGGACCTCTAATGCAACTATCACTACCCTGAGTTGGGAATCAGTCTGGGAATCCACCGCCGGCTAATTTGAACAGGCAGCCGGCACAAGGACGGTGTATGCCATGGCGCGAAAAGAAGTAGAGAATGCACCAGGTGTGGTCACAAGTATGGTTTCTCTGTGCCATCATGTAGCATATACTTTGTTTGATTCGAGGGCGTCGTACTCCTTTGTATCTTCTCACTTTATTGAATTGGCTGGATTAGAACCTATCTTGTTAGAAGTGCGATTGTGTGTGACTACGCCATTAAAGGATAAGATATACATATCGTTAGGATGTCCGAATTGTGAGATAGTAATTGGTGGCGTAGAAAACAGAATAGATTTAGCGGTTTTGCCAATGTATGATTTTGACGTGATTGTGGGCATGGACTGGTTAGTCAGACAGAATGTTGTGATGAATTACAGTAGCAGTGTGATCCAGTTTAACTCGGCTGGATACCCTAGATTCAAGTTTGTAGGGAGTCGAGGAGGAATCTCGATCCCTTGGGTTTCATCGGTAGAAGCAATTAAGTTATTGGATGAGGGCTGTCAAGGTTATTTAGTAAGTGTCGTTGATTCGTCAGCAGAAAAGGTGCGGCTAGAGGATATAGCAGTGATGTGCAATTTTCTCGATGTCTTTCCCTAGGAATTGCCGAGATTGCCACCTGAAAGAGAGGTAGAGTTTGTTATCGAACTAGCACCTAGGACTGAGCCAATCTAGAAGCCGCCTTATGAGATGTCATTGTCGGAGTAAAAAGAATTAAAAGTTCAGATGTAGGAACTACTGGATAAAGGTTTTATCCGACCGAGTGCGTCTCCATGAGGAGCGCCAGTATTATTTGTTAGGAAGAAAGATGGGTCGTTTAGGCTGTGTATCGACTACCGTCAGCTGAATCAAGTGACAATCAAGAATAAGTATCCCTTTTCAAGGATTGACGACCTGTTCGATCAGTTACAAGGAGCCTCGATATTTTCTAAGATTGATCTATAGACAAGGCATCATCAGTTAAGGATCCAAAAGGAGGACATCTAAAAGACGGCATTTAGGATGAGGTACGGATACTATGAATTCAAGGTAATGCCATTTGGGCCGATTAATGCCCCTGCTACTTTCATGGACTTAATGAACCGGGTATTCAAGGAATTCTTAGGCCAGTCTATCATTGTCTTCATCGATGATATTCTAGTGTATTAAAAGAGTCCCGATGAATATGAGGCATACTTGGAAAAGGTTCTAAGGACGCTAAGAGAGCATGCACTGTATGTTAAGTTTAGTAAGTATGAGTTTTGGCCGAACCGAGTAGCGTTTCTTGGATATATAATTTTCGAAGAAGGAATCTCTATGGATCCGGCAAAGATTGAAGCAGTGATGGATTGGCCGAGACCGACGACGGTTACTGAGATTTGGAGCTTTTTAGGTCTGGCAAGTTATTATCGACGATTCGTAGAGAGATTCTCGGGATAGCCACTCCATTGACTAGGTTGCTTAAGAAAGAGACTAAGTTTGAGTGGACAGAAAAGTGCAAAGAGAGTTTTCTGGAGTTGAAGCATAGATTGATAACAGCGCCAGTGCTGACAATCCCTTTAGGACCGGGAGGATATGAGATTTATAGCGATGCTTCGCTCAAGGGATTGAGATGCGTGCTAATGCAACATGGAAGAGTGGTTGCTTACGCATTCCGATAGTTGAGGCCTAATGAGATGAACTATCCGACCCACGACTTGGAACTGGCAGCAATCATTTTCGTGCTCAAGATTTGGAGGCACTGCTTACATGGAGAAAGGTTCCAAATCTACACGGACTATCAGAGCCTCAAGTATCTATTCTCGCAGAAGAAACTAAATATGAGGCAAAGGCGTTGGATGGAGTTATTGAAGAACTATGACTATGACATTTTGTACTATCCCGTAAAAGCCAATCGGGTGGCGGATGCCCTAAGTAGGAAATCGAGCATCGCGCAGTTAATGGTTAAAGAGTGGATTTTATTGGAGGGTGCACGAGACTCAAAGTTTAAGTTCGAAGTAGGACACCTCTCCAGTCTGATGGCGACATTAAGGATTTAATCGAAAGTGCAAACCAAAATCAAGGCGTTACGGTCTACATACCCTGAGATTCAGAAGATCCTAGAGATGGATGATACTAAGAGAAAATCGGACTTCCAAGTGTCCGAAGACGGTATTCTTAAGTTTCGAGGACGGTTGTGCGCACCCGACGATTTGGAGCTTAAGGAAGAAATTCTGTCGGAGGCTCATAGGAGTAATTATAGTATCCACCCGGCAGCACGAAGATGTACCAAAACCTTCGACAACACTATTGGTGGAACGGAATGAAAGGGGACGTGGCCAAGCATATGGCCAAGTGTTTGACATGCCAACAAGTGAAGGCACAACATTGTAAACCTGGTGGAATGTTGCAGCCGTTGAAAATCCCCGAATAGAAATGGGAGCATATTACCATGGATT